>CATIWC010001490.1:0-142150 GCA_948472305.1 Vicia faba
ATTGAGTTTACTTATAATAATAGTTTTCATTCTAGCACTTGGCATGGCTCCTTTTGAGGCATTGTATGGAAGACGGTGCAGGACACCTTTGTGTTGGTACGAGACGGGGAGAAAGTGCTATAGTTGGGTCCATAATTGGTTCAAGAGGCTACGGATAAGATCAAATTGATAAGAGAGAAGATGAAAGTGTCTCAGAATCGCCAAAAGCAGTTACTATGACAAGAGGAGGAAACCTCTTGAGTTCAAGAAGGATGAACATGTGTTTTTGAAGGTGAATCCAACTACAGGGTGTTGGAAAGGGCGCTTAAATCGCGGAAGTTAACACCTCGGTTTATTGGTCCTTATCAGATTTCAGAGCGGATTAGAAGTATGGCTTATCAGATTGCATTGCCGCCATCACTTTCAAATTTGCATGATGTGTTTCACGTTTCGCAATTACGAAAGTATATTGCGGAATCCGTCTCATGTTATTCAAGCGGATGACTTTGGAAGTAAGAGACAATTTGACGGTTGAGGTTTTACCAGTGAAGATTGAAGATAGATAGGTGAAACAACTAAGAGGAAGAGAGATTGCTTTGGTTAAAGTTTGCATGGGGTGGTTCGGCGAATGGTAATGTGACGTGGGAACTTGAAAGTCGGATGCGGGATTCCTATCCCGAATTGTTCGTTTAGAGGTAATTTTCGAGGCCGAAATTCTTTTTAGTGGGAGAGAGTTGTAACGCCCCCGATTTAATTACGCATCTTATTTGTTTTATTATTATTTTTGATGTTGTCGATTAATCGGACCGATAATTATTTAATCAGGATTAATTGAGTTTTGGCGTGTTTATGATATTAATTATAATTAATTATATTTGAATTGAAAATTATATTAATTATATTGTTGAATTAACTATATTAATTAAATTATATAAAGATTATATATTAAATATATAAGTTATATATATACTATATATTCATTACAGTACTATATATATATATATATTCATTACTATATATATATATATATATATATTATATATATATATATATATATATATATATATACTTATATATATATATATATATATATATATTATACTATATAATATATATATAATATATATATATATTCATTACTATATATATTATATATATATATATATATATATATATATATATATATATATATATATATATATATATATATATATATATATATATATATATATATATATATATATATATATATATATATATATATATATATATATAGTAATGAATATATATATATATATATATATATATATATATATATATATAGTAATGAATATATATATATATATATATATATATATATATATATATATATATATATATATATATATATATATATATATATTATATATATATATATATATATTATATATATATATATATATATATATATATATATATATATATAATATATATATTATATATATAAAAGAACGTTGTTTTGCTGTTAGTATTATGTATAAGGCATGTTAAGTATGTTAATATTTTCATATATTAAGTTAGTATGTAACATATATGTTATGTTAATAAATCATGGAAAGTAACATTGTTTAAAACTGGTACAGTACTTGATTTGTGAATTATAATTGCAATGCATGTACAATTGTTGGCATTTCATTGTGTTGGAATATGTGGTATGTGTATGTTAAGGTCGGAAGTTGGTCTTAATTGCATACGAGTTGTTGGTTGTACATTGCAAGGCATGGTTGGTCTTGAAATAGAGACGGTGTGAAACAGTGGGTTCATATTTTATAGACGTTGATCCTTGAATGGAAATGGACGTAGTTGCTTTGACCCGGAAAGGGAACATAGGCGGTGAAACATGGGTTCACAAAAATAGACGTTGATCTTATAGTGGAAAATAGACGTAGTGGCTTTGACCCTATGTGGGAAAAATAAGCGGTGGAACTTTGGGTCCACAAGTCGCTGGTACCGCATTCGCATGTGTTGAGTCGTGTTGTGAGTCACATGCATAATTGTGTATATTGTGTATGTGTGTTGATGTGTTTTGGTTATGTGCCAATATTGTTGTTGTTTGAATAATGGTTATGTGTCAATGATGTGAGTATTCGGATAATTGGTTTATATGGTTAATGTGTTGGAAATGGCTTCCTTGAGTACGGATACTATATGTGATAAAATGAATATGATCATGATGTGTTGCTTTATTTATTGCCATTGCTTTACCTTAATTACATGTTATATGATTATTGGAATTCTTACCCTTCTGTTTGAAAATGCTTTTGATGGCATTGTTCAGGTAACCGAGGATGGTAGCGCGAGGCGCTAGTTAGCGGATGCATTGGATTGTAATCTGTTTTAATTTTGATTAGAGTCGAGTCGATGCTCTGGTAGTAACACCTGGGGGGGTATATTTAGTGTCGAACTCGTCTATTTTGTATTCGGAATTATGATGTATATAATCCTTACTTTGTGTATATTATTTTGTGTATGTGAGACTTGATAACATATGCTTTATGTGAATTATCATGGCTTGATGCCTTGATTTATGTTTTGATTCCTCCATGAATGGAGATGAAGTTAAATATTGAAACTCCGTTGCGTTTGCACGAGAGAAAGAAGTTAAATATTTATGTATGTTTGTTTTGTGTTGATATGCTTAAATTTACAAACGTACCCTGTCCGTTTTTCTTTAAAATATTTGGAATGTGAAGTGTGTTGTGACATCCCTTCCGTGCAATTTATTTTCTCTGATTTTAATTCTTGCCTATTATTTGGGGTAATTAGAAGGGGTGTTACAGATGTCACGTAGTGCCTGTACTTGTTTGATTTTTATGATGTCATGTCATTTGACTTGCACTGTGCACTAAAGTAAACATTATTTTAAACCTTGGTATTATCGAAAGATAAAACATGGACTTTATTGCTACACGCTTTTGCTTGTTGTTAATGGCTCTATTATGAACTTGATATCTTTGACTCTTACAAAACTTGCATTCCTCCAACAATCCATCTTTAGTACACAACTCATTAACATAAAACAACATGCAACCACTAATGCAACAATCAATCTTTCTTAATTTTTAAATCCAACTTCGACACTCACTTCTTTACATCATAAGAACTTGTAGGCAAGTTGTCTTCGTTGCGGTGGAGTCCAACATCATTTTTGCAAAATGTTTCAAACACTGATCAGGAACATTCCAATTTGACTTGGCGGCCAATAAACTCACACACATTGATAAATTTGAGTTTGACGACCCCTCGAACAATGACGTATTTCATCTCATTCAACAACTGATAAAATTTTTTCCACTTCTTCATTCGGCAACTCTTCCCCGTAAAAATCTTCAGATTGATCATATGTCACGTTCACACCAAAAGCATCCTCAACCATTTCCCTGATCAGATTAAAGTTTTCCTCATATTCCATAGGCAGTCGTCTAACTGAAGCATGTGTGCTTGCTAGTCTCTGATGCGTTACTCTACATTTCTTCACCATTATACGTCCAAACCTAATAATTTTCAACGAAACCCCCTTCTATGCAAATGACGTGCTACTTCCTCCGGGTCACTAATTATTGGTCTACTTTAATATTTAAGACATGGACACCTAACTCCTCTTTCGCTTCGACAACATTCTTGAGAAAATGCCCACATAATAAACTCATTAGCTCCTTCTATAAAATTAGGTTTAAGTGCATGTCTTCCTGAATACAATCTATCATACATCCAACTACGACGAATACCGATAAATTTGGTTGATGTGACCCCCCTTCCACATCTCTAACTCTTTGAAATAGAGTTCTATCCCCACTTCTGAAGGTGCCCGCCAAATTTCCACCACCAAAAAAATAACTGTTAGGCCTTTTCCTCCAATGACTTGATCCCAAATATAAAAATCCACATCAGGATGAAGCGACTCTCCCTCTCCTAGAGTATATTGAGGATTATGAATCAGAAAATTTGCGAGCAATGTATGATAAATAAATTTGCGAGCAATGTATGATAATCCTCCTATACATTCAATAAAAAAATAAAGTTAAATATTTAATAAATTAAATTAAATAATATTAAAAAAGTTGCCACGTGATTTTCACGCCACAACTTCTCAATTGCCACACGATTTTCACGTCACAATTTCTCAGTTGCCACGTGAAAAACACGACACAAAAATGTCATTAAATAAAAAAAATATAAACAACAATGTAAATTAAATAATTTACGAAAGCTTTTAGAGTCATTCGTCTACAAAATCCCCGGTTTTCTTTGTCCGAGTCTTTTTAACTAACTCAATCATCAATGGAGGTCTCCCCAAATTCTTGGTCTAAATAATAAAATTAACATTAATTAATAAATATATTATGAATCAAAATATACATTGTCGAACATGCTCTGCGGTACTTATACTTCTAACTGCATTAACCCAACCCCCTTTTTTAGATGCTCTCATCTTCTTAAAATTTTCGAATTTAGCCCGAAATTCTGGTGACTCCCAATATTTAAGAAGTTCCTCAAAAACTTCTTTCTCTATCAAATTGGGACGGATACCATGAAGTTCTCAACGCTCTCTAACATGCCGCATTATGTTAGAAAGTCGTCTTGAGGTTCTGCCATAATATTTATTTTTATGATCTTCCTGTTCAATGGATCCCACACACAATTTTCCTGCAATATTGTATGACATTAAAATAAATAGTTATATAATGATAATGAAAAATTTATTTAAATAAAAATAACTAAAAAAATTAATTATACCTTAAATTTGTTAAACCAAGCTTCTTTATTTTTGACATCTTTGAAGGTCTTCAATAATTGTTTATAACATTTGCTGAATTATATAATTTATAACCTTGACAGCAGTCCGACTCAACGAGAAACTAAACAACAATAATTTGAATTAGCAATATTAAATATAAATTTATATTAAAAATAAAAATGTATTCTTAAAATTTTTTTTATAAATAAGAAACTTATGAGTTTCCTTCGGGCCAAATCCAAAATCTCCCATCAATGACATGAATCTCACTTGGATCATCATTCCCTCGAAGATCATTTCCATCCGACACATCATCATCCTATCCACATGATCATCATCATCATCATCATTCGGTTGTGCATGATCATCCTCATTGCAGGTACATGTGGGGAATATGGGGTGCGGGATCCTCCAGTCTGTGTGGGATGTGGGGTGTTGAAACCTCTAGTCTGTTGGAAGGATAAGGGCATCTCTGTGGTATGTGTGGTGCTGGATCCTACAATCTGCTGGAAAGATAAGGACATCTGTGTGGGATGTGGGATGCTAGATCCTCCAGTCTGCTGGAAGGATGAGGGCATCTGGGTCTGCGGCAAAAGAAAACCAGGTGGCCTAACAAAAGATGGTACCCCATATAGGCTAATAAAAGAAGAATTCCCAGATAGGAATGACATATTATGAGGGGAGAGTAATAGCACAAAAGGCTGAGTACTGATCATGGACATAGCATATTCCAAGTAATTGTATACCAACTCGTAGATATGTTTAACAAAGCCATAAAAGTCATCTTCACCGCCATCTGTAACTCCTTTTACAAATACACCATTGTTTATGGTTTTTTTCCCTTCAGTCCATGTCTCAGTGTGAAATTTATATCTATTTACGAAGTATGTGTGTCATTCATTTGTGCTTTGAATATGACCTTTAGATAAGTTTCTCAAATGGAGTATTTCCGAAGTCAATGCAACAATGTTAGACAATCTTTCCTTGAACCACGCTGGAAATTGAGCATGAATGACAACGGATGTTGATTATACACCGACACTATTAAAATTTGTAGAACCTCTTATTTAACAACTCTATCCTTACACACACGAGAAGCCTTCCACAAAACATGTTTCAGAACAGATGTTTCATAACTATTCTCCTCTTTTAACTACACATTAATACAAAAAATAAGATCAATTATAACTCATGATGAACAAGTATATCATTGCAATTCATAGATACTTATTATTTTTTGTTGTAAGCGTGCATATCCCATACGCCCTTTTCTGTATGTATATGCGGGGCCTGATGCTCGTTGGCGATTTACGACACTCGTATCCTGAAATTTTTATATTCTTAGTTTGTCTTTAAACGTGTCTCAGTCTTCCGGTGAAATCAAGTCTGCATATATACTTGGATGCTCGGCATCAACAAAATGTTTTTCGGTATCTCTTAGATACTTGTTTGATGAAAAAGATCTGAACCCTCTATGTCTTTTTCCGTCCAATTGAAGACAATAAGCTCTTTCGGTATCATCAATATTGAAAGACCTCTATGAAAAACATACAAAGAGTGTGTTAGTATAAGTAATTTAAAGACATAATCGTAATAAAAAACAAATAATATCACATATGGTACCTGTATCTCACTCCATATTTTGTCTTTAGCGGTATTCAACTGTTCGTTCTCAAATTATCACAAGTAATTGGAACTTCTCTCCTTACAAGTGAATCAATGTAACTTGTCAATTTAGAACCGTTAGGTTCAATTAGTTGCTCATTTGCATTCCAATGCACATCATACTTTATTCCTCTATTTCTATCATGAATGATTTTCTTCATAATACATTATTCCAAACTGAGTACACACATCTTTCACCTTTTCAAAAATTTAGTCACCAGACAATGTAGGTGCAACTTTACGTTGTTCGGTGTCTCCATTGAATGCTTTTCTCCACCCACGGTAGTGGTGTTTAGAATTTAAGAATCTACGATGACCGAGAAAGATATTCTTCTGACAAAGGTCCAATTGCGTCATATAGGTTCCATCTTCACAAACAAGACACACTTTTTGACCTTTAATGTTATACCCTGATAGATTCCCATATGCTGGAAAATCATTAATTGTGCCAAATAACATCGCCCTCAAATTGAAACTTTGTTTCCTATATCTATCATAAACCTCCATACCGTTCTCCCACAAATTTTTTAAATTTTCGATTCAAGGTGTCAAGTATACGTCTATGTCATTCCCTGGTTGTTTAGGCGTAGAAATCAACATAGATAACATCATGTACTTACGCTTCATACATAGATATGGAGGTAGGTTATAAATCATAAGAATCACATGCCATGTGGTATGTGAGATAATTTGAAGACCGTGTGGGTTCATTCCATCTGTAGATAATGCCAAGCGAAGGTTTCTTGCTTCTTCTCCAAAATCAGGAAAATCATTATTAATTTTTGACCACTGTGGTGAATCTGCCGGATGTCGATACTTTCCATCAATAATTCTTTCATATTCATGCAAGTCAAGTGTCTTGCATCAGTTTCACTACGAAACATGCGTCTAAATCTCGGAATTATAGGAAAATACCATAAGACTTTTCCTGGAGACAATTTTTTCTTATATCGTGATAAATCGCATTTAAGACACTCATTTAACGATGCATATTCGTTTTGAAACAAAATGCAATCATTTAGACAAACATGTATCTTGTCATAGCTCATGCCAATAGAGCACAACATTTTTTTGTCCTCATAGGTTCTATTAGGAAGAACATTATCCTCCGGAAGCATATCTCTCATAATGCCTAATAACTCTGTGAAACTTTTATTCGACCATCAATTGCCCGCCTTTAAGTTGTACAACATTAATACCATTGACATTCTTGTGAATTTAGTGCAACCTTTATACAATGGTTTCTCTGCATCGCTTACCCACCTCTCAAACATTTTGGAATAATCCTGAAGATCTTCTTCAAGTGCTTATGCAATCTCTTCGACTCGATCACAATCGTATGTATCTATGCCATTGTTGTTTGAAGCATATGTCGTACTATTCCCTGGTTCAACATTCTCATTACTTTTCTCACCATGGAATATCTGACATGTATAACTTCGATCAATTCCACGCCTCAATAATACAATTGCAACCCAACTGCGTCAACCAGACCCACAAAACAACAACTTAAGCAAGGACATTTCATTCAATTGGCATCTTCGGCGTGTTTAACAACAAACTTAACGAATTCCAATACCCCATTCTCGTACTCTTTGGACAATCGATTGACAGACATCCATTTTTTTATCCATGATCTTACTATTAAGTAAGCTAAACAAAAACAATACTTAAATAAAAAGGACAGAGACTAAAAACCTTAATACCAATTAGGCATATTCATAGAAAGTCATAGGGAAAGCTTAATACTTGTAGAGAAGTCAACAACTTCTGAAACTACACAGTGTAATATTCTGGGAAATGCTCAGAAACTCCACTCTTCATAAGTAACCTATATAGATGATCAATTAATTTCATTATAACAAGAAAATCTATAAAATAAGAATTACATTAGAATATAAATACTATAGCTACCCTTTTTAAGATATAATAATAATATAATAATAATAATAATAATATAATGATAATAATATTAATAATAATAATAATAATAATAATAATAATAATAATAATATAATATTATTATTATTTATTTAAAAAATCAAATTTTATTTTTATAAAAATGTATATTAATTATTTAGCAATTAATATTTAGAACTATAAAATTTATCATATTTTTTTGAAACTATTTAAAAAAAAGTGAAATCATAAAATAATTTAATTTGACGCATGTATGAACCGGGGTATCTTGTACATTCTTGCTAACATATATTTTACTAATAAAACAATATTAAACTAATAAAACAATTTCAATTATATGAGTTCTTTCAATTTCAATTTCAACTCTATGTGAAGTGCTTTCGATTTCAACACTATAAGTGTTATTACGACAACTTCACAATCAAAAATTTATAATTCGATTAATTGTATAAGAACATATTTTCTCTCAATCAATATATGCAATACTCATTGTGACATTTACGTAAACATCTTACATACAAAATTCATTGTGACATTTTCACAAACACCTTACATGCCACACAAAACACAATATAATACAACATTATCAACACTAAATCAACACTATCAACAGTATCAACTAAACCAAATACAATATTATATATCAATATTATCAAATATATCAAAAATCATACCTAGAGGAGAAGAGAACCTTGGTTGTGAATGAAAGAAAGGATGACACGGTCTTGAATGGAAGAAGGATGAGAACCTTGAATAATATGGAACAAATAGAATCAATTTCGTTTAGAATCAAACAAAAAAAATGGAACTTAAGCGCTGGTGAGGGTTCGTACTGTGCTGGGCATGAAAACGGTGTTCTGAAAATAATAAGCTTACTGTGTATACTGAGCGTGTTTTATTTTTTTTAATAACAGGACTTTAGACAGCGCTTTTTATAAGCTCTGCTTAAGTCAACCCTTAGCCAGCGCTTCTAGTAAAAAGCGTTGTGTAATCCCCCATTTAGGCAGCGCTTCTACAAAGCGCTGCGTAAGCCCACCCTTTAGGCAACGCTTTTAAAAAGCGCTTTGTAAGCCCACCCTTTAGGCAACGCTTTTAAAAAGCGCTTTGTAAGCCCACCCTTTAGGCAACGCTTTTCCAGAACGCTATAGTACCCACCCCCATTTAGCAGCGTTTATTACAAGCGCTTTCTAAACCCCCCCTTTAACAGCGCTTTATGAAACCACTTTTACCCCCATTAGGCCGCGTTTTTTTAGAAAGCGCTATTTAAGGTATGCGACCAAATTAGCGCGTTTTTGAAGTGACTTTTAACAGCGCTTTTGATAAAAAGCGTTGTCTAAGGTGTGCTGTCTAATCGACGTAGTGTTAGTTTATGGTGGTTTGTGTGAGCTAAGATATAAACTTGTGTACCTCTACTTTAGTATGTATATATTGCTTTAATTTTTTTCTCTTTTTGTTTGAGCTTATTGGCTTCTATCTTTGCTTGTTCTTAGAACCTTCTTGACTGTTTGTTTTTCATTGTTGATTTAATACATATTTTATTAATCACGTCCCCTTCTTTTATTTATATCAATGGAGAAGTTGTACTAAAAAAATCATCTTCTTTCTGCTTAACGTGAATAAAAAGTCTCTATCTTCATGTTAATATGTAATATTTTGACTTTTTGGGTGTGAAATAGAAATTTATTTGCTCTACATAAATGGAAGATGGTAGATATTTTAAATCAAATCATTTGCTCATTGAATGAATTATATTTTTGACTTTTTATTAATCTTGTAGCATGGTAGTATTATCACATATTATCACATAATTTTGAATATATATTATCATATAGATACTCATCATCTGATGCTTGTTACTAATATATATCATATAGATACTCATCATCTGATGCTTGTTACTAATATATATCATATTTAAACCTTTTCACAACATACACATATTCAAACTAGTAAAAAAAAGTGGCAAATATAAAAAAACATACAGCAACAACAAAGTTTTAGTATAACAAAAAGGACAAAGAATGCAATTAACACCCAAACTGCAGCAAGAGGACGAAGATATAGCTACATCTTAAATACTAAAAAACCCAAATATTAAGCCATGTCTAATGACATCTTATTTATTAGTTAAGATTGATGATCTTGTAAAATTCATGGTTCAAAATAAACCCTTTTCCTTGCAACTTTGAATGGCATCCTCAAACATTTCCTCAATACTATGTTTGAACTCAAATCCAGCATCAGTGAGTTTCTTTGATGTTAAATGTGGAAGCTCTAGACCTTTAGGCCCCCCCAAGCAATCTATAGAAAAAGAAATAAATATTAGTATCAATTAAAGAAAGTTCACATTGATTTAGAATATAGAAAACAAACTCACTTGGACTTTGGAATTTGAAATTCAGGATGCTTTGAAGAAACAATGTCAACTACTTCCCTCAACAGTTGCAACGAATGGTGAACAATTGTATCTCCCTTTTGGATTAGGATGTTCAAGTAAGAATATATGTGCTCGCGCAACATCGTCAACATGCACCATATGGAAACGAGATATTGGACTGTGGTCAGTATTACCTGAATGCAACTTTCAATTGTTAATTTTGTTTAACTATTAGTATGAATATTCAATATAAAAAAAAATCACTTACCAAATAAATAAGGTAGTACACCATAAACAGAGGTAGGAAGCTTAGGGCAAATGAAGGCTCCAACAATAATAGTTGGTATAATAGTCACAATATCCAACCCATTTTGTTGTCCGTACTCGAGAACAGCTTTCTCCGCTTGTGTCTTAGAAATTGAATAAGCCCAACCAAATGGTTTATGATTTCTAAGAATGTCTATATCGCTCCAATAACTTTCGTCCATTACATCCTTTGCTTTTTCTATGTCTTGACAATAAACAGCAGAAGCACTTGAAGTGTAAATCACTCTCTTCACAGTCTTAGAGTTTTTGCAGGCTTTAAGAATTCCTAATGCTCCATCAATGCTTCTTTTTGTCACTATTTCTTCTGGTTCTTTCTCTTCAAAATCAACCGAAGCGGCGGTGTGGAATATTCCAACGCACCCTTCAATTGCTGGGTTGAAACTTTCTGGTTCGGCAAGATCAGCAATGAAAAATTTTAGTTTTTCAGATGCTCCTGGAAGATTTGTGAGAAAGCTAAGATCTCTCTTTTTCTCTGGATCAGCTCTAACAGTGGTATTAACAGTGTAACCATTTTCAAGGAGACTCTTGATGATCCATGAACCAAGAAAACCTGTACCTCCTGTTACACAAACTCTTCCTTTTCCTTCTGCCATTATCACACTTTTGTTACTTTTGTATGAATGTTTTTGTTAGTTCTGTATGAATGTTTTTGTTAGTTCTGTATGAATGAATGTTGATGGTCACATACAAATTTATATATATAGACACATCCAATGTTGTTGGTCATCACCTTTCTTCCCAATATTATTATATCAATATTACATTCCTAAGTAAACAATCGGAACGTGGAATAAAAAAATTGTAAGTCAATATTTTCAGTCAAATAAAAAATATTCTAGAAGTTGAATTTTGCCGCAGACGAGTTTGAATGAATGACGCGTTATCTCTAAATTGATTGGAATATGGATGGGAATGGAACTAGGATATATGATAGTAACGTTGAATAACTTTCATCATCTTAATTGGGTGATATTTTCAATGGCCAAATAATGAGATATATTTCCAACATTATGGGCCTGTTTGATTTTATTTAATGTTATATAATTTTGTGTAAACTAAATTTATTACAAATTTTTTTGAAATCTTTTTTAGATGTTAGAATTTCTCACTGCCAGAGGTTGGCAAGTGGGAGGGGGAAAACTTAGGTTTGAGATCTTCAATGGAGAAGATCTCGCATATTTTAGCATGAGTAGGTTTTGATACGTAACTTCCTCTTATTATTTAGGGATTTTATTCCTTTGTCTCCACCTGATAAGTGTTGGTGGAGTAATTCTAAATATCACTCTTATTATGTGACTTATGCGTACTCTTTTCTTCTCTCTCACGAGGCTTATGGAGATTGTCAAGTCTTAGTGCCAGAGTCGGGTCTCTCTAATATCTGGAGTAGTTAGTCCCCTCTAAAGTGATAGTTTTCTCCTAACAACTCCTAAAGGATAGGATTTTCACCAGAAAGAATTCGTTTGAAGAAGGGGATTGTCGTTAGCTCGAAGGGCGTTTCTTGCTCTTTTTGTTCGAGGTTTGTAGATGGGATTGTCGTTAGCTCGAATGGCGTTTCTTGCTCTTTTTGTTCGAGGTTTGTAGATTCGTCCTCTGAATTTTTTGTCACTTTTGATGAAGTGTCTTTTGTGTGGTATAAGATTTTTCACATGGATAGGTTGGTTTAAAGTCATACATAGGAATTCTTTGACCCTTTTTTAAATGTTTCAAACAGTGATCTGGAACATTCCAATTTGACTTGGCGGACAATAAACTCACACACATTGATAACTTTTGAGTCTGATGACCCCTCGAACAATGACGTATTCATCTAATTCAACAACTAATAAGATATTTGCGCTTCCTTATTCAGCAACTCTTCTCCATCAAAATCTTCAGGTTGATCATATGTCACGTTCACACCAAAAGCATCCTCAACCATTTCACCGATCAGATTAAAGTTTTCCTCATATTCCATAGGCAGTCGACTAATTGAAGCATGTGTGTTGCTAGTCTCTGATACGTTACACGACATTTCTTCACCATTATACGTCCAAAGCTAATAATTTTCAATCAAACCTCTTCTATGCAAATGACGTGCTACTTCCTTCGAGTCACTAATTATTGGTCTACATTCACATTTAAGACATGGGCACCTAACTCCTCCTCCACTTCGACAACATTCGTAAGAAAACGCCCACGTGATAAACTCATTAACTCCTTCTATAAAATTAGGTTTAAGTGCACGTCTTCCTGAATACAATCTATCGTACATTCAACTGCGACCATACCGATAATATTCCATTCTGCACGTTTATACAATCAATATCTTATTATTAACTATAAATAAATATTTAACTATAATAACTATAATTAATTTTTTTAACTATATATATATATATATATATATATATATATATATATAGTATATATATATATATATATATATATATATATATATATATATATATATATATATATATATATATATATATATATATATATATATATATTAAAAAAACGAAAATTTATTTAATATTAGTTTTATTTTATTCTGTTTATATATAAAATATTATTTAATGTGTCTATATATATTAAAAAACTGTATTTTTTATTCATATATTAAAATAGAATTTTAAAACAGTATTTTTTAAATATATAGATTAGAATTTTTTATGTATATTTTGTAAGAAAAGTAAAACAAAATATAGTAAAGATACATTATTAATTTTTAAAAATAAAATTATAAATAATATATATATAAGACTAATTCATTTTTTAAACAAATTTATATTAAATATGTGTATTTAAAATAAAATAAAATAGACTAATTCATGTTATATAATTTTGTGTAAACTAAATTTATTACAAATTTTTTTGTTATTTTAGATATTTTATTATTTTTATTGAAATCTTTTTTATATGTTAGAATTTCTCACTGCCAGAGGTTGGCAAGTGGGAGGGGGAAAACTTAGGTTTGAGATCTTCAATGGGGAAGATCTCGCATATTTTAGCATGAGTAGGTTTTGATACGTTACTTTCTCTTATTATTTAGGGATTTTATTCCTTCGCCTCCACCTGATAAGTGTTGGCGGAGTAATTCTAAATATCACTCTTATTATGTGACTTATGCGTACTCTTTTCTTCTCTCTCATGAGGCTTATGGAGATTGTCAAGTCTTAGTGGCAGAGTCGGCTCTCTCTAATATCTGGAGTAGTTGAGTCTCCTCTAAAGTGATAGTTTTCTCCTGACAAATCCTAAAGGATAGGATTGTCACCAGAAAGAATTCGTTGAAGAAGGGGATTGTCATTAGCTCGAAGGGCGTTTCTTGCTCTTTTTGTTCGAGGTTTGTAGATTCGTCCTCTGAATTTTTTGTCACTTTTGACGAAGTGTCTTTTGTGTGGTATAAGATTTTTCGTATGGATAGGTTGGTTTAAAGTCATACCTAGGAATTCTTTGACCCTTTTTTAGATGGTTTTCTCTACTGATGATTCGTCTAGGATTAGGGGAAGGCTTATGATTTTGCATGAATTGGTCTGGTCGATTGGAAATCTCATAATGATATAGTGTTCTCAGATAAATTGGTGTCACTGAAAGACGTAGAAAATGTGAGCATTCCTTTAACTTAGAAATAATATCTTGATAGGTATGTGGGGAGTGCTTTCAAAGTATAGCTCAAGAACCCTATCTGACATTTGGGCCAATAGCATCATGAGTGTCTTCGGTCTCCTCTAGCTGTGTTCTTGTTTATAAGTGGAGATTGGTGTCGTTTTGCATGTCTTTGTTGGGGAGATCTAGATAGCAATCTTTTCCGGTGCTTCTAGTTTTTTCCTTTCTACAACTTTCTTCTCTTGTATTAGTTTTTTTAATTCTTTGATTTGATGCTATTGGTGTTTTCCTTTTTCTTTGGATGTTATTTCATTTCCTACTTTGTTGTGTGTTTTGGTAATTTTTGTGTTGCTTCTCATCTTTCAATATTGTACTCTAGGCCTTTAGTGTCTCATTATATTTATATATAGTTCTATTTTATTTTTAAAAAACCATTTCCGTTGCTCAATAGCTCGCTACATCTGTTATTATTGTGGGTTGTTACTTAACTTGATTGCGATGCTAATTGTTGATTACATATTTGTTCATATCTCTTTACTTTAGTTTGATGTACAAAAATATTTTTTTTCTAATTTTTGTACCTGTTGAAAAAAACTATTGTTCTCACATCGAAAAAGTTATGGCATTTGGATGAGTTAGAAGTATCTAAAAAAATGAGCTCAAATGTAAATTTCAAAGTGTGAAATGTAGTTTTTGAGGTTTTGCATGTATGGGCGAAAAATTACAAATAAATATAGGCATCGCCGAGATGATACAAATCTTACAGTTCCTCTCTATGCATTATGAGAGAAGTTCCTCCAAAATATTATCCCAAAATATGATTCATATGTCAATCTTTTTGTTGTTTAAACCTCTATGACACTTGAAACTCAACCATTTAATACGAGTAAGTAAGACAGCGAATTAGTTTGGGATTCATTAGCATGAGATAATACCGCATGATTATAATGCACTGTAATGGCCTTTAGGATATGAGAAATGATTAACAAGGACAATTAGGTGAAATTTATGAATTAATGAGAAACGAACAATCGTGACATTGATTAAGTGCGCCATGATAGATCATGGTTGTGAGTGTGCTGATGTAAACCCTAATAACTAATCTATATTGGTTGTATTTGTTTTTCATTCATAAACTTGATATATATATATATATATATATATATATATATATATATATATATATATATATATATATATATATATATATATATATATATATATATATATATATATATATATATATATATATATATATATATATTTATATATATATATATAAGACATTGTATATATTGTGTTACTTGTATGTGACATAACAATGTCAATGGAATAATTAGTATCTTTTATGGTATATTAAGTGAGACTTAATTGTGAGACCTCATTAAACATAAGGACGTTATTCTTAAAGTATTTAGTATTTGTAGTAAAACTTTACTATCAAATAGGAGAACAATAATGCATAGAGACTATTATTTGAGTAGACGGATGACCGTATCTTGTGGGTTATGAATATGATATATCAAGCCTTCGTATAAGTATAAATATTAGGACTAATATTTATACTCGATTTACCCACCATGAAATACTACTCATGTAAGTGTCATAAGTTATTTTCATAGTTATAGTGATTTATATAACCTTTCGACTAAAAGTACTATGGACCCTAAATATGTAGTCAAGTACTTTATTATCAATCAAACTTTTTCCATAACACGATGACCATAAATATGGTTGATGGATAGATAGCATGTTTTGATAATAAATTGTATATATTACATAATTGTTTCTTAAGAAAGTTGAACTTATAGATTAGAAATAATGTTTCTTGTAAATTATAAATATTGTTCCTTGAAATTCATACATTAAAACACATTTAATAACAAATTATAATTAAAAATAATTTTCTAGTAAACACATTTAATAACTTTTCTTTAAATTAGAAACAACTTTCCTTTAAACACATTTAAATTAGAAATAATTTTTGACCACATTTAAATTCATATTCATTCTTTTTTTTCATAACATATATTCATGTGTATACAAAATTAAAAATAATTTGTAATACCATTAAAAAATTTCTACATTTAAATTCAAAAATAAATAATTTATTAAAGATTAATAATATTAATAGAATAATATAATATTATATATTAAACATAAAATAGTTTAAACAAATAATATAATGAAAATATAAAGTATGACAAATAATTATATAATATATAAAATTTAGTAGCAAAATAAGTCATAATCAACAAGACGACCTAGTGTAGGAGCCTCTTGTTGAAGCTCAATTTTTTTGAGGAAATTCAATAATCAACAGAAATGATGCATAAATTTGTTTTTCTTTTATAATTAATTAATTTTATAATATTAATTAATAAATTCAATATATAATAATTAAATTAATAAATTCAATATATAATAAATTTAATATATAATAAATTCAATATATTAAATTTAATATAATAAAATTAATAAACTAAAATTATAAATTTTAAAATTAATTAGTAGGTTTAATTAATTAGTATGGTACACAAATTCAAATTTGAAAGTAAAATAAAAAAATTTAAGTTTACGGGTCATCTTGGTTGGTATAATTGTCAATGTCAAAATTATCTTCGTTTCCGTCATCCTCCGGCTCTTGACCATAAAAGTTTTGATTTTCACCAAACCCTTGCATAAATTATCTCATTTGTTGCTCTATATCAGCTTGCCTCTTCGCCATGACCCCTATTTGTCGTTGTTGTTTTTGCCTCATTGCCTCCATTTGGGCTTTCTTGTCGACTCACATTGCGCTGACTCGCGTCTCGCCTCATTTAACGTCAATTGTCTTACCGTTTTATAGTTTTCTGGTGTCGAATTTGGTTGACGTGACCCCCCTTCCACATCTCTAACACTTTGAAATAGAATTCTATCCCCACTTCTCAAGGTTCCCGCCAAATTTCCACCACCAAAAAAGCAACTGTTAGGACCTTTTCCGCCAATGACTTGATCTCAAGTATAAAAATACACATTTGGATGAAGCTACTCTCCTCTCCTAGAGTATATTGAGGATTATGAATCATAAAATTTATGAGCAATTTCTGATAATCCTCCTATACATTCAATAAAAAATAAAGTTAAATATTTAATAAATTAAATTAATTAATAATATTAAAAAAGTTGCCACGTGATTTTCACGCTACAACTTCTCAATTGCCACATGATTTTCAAGTCATAGTTTCTCAGTTGCCACGTGAAAAACAAGACACAAAATTGTCATTAAATAAAAAAATATAAACAACAATATAAATTAAATAATTTACGAAAGCTTTTAGAGTCATTCTTCAACAAAATCCTCGGTTTTCTTTGTCCGGGTCTTTCTTGTATGTGGGGTGCTGAATCCTCCAGTTTGCTGGAAAGATAAGGACATCTGTGTGGAATGTGGGATGCTGGATCCTCCATTCTGCTGGAAGGGTGAGGGCATCTGTGTGGATGTGGAAAATTGGGTCCTCAAATATGCTGGAAGGATGAGGGCATATGGGTCTACGGGAAAAGAAAACCAGGTGGCCTAACAAAAGATGGTACCCCATACAGGCTAATAAAAGAAGAACTCCGAGATGGGAAGGGCATATTCTGAGAGGAGAGTAATAGCACAAAAGGTTGAGTACTAGCCATGGACATAACATATTCCAAGTAATTGTATACCACTCGTAGATATGTTTAACAAAGCCATAGAAGTCATTTTCACCGCCATCTGTAACTCCTTTTACAAATACACCATTGTTTATGGTTTTTTTCCCTTCAGTCCATGTCTCAGTGTGAAATTTATATCTGTTCATGAAGTATGTGTTTCATTAATTTACGCTTTGAACAGGACCTTCAGACAAGTTTATCAAATGGAGTCTTTCTGGAGTCAATGCAACAATGTTAGACAATCTCTCCTTGAAACACGCTGGAAATTGAGCATGAATGACACCAGATGTTGATTGTACACCGGCACTATAAAAATAGGCAATGTTAAATTCTCTAAAAAAGAAACACACTATAAGTTTCAAGATAATAAGTTTTATATTAACACTGAAAGAAAATTAAACAGTTGGGGTATACTTACCCATGATATGGTTTAACTTCAGCGCAGTTGATCAAGACATGGACATGTGCGGATTGCATTTATTTTTGGGTAAACAAATGCAAACCCTTCTTTCCAGAGGGACGACCTGGAAGCCCAAAGAATGATAAGGTGAATTGACTCCTCTCGTTAATATTTACAGGATTTCGTATGATTCTAGGACTTAACATCAAGTGATTGAAATAATGAGTGCAAAAATATGATGTTTCCCGATGCAAGTAATATGAACATATAGATCCTTCAACTCTAGATTTATTTTTCAATGATCGCTTTGAATCACTCATGAACCTTTCAAACAGATACACCCACCTATATTGAACAGGTCCACCAAGATAAGCTTCATATGCAAGATGCACAAGTAGATGTTCCATGGAGTCAAAAAAACTAGGCGGAAATACTTGTTCCAACTACAGAGAATGAGTAGAATGTTTCGGTCCAACTTAATGATGTCATTCTCTCTTAAAGATGACACACAAATATCTCTAAAAAATTGACTAATTTTAGTTAGTGGATTAAGCACATGTTTGGGTAGTGAACCAAACACAATTGGTAGCAATTCTTCCATAAAACGTGGCAATCATGACTTTTCATACTATGCAACTTCCCAGTGTTAGCATCGGCACACCTTGCTAAACTTTAAGAATACCCATCTGGAATTCTCAAATCTTTTAACCATCGACAAACTGCTTTAGCTTCTTGGGAATTCAGAATAAAATAAGCCTTGGGTTTTAATAATTTTCCATTCGGTAGAGGTTTCAACTCCAAATCTTTTCGGTTACACCAAATTTTCATGTCTTGTATAGCCTTCTCATTATATTTTGTTTTGTCTTTAACATCCATCACCGTATTCAATATATTATCAAAATAATTCTTCTAAATATGCATAACATCAAGATTATGACGCAAAAAATTATATTTCCAATACGGGAGGTCCCAAAATATACTTCTTTTTGTCAAATTGTGTGTGACTCCATATCCTTCAATTCTACATGCTTTTCCAGTATCTGTAAATTTTGGTAGTTCATAAACTTGATTCCATATATCACCTGGTGACAATCGAGGCGGAGGTAGATATGTTAATCGTTCGTCTTTTTTAAAATTTGTCTTGTTTCTTCTATAGCGATGATTTGTTGGTAGGAATCTGCGGTGACAGTCAAACCACGAGCTCCCCCCCTTTATCCAACGTAAACACTTTGGTGTATACCATGCAATGTGGATAACCCATTTTTCCATGCGTACCCCAACCAGATAACATGCCGTATGCTGGAAAGTCATTAATGGTCCACAGCAAGGTAGCTCGTAAAGTAAAGTTTTGTTTACAGGATATATCATAAGTCCATTCTCCAATCCACAACCTCTTCAAATCATCAATTAAAGGTTATAAGTACACATCGATTCCGGCTTTTGGACTGGACGACCCTGGAATGACGCATGTGAAAAACATGTATGGTTTTGTCATGCACATCTCAGGAGGGAAATTGTAAGGAGTTACAATAAATGGCCAACAAGAATACACACTTCCCAACGCTTGCACACATGGGGAAAAACCATCAGAGCATAATCCAAGCCTGATATTTCTAGGTTTTGCGGCAAAATCTGGATGTGTCCGATCAAAGTGCTTCCATGCCTCACCATCAGATGAATGTCACGTAGTGCCTGAACTTGTTTGGTTTTTATGATGTCATGTCATTTGACTTGTACTGTGCACTAAAGCAAACATTATTTTAAACCTTGGTATTATCGGAAGATAAAACATGGACTTTACTGCTACACTCTTTTGCTTAGTGTTAATGGCTCTATTACGAACTTGATATCTTTGACTCTTACAAAACATGCATTCCTCCAACAATCCATCTTTAGTACACAACTCATTGTCATAAAACAACATGGAACCACTAATCCAACAATCAATCTTTCTTAATTTTAAATCCAACTTCGACACTCACTTCTTTACATCATAAGAACTTGTAGGCAAGTTGTCTTTCGTTGCGGTGGAGTCCAACATCATTTTTGTGAAATGTTTCAAACACTGATCAGGAACATTCCAATTTGACTTGGCGGCCAATAAACTCACACATATTGATAACTTTGAGTCTGACGATCCCTCGAACAATGACGTATTCATCTCATTCAACAACTGATAAAATCTTTGCGCTTCCTCATTCGGCAACTCTTCCCCGTCAAAATATTCAGGTTGATCATATGTCACATTCACATCAAAAGCATCCTCAACCATTTCTCTGATCAGATTAAAGTTTTCCTCATATTCCATAGACGGTCGTCTAATTGAAGCATGTGTGTTGCTAGTCTCTAATGCGTTACTCTGCATTTCTTCACCATTATACGTTCAAACCTAATAATTTTCAATGAAACCCCTTCTATGCAAATGACGTGCTACTTCCTCCGGGTCACTAATTATTGGTCTACTTTCACATTTAAGACATGGTCACCTAACTCCTCTTTCGCTTCGACAACATTCTTGAGAAAATGCTCATGTAATAAACTCATTAACTCCTTCTATAAAATTAGGTTTAAGTGCACGTCTTCCTGAATACAATCTATCATACATCCAACTACGACCATACCGATAATATTCCATAGTGCACATTTATACAATCATTATCTTATTATTAACTATAAATAAATATTTAACTATATATATATATATATATATATATATATATATATATATATATATATATATATATATATATATATATATATATATATATATATATATATATATATATATATATATATATATATATATATATATATATATATATATATATATATATATATATATATATATATATATATATATATATATATATATATATATATATATATATATATATATATATATATATATATATATATATATATATATATATATATATTAAGAATAATTGTTTTTTAACAAAGATATTATACTTTTAAGAAATGTAAGATATAATTATATTCTATTTTATTTTATTTTAAATACACATATATAATATATTCTACTTTTAATATAAATTTGTTTAAAAAATGAATTATATATATTTAAAAAAATGAAAATTTATTTAATATTAGTTTTAGTTTATTCTGTTTATTTATAAAAATTAAAAAAATATTATTTAATGTGTCTATATATTAAAAATTGTATTTTTTATTCATATATATAATTTAAAATAGAATTTTAAAACAGTATTTTTTAAATATATAGGTTAAACTTTTTTATATATATTTTGTAAGAAAAATAAAACAAAATATAGTAAAGAAACACTATTAATTTTTATTCATATTAATTTTTTAATTTTTATATATATTGAATATATATAATAGACTAATTCATTTTTTAAACAAATTTATATTAAAAGTAGAATATATTATATATGTGTATTTAAAATAAAATAAAATAGAATATAATTATATTTTATATTTCTTAAAAGAATAATATCTTTGTTAAAAAAATTATTGTTAATATATATATTCAATATGTTTATTAATATGTTTATTAAATGTATAGTTAAGAAGAAACATAAGGGTCAAAGAAGAGGAAACAAATATGAATGGATTTGTGCACGCGTTTTCTATATACGCCACGTAGCGACATGAAAATCACGTCGCTACCTTGTCATGTGATTTTCACGTCACAACACACTTAACAGTTATACAATTTTCATTTAATCTGCACAACACTGAACCATGTCAAGTCAAAAACAAATATTTCCCCCCTTAAATGTTGCAACATGAAAAACACGTCACAACTAAATTTTAAATTTTTTTTAAAAATCCCTCCATCTGAATGTTAGAGACTTTTTTTTTTATATATTAACTTTTTGATAGTGATATGAATCCCACGTTGCAAATAATTTTATTTTAAAAAAAACCCAGAATCCTTCCATGTGAATGCTATTTTTATTTTTTTAATATATAAAGTTATAGTGAATTAATTATCACGTCGCAATAACCTTTTTTTATCCACGTGATAATCGCGTCACAACTTCATGTCACTGGGGAATACATTTCTTGTAGTGTAGGTGGTGGTGTCATGCTAAGGATGACATATTTTTTATAGCCTTGACTTATTCAACTCTCATAGAGCTAAATCTTTCTCGTGATATCCAGCTCAATTTCATGGGCTTGGTTGTTTCTCTCATTTGGATCAATTAGACTACTTCATGAGGGGTTATTCTCTCTAACTCTTTCAACATAAGGTCCCTATCTTAGAAAACATTCTTAAATAGAGATTTTTATTGGATTTTGAGGGAATATCTTATCCTTTCTATAGGAAGCATTCAAATTATGGAATTTGGTTTGTGACGTGTGAGGTGGAGAAGTTGTGTGGTATATGAATTTTAGGTGATTGATGTGTTTGTTAGTTCTTCCTAGATAACTTTTGTCTCTCTTTAAAGTATTTATCTCTTTTGGATGAGTGTATGATTAATGGTGCCCTTTCCATGATACGAAATTCAACTCTTTGGCCAATATGAAAATCCAAGAATGATGTTGTGTTTATAGGTTTGTCTACTAATATAAATGATGTGGAAGAATATAAATGTCCCTAGCTTTGAATTGGTATCTTGATAAGGTTGCGGTCAACTATGCTTTCTCTAATTGACATGAGAACTTTGTTCTCTGCACGAGCCAATAGCAGTTTGAGAATGGTGGCCTTGTTCTTAGGATGTAGGGTTTTTGGTGCTTTTTTTAAGGATTTTTTTACACTATGCCAAACAAGCACGTAGACAGCGTTTTTTTTGGCAATAGACAATGCTTTAAAGTGTTGCCTAAACTAGCGCTTCTATAGGTAAAGGCAGCGCTTTAGATTAATGTAAAAGCGTTACTATATGTCCCCTTTAGGCAGCGCTTTTACTTTTAAAGCGCTTTCTTATGCAACCCTTTAGCAGCGCTTTCTATTTTGAAGCACTTACTATATGTACCCCTTTAGCAGCGCTTTATCTTTAGACAACGCTTTTGGTTATGTTTTATGCATCTCTTTAGACAGCTCTTTTCTTTAAAAGCGCTGTCTTTCCCCATTTTAGGCAGCGCTTTCCCATTTTAGGCAGTCTTTTTCCCCACTTTAGGCAGCGCTTTTTCCCCACTTTAGACAACGGTTTCTCATTAAGCGATGTCTAATGTTCACAAATTTTTTTAAATATTAGACTTAAATCCAGATTTTTACCAGATTTTCACCATATTTTGTACCAGGTTTTCACCATATTTTGTACCAGATTTGGTAGCTTCAATCCAATATAAATGCACCAAGTTTGCTTATACAAAAGATCTACATATATATAATTGATGATATATACAACAACAACTTGAAAATTGATGATACAACTTGAAAATTCTAAAATTCTAAATTGATGTTTAATCTACATATAACTTCGAGAATTTTTAAAAATATACAACAGTGAACTTGTTAGCTCTATCTTGTACATCTGCACATATAACCTGAAAAAAAACCAAAAGATCAAAATTCATACCATGATAAAACAAAACTTTATTTGAATTTATACTCAAAACTCAAAAGTTATACTCAAAATTCACATCAATTAAAGACAGACAATATACCTTATAAAATTCTCAACTCCATAATGAATGGACACCATTCCTCTATAAGTTCATCCAATTGATCTTTTAAGTAATGAGCACAATTGAATTCGTCAAAGTACTATATAATAATATAACATAGTATGTGATTTAGTCAAAATAATATGCCATTTTATGAGAAATATTAAAATAATTTCATAAGTTAGAAATCCATACCGTGGATGGAATCTTTATTCGGTCTAAAAGAAGCGTTTCTTTCATAAACCTCGATATGAAATAACCACAATCTATACCATTACGTTGACGAGGACACTACACATGGAAAGAAAACATGGATATATATCAGGATATACCCCTTAACTTGTTTTATCAAGTATCATCACTAATATAATCGAAATTGTGAAAATATATCCACGTAATGTTGTTGGCTCTACTCTTTGGTACTTGAATACCTCTTTATGATTGAAAAGCTTGTAGAATTCTATAATAAAATATAAACGACTATTTAGAACAATCTCACATAGATAAATAAATATACATACGAATATTTAGAATAATCTCACTTACGTATCAATCATCTTCTTCAAATTTGGGTATGTTGTCCAATCATTGTATAATGAATCCAGATAGTATACAATTTCTCTTACATGATTAATCGCAAGCAACAACCAATTTCAACTGTAAGATTAAACAAAAGTTAGATGGAATGTTTCTACATAACGTCAAAAAACAAAAAATTATAATAGATGAAGTTATGATGAAAATCTAACCAGTGGCCAGTATTATATGGTAAAAAGAACAACTTTTCTGTATCTTTGCTGGCCACAAATAAATCGTATACATACGATATGATATCACATGGTTTTGTTAGGATTAACCCTGCTTTGACTGTGTTGGGAGCGAAGAAAGCGAATCTTTCTTCCAATCCACGCGGGCGCATCACTTTGTCATACAGAAGCCTTAAATAAAAACATCATTAAAATTAGACTATATTCGTTGAAATGAGATAATAAAATTGTTTGTTTAATTAAATAAAGTTGATCGTAGTATACCTGATGTACGTATCGATAACACCAAGTCCTAAAGTCAAATGTTGAAAAACATGATCCATATCTTCTCTACCAATTGCTTCCATGTATTCATAACCAAAAATGTTTGTCGACATAAGTATAAGACGTGTACCACCAATTGGAATATCTGTTATTCCTATATATGTCTGAAGGCACGACCTATACTGAGAAGTAGGTTTTTTGCTAGCCGCGGTCTTCTTACCCCTACTAACTTGTTCAATCTCTTTAGCATGCATCTAACTATCATATAATTAGTTAGGTGAAGTATAAGATCATTCTATGCATAAATATCATATACTTGTGTTATACCTCTTTTTTTGATGCGACTGACCCGGTTTGCCGCATCATCCCCTTATCTTTTGATTTAGGTTTTGTAGGAGTCTAACATTACCATGTAAAAAAATGCATGTAAAATGCTCGTAAAAACTTGAATACTCAAAGGTTCATAATGGTTTTAAGCATACCTCATCATATATGCAAATGAGGCTTGACGTCCATGCAACATACGCACCTACTGCCTCTCCCACCAATGTTGTATCTGAAACATCATCTGGTATGGGTAATAACGCACCTCCTCTAAAGCAATATCAATTAATACCTTCAAATATCCACCAGGGAGCGGTTTATGGTGAAGTATTTCTCCCAAAGTTTTATTCACTTTTCCCTTGCCAACCATCCAATAAACCGGTGACGATAAATAGAGTTGACAGGGTGAAATGCCCTAAAACGAACAATAAATTCGACATTGTTAATATATATATATATATATATATATATATATATATATATATATATATATATATATATATATATATATATATATATATATATATATATATATATATATAAATGTCAATTAAATAAATTACACTAATTTAATTTCATAATTATATATATATATAATTACCTCGAGAATATTCAGTTGAACATTACAATTAACACTAGCTTTGTCACTAGTATCTTTAAAACCCGAAGCTTCCCTTTCTGATTGATCTCTTTCTCTTTCCTTTCTCAACTCACGAACTTCAGCTTCTAATGCTAGCAACTTTGCCTGCAATTCTTTATTGCTAGGAGATTTTGTATTTGGATTTTTCTTTTTCAAGGATGTTGGAGTGACCCCATGTCCCATACCCCTCACCCGACCGGAATACTCACGAACATCTAATGCTCGACTGAGTATGCTCCTGCAATCAATGTAGTCATATGGAGATATAGACTGAGACAAATTCTCCTTAAATTTATATGAATATCGAAAAAACATGAATATTATATGTTACTAAACTTTTAATTTAATTAAACTATTAATGTTATACTTACACATTTCTAAATTTTTTGTAGAACCTCTTCTTTAACAACTCTATCCTTACCCACATGGGAAGCCTTCCACAAAACATATTTCGGAACAGATGTTTCAGAACTATTCTCCTCTTTTAACTACACATTATGACAAAAATAAGTTCAATTATAACTCATGATGAACAAGTAAATCATTTCAATTTATAGACACTTACTATTTTTTGTTGTAAGCGTGCATATCCCGTATGCCCTTTTCTGTATGGATATGTGAGACCTAATGCTCGTTGGCGATTTACGACACTCGTATTCTGAAATTTTTCGATTCTTAGTTTGTCTTTAAAAGTGTCTCATTCTTCCGGTGAAATCAAGTCTGCATATATACTTGGATGCTCGGCATCAACAAATTTTTTTCGGTATCTCTTAGATACTTGTTTGATAAAAAAGATCTAAACCCTCTATGTCTTTTTCCGGCCAATTGAAGATAATAAGCTCTTCTGGTATCATCAATATTGAAAGACCTCTACGAAAAACATACAAAGAGTGTGTTAGTATAAGTAATTTAAAGACATTATCGTAATAAAAAACAAATAACATCACATATGGTACATGTATCTCACTCCATATTTTGTCTTTAGCAGTATTCAACAGCTCGTTTCTCAAATTATCATAAGTAATTGGAACTTCTCTCCTTACAAGTGAACCAATGTAACTTGTCAATTTAGAACCGTTAGGTTCAATAATTTTCTCATTTGCATTCCAATGCACATCATACTTTATTCCTCTATTTCTATCATGAATTATTTTCTTCATAATACTTTATTCCAAACTGAGTACACACATCTTTCACCTTTTCAAAAATTTGGTCACCTGACAATGTAGGTGGAGCTTTATGTAGTTCGGTGTCTCCATTGAATGCTTTTCTGCACCCACGGTAGGGATGTTTAGAATTTAAGAATCTACGATGACCGAGAAAGACATTCTTCTGATAAAGGTCAAATCACGTCATATAGGTTCCATCTTCACAAACAGGACATACTTTTTGACCTTTAATGTTATACCCTGATAGATTCCCATATGTTGGAAAATCATTAATTGTGCCAAACAACATCGCCATCAAATTGAAACTTTATTTCCTATATCCATCATAAACCTCCATACCATTCTCCCACAAAATTTTTAAATCTTCGATCAAAGGTGTCAAGTATACGTCTATGTCATTCCCTGGTTGTTTAGGCCCAGAAATTAACATAGATAACATCATGTACTTACGCTTCATACATAGCTATGGAGGTAGGTTATAAATTATAAAAATCACAGGCCATGTGGTATGTGAGATACTTTGAAGACCATGCGGGTTCATTCCATCCGTAGATAATGCCAAGCGACGATTTCTTGCTTCTTCTCCAAAATCAGGAAAATCATTATCAATTTTCGACCACTGTGGTGAATCTGCCGGATGTCGATACTTTCCATCAATAATTCTTTCATCTTCATGCCAAGTCAAGTGTCTTGCATCGGTTTCACTATGAAACATGCGTCTAAATCTCAGAATTATAGGAAAATACCATAAGACTTTTGCTGGAGACAATTTTTTCTTATATCGAGATAAACCGCATTTAGGGCACTCATTTAATGATGCATATTCGTTTTGAAACAAAATACAATCATTTGGACAAGCATGTATCTTATCATAGCTCATGCTAATAGAGCACAATATTTTTTTGGCCTCATAGGTTCTATTAGGAAGAACATTATCCTCTAGGCGAATATCTCTCATAATGCCTAATAACTCTGTGAAACTTTTATCCGACCATCCATTGCATGCCTTTAAGTTGTACAACTTTAATACCACATACATTCTTGTGAATTTAGTGAAACCTTTATACTACAGTTTCTATGCATCGCTTACCAACCTCTCAAACATTTTGGAACAATCCTGAAGATCTTCTTCAAGTGCTTCTGCAATCTCTTCGACTCGATCACAATTGTATGTATCTGTGCCATTGTCGTCTGAAGCATATGTCATACTATTCCCCGGTTCAACATTCTCGTTACTTTTCTCACCATGGAATATCTGACATGTATAACTTCGATCAATTCCACGCCTCAATAAATACGATTGCAACCCAATTGCATCAACCAGACCCACAAAACAATAACTTAATCAAGGACATTTCATTCGATTGACATCTTCGGCGTATTTAACAACAAACTTAACGAATTCCAATACCCCATTCTAGTACTCTTTGGATAATCGATTGGCAGACATCCATTTTTTATCCATGGTCTTACTATTAAGTAAGTTAAACAAAAACAATACTTAAAAAAAAGGACAAAGACTAAAAAGCTTAATACCAATTAGGCATATTCATAGAAAATCATAGGAAAAGCTTAATACTTGTAGAGAAGTCAGCAACTTCTGAAACTACACAGTGTAATATTCTTGGAAACGCTCAAAAACTCCACTCTTCACAAGTAACCTATATAAATGATCAATTAATTTCATTATAATAAAAAAAATCTATAGAATAAGAATTAACATTAGAATATAAATACTATAACTACCCTTTTTAATATATAATAATATAATAATATAATAATAAAATAATAATAATCATAATAATAATAATAATAATATAGTAATATTATATTATTATTAATTATTTTAAAAAAATCAGTTTTTATTTTTATAAAAATGTATATTAATTATTTATCAATTAATATTTAGAACTATAAAATTTATCATATTTTTTTGAAACTATTTAAAAAAAAGTGAAATTATAAAGTAATTTAATTTGACGCATGTAAGAACCGGGGTATCTTGTACATTCTTGCTAACATATATTTTACTAATAAAACAATATTAAACTAATAAAACAATTTCAATTATATGAGTTCTTTCAATTTCAATTTCAACTCTATGTGAAGTGCTTTCAATTTCAACACTATAAGTGTTATTACGTCAACTTCACAAACCAAAATTTATAGTTCGATTAATTGTATAGGAACATATTTTCTCTCAATCAATACATGCAATACTCATTGTGACATTTACACAAACATCTTACGTACAAAACTCATTGTGACATTTTCACAAACACCTTACATGCAAAAACTACATACCACACAAGATACAACATAATGCAACATTATCAACACTAAATCAACACTATCAACTAAACCAAATGCAATATTATATATCAATATTATCAAATATATCAAAAATCATACCTAGAGGAGAAGAGAACCTTGGTTGTGAATGGAAGAAATGATGAAACGGTCTTGAATGGAAGAAGGATGAGAACCTTGAATAATGTGGAACAAATAGAATCGATTTCGTTTAGAATCAAACGAAAAAAATGGAACTTAAGCGCTGGTGAGGGTTCGTACTGTGCTGGGCGTGAAAACGGTGTTCTGAAAATAATAAGCTTATTGTGTATACTGAGCGTGTTTTATGTTTTTTAATAACAGGACTTTAGACAATGTTTTTTAAAAGCCCTGCTTAAGCCCACCCTTAGTCAGTGTTTCTAGTAGAAAGCGCTGCGTAATCCCCCATTTAGGCAACCGTTCTACAAAGCGCTGCGTAGCCCACACTTTAGGTAGCACTTTTAAAAAGCGCTTTGTAAGCACTGTGCCAAAAGTGACTTTTAACAGCTCACATTAGACAACACTTTTGTAAAAAAGCGCTGCTATAAGTGTATTAAAAAAACATGGAAAACGTATAAAATAATTAGTAAAAACGCTGCTAAACATATGACCTTAGACAACGCTTTTAAAAAGCGCTGCTAAAGGATTGCCTTAGAAAGCGCTTTATGATAAGCGCTGGTAAAGGGCCACTTTAGACCGCGCTTTAAGAAAGCGCTGTGTAAAGTCATAAAAAATTTAAAAAAATAATTGAAAAGCGCTGCTAAAGGTCAATATTAGCCAGTGCTTTTCAAAAGCGCTGTCTAAGGTCCATATTAGCCAGCACTTTTAGAAAGCGCTGTCTAAACCCTTACAAGTCAGAATTAAAAAAATAGAACATTTGTATTCACAGTATCACTATCACTAAAACAGAAACCCTTTCCCTCATGAAACCCATTTCCTTCTCCGTCTCAAATCATCCTCCACCGTTCGCCGTCATACCGTCCTCCACCGTCTCGCTCCGTTTTCCTCCACCCACATCGGTCGGCTCTCAAGGTATGTTCTTTATTGAAAATGTGTTTAACTCCATTGATGTACAAACTGAGTTATCATCGTTGAAAATGTGTTAATATCCATTGATGTCCAAATGTGTTTATCTCCTATTGATGTCTAAACTGGGTTATATGTATGCATTTTAATTTTTGGATTCTTGGTAGGGCTTGATATATAACAGCAACATTTTTAGCATTTAGCATTTTTTGGATTCTTGGTTCTATGTTTTGGAATATAAAAGATGATATATACGATGTTTTTTTTTTAATTTTAATTGGTTTCTGAATTGTTTATCATGTTTATATTTTCCATAAACTAGTCTTTTGTTACTAGTATTTTGAACCTAAATATATATACAACTTGTTTTTGATGATACTTTTGTATTGGTGTAGTTAGGTGAAGTCCATCACCGATTCGAAGAACATCAAAGCCGCATCATCCGCCGTCGACACCAATAGCCCATTTTCTTTCTTTGGTAAGTCAAGTTCAAATTCTATCTGTATCGATCAATTAAAAAACAAAATTATATATATATATATATATATATATATATATATATATATATATATATATATATATATATATATATATATATATTGTTTTTTTTAGTCCATGTTATTAACTCTAGAAATAATTCGTTTAATTCAAACAAAAAGAGAATAATCTGTTTATAGTGTTTTTGTTTACTTGAATAAGTAGAAAAAAAAGGATAAAAAATGGATGTTTGTCGATCGATTGTCACAAGAGTACGAGAATAGGGTATTAGAATTCGTTAAGTTTGTTGTTGAACATGCCAAAGACCCCAGTCGAATGAAGTGTCCTTGCTTGGATTGTTGTTATGTGGGTCGGGTTAACGCAAATGGATTGAAATCACATTTACTAATGCATGGAATTTATAGAAGTTATACGTGTTGGATATTTCACGGTGAAAAAAGTAACGACAACATTGAACCGGGGGAGAAAAGTAGTACGACCTTTGCTTCAGACGACAAGGACACATATATATATACGATTTTGATCGAGTCATATAAAAGTTTCACAGAGTTATTAGCCCTTATGAGAGATATGCTTCCGGAGGATAATGTTCTTCCTAATCGAACCTATGAGGCCAAAAAAATGTTTTGCTCTATTGGCATGAGCTATGATAAGATACATGCTTGTCCAAACGATTGTGTTTTGTTTTGAAACGAATATGCTTCGTTAAATGAGTGCCCTAAATGCGGTTTGTCTCGATATAAGAAAAAATTGTCTCCAGCAAAAGTATTATGGTATTTTCCTATAATTCCGAGATTTAGGCGAATGTTTCGTAGTGAAACCGATGAAAGACACCTTACTTGGCATGCAGATGAAAGAATTATTGATGAAAAGTATCGACACCCGGCAGATTCACCACAATGGTCGAAAATTGATAATGATTATCCTGATTTTGGAGAAGAAGCAAGAAACCTTCGTTTGGCTTTATCTACTGATGGAATGAACCCGCATGGTCTTCAAAGTATCTCACATAACACATGGCCTGTGATTCTTATGATTTATAACCTACCTCCATGGCTATGTATGAAGCATAAGTACATGATGTTATCTATGTTAATATCTGGGCCTAAACAACCAGGGAATGACATAAACGTATACTTGACACCTTTGATCGAAGATTTAAACATTTTGTGGGAGAACGGGGTGGAGGTTTATGATGGATATAGGAAAGAAAGTTTCAATTTGATGGTGATGTTGTTTGGTACAATTAATGATTTTTCAGCATACGAGAATCTATCTGGGTATAGCATTAAAGGTAAACGTGTGTGTCCTGTTTGTGAAGATGGAACCGATACGACACATTTGGAACTTTGTTAGAAGAATGTGTTTCTCGGTCATCGTAGATTCTTACATTCTAAACATCACTATCATGCGTGGAGAAAAGCATTCAATGGAGACACCGAACAACGTAAAGCTCCACCTGCATTGTCAGGTGACCAAATTTTTGAAAAGGTGCAAGATATGTGTACTTAGTTTGGAAAGCCTTTTGCGCATACGGTTGTCAAAGGTGGGTGGAAGAAGAGATCGATTTTTTTTGAATTGCCATATTGGAAGTCTCTGTATGTGATACATTTTCTCGATGTTATGCATATTGAAAAAATGTATTTAAAAGTGTTATTAGTACGTTACTCAATATTAAATGAAAGTTTAAGGACGGCCTTAAAGCAAGGGAGGGCATGTTAAAGATGGGAATACGAACTGAACTAGGACCCGTGAAGAAAGGAATCCGAACATATCTACCACCTGCTACTTTTAATCTATATAGAAAGGAGAAAAATATATTGTGTAAGTTTCTAAGTGAAGTTAATGTTCCAGAAGGATACTCTTCAGATATTAGAAGACTTGTGTCTATGAATGACCTCAAGTTAAAGAGTTTAAAGACACGTGATTTCCATGTTATAATGGAGCATTTTCTACCAATAGGTATACGTTATATTTTTCCAGATAAAGTAAGGAGTGTGATAACTAAGTTGTGTTTTTTATTTAGGTCAATTTGTAGTAAGGTGATTGATCCTTAGATCTTACCAACATTGCAAAAAGAAATTATTATTACTTTGTGTGAGCTTGAAATGTATTTTCCTCCCTCATCTTTTGACATAATGGTACAATTAGTTGTTCATCTTGTGAAAGAGACACAGTTGTGCGGCCCAGCTTATATGAGATGGATGTACCCTGCTGAACGTTATATGGAAGTATTAAAAGGGTACGTGGAAAACCAAAGTCGCCCAAAGGATTGTATTGTTGAGCGACACATTGTTGAAGAAGAGGTTGAGTTTTGTACTGAATATTTGTCCAAAGTTCAATCCATTGGACTCCCCAAAAGTCATATCTATGAAAAAAAGGCAGATAAAAGATTAATTGGAAATAAAATTGTGACTGTATCAAAAGATGAACGGGATCAAGTGCATCTGTATGTTCTGCACAATGACAGTGAGGTTGAGCCATATGTTGAAATGCACAAGGATATACTCCAAGGGTTAAATCAGAATAGAAATGAAAATTGGATAGTACGGGAGCACAATCAAAGTTTTATACCGTGGTTTAAGGATCATATTTTTTCAAAGCTTCATTCAGATCCCGCTTTAATAACAGAAAGGTTGAGATGTTTGGCATATGGTCCAAGTTTGCATGTGTTTTCCTATAGCGCATACGCAATTAATGGATACACATTTTATACCAAAGAACAAGATGATAAAAGTACTATGCAAAATAGTGGTGTCATCGTGCTTGCTGAAGCAATGCACATTTCTAGTATCAAGGACCTAAACCCCAAATATGTAAATCTGTCATATTTTGGAGTTATCGAGCATATTTGGGTGTTTGATTACGAGAAGTTTCAGATTCCTATCTTTGGTTGCAAGTGGGTAAGTAGTGGTGGCGTACGAATGAATATGTCAGGATTTTTGCAAGTGGATCTTCATAGAGAGGGGTATAAAGAAGAGCCTTTTATTCTAGCCTCTCAAGCTAAACAAGTGTTCTATGCCACTGACCCAACGAGTACAAAATGGTCGATAGTGCTTTTTTCTAACAAAGTGGTTGATGATAACAGTGTAGACCAAGGTGGTATTGATGATGAGAATGAGTCATGTATTAGACAGAATGAGTCATATATTATAAATGATCAAGATGAGAATATTATAGCGGATGAATCATATATCAGAAATGATCATAATGAGGGAATTTGGATAAATCCATCCGTCTGCATTGTTAAGAAGCAAGTAATTCATGTTCCAACCAAGAAAAGAAAGAGATGTTAGTGAAAGAGGTAGGATATTAAAATATTCATGTTTATGTTTGTGTTTACATTTAAGTTTATGTTTATGTTAATTTTTGGCATTGTCATTTTATATATATTTTTTGACTCGCTTCTGAATCGCTTTTATATTGGGTTTATGTTTATGTTTATTACAGGTTAGATGGCTACTAACGACGATCACCCACGTGATGATTCTATGCATGATGGAGATAAGGCCGTTAGTAAAATGGAAATGGAATATAGAAGAGGAATAGCAATAATGAAGAGAATAATACGGGATAGAGACCAAGGCATAAAGTATGAAGTGCATTGGAGCCAAGAAGGCCAACTATTGAGCCTAACGGTTCAACGTTGACAAGTTATCCCGGTTCCGTGGTAATAAGAGAAATTCCAATCACATGTGAATATTGGAGAGCAAGAGTGTTGGACGGCCCTAAAGATAAAATATGGAGTGAGATACAGGTACCATATGTGATGTTAATTGTTTTTAATGACGGACTTTGTTTATGATTTTCGGTTACTTATACTAACGCACTTTGTTTATGATTTTCATAGAGGTCGTTCATAATTGAGGATACAAGGATAGATTATATTCTTAAATTGTCCGGGAAACTACATAGAGGGTTTAGAGCTTTCTTATCAAACAAGTTTCTAAGGGATGCTGATAAATTTTTTGTTGATGCAGAGCTTCCAAGGAAATATGCTGATTTAATTACAGCTGAAGAATGGGAAACTTTTAAATCGAAAAGAAGTACCCAAAAATTTGAGAGCTTAAGTGTCGTAAATTGACAACGAGCATCAAGTCCAGCATATCCATACAGAAAAGGCCGTATGGGATATGCACGATTACAACAATCTATTGTAAGTATCTATAAATTGCAAAGTATCTATAATATATACACGCTTATATTTAATCATGTTTTTTGGCTTAATGCGTAGCTAACAAAAGAGAATAGTTCTGAAACATATCTTCCAGAACACATTTTGTGGAAGGAAGCACGTGTGTGTAAGGATGGAGTTGTTGAAGAAAAAGTTCAACAAATTTTTGAGAGATGTGTAAGTATAACATTATTTATTTAATTACATCATACTTTTATTTATTTAATTACATCATTCTTCTATTAACATATCATTCTTTAATTACAATATTTATATGAATTTCAGGAGAGTCTTTCCCAGTCTATACCTCCAGACGAAGATACTGATTGCAGGAGAATACTCTTACGAGCATTAGATATTCGTGAGTATTATGGTCGGGTGAGGGGTAAGGGATTTGGGATCACTCCAACATCCTTGAAAAAAAAAACAAAGAAAAAATCTCCAAGCAATAAAGAACTGCAGGAGAAGTTGGAAAAGTTACAACAAGAAGTCTATAAGTTGAGAAAGGAAAAGGAAATCGATCAAGCTACAAGCTTTAAAGATACTAGTGACAAAGCTAGTATAAATGGTAACTTTGGACAAAATATTCCCGAGGTAATTATATACCATCTTTATAAATTATAAAACCATGTTTATTAACTATATAACCATGTTTATTAATTATATAACCATATTTATTAAATTATAGGGCATTTCCCAGTGTTAACTCTATTTGTTGACACCGACTTATCAGATGGTTGGAAAGGGAAAAATGTATAATATCTCGGGAGAAATGCTTCACCATAGACCGCTCCCAAAGGGATTTTTGAAAGTATCGGTCGACGTTGTTTTAGAGGGGGGTGCGTTGTTACCACTACCTGACAATGTGGCAGATGCAACATTAGTGGCAGATGCAATAGGATCGTTTGTTGCATGGCCATTAAGCCTCGTTTGCATAGATAATGAGGTATGCTTAAAATCGATTACTATTCAAATTTTTTATGGAAATTATACTTACATTTTGTTTACATGGTAATGTTAGACTCCCACAAAATCCATTCCAAAAGATAAGGGGATTAGGCGGGATACTGAGTCAATTGCATCATTTGAGATAACACAATTATACGACATTTATGCTATGAGAAATGCTAATTTGTGATTTTATACTTCCCCTAACTAATTATATGATAACTAGATTCATGCTAAAGAGAGTGCACAACTCATGAGGGGGTAAGGCGCCTGAAATTAGCAACATTTCCACACAAAAAAAGAATGTTGCTAAGAAGACTGTGGCACACAAAAAAACTACTGCTCAGTTCAGGTCGTGCCTTCGGACATATTTAGGAATTACAGATATTCCAGATGGTGGTACCCGCCTTATACCTATGAGTGCAGATATCTTTGGTTTTGAATATCTTGAAGCAATTGGTAGAGAGGATATGGAGCAAGTTTTTAGGCATTTGGAATTAGGCCTCGGTGTTATCGGTATATACATCAGGTATACTCCGATAAACTTTGTTTAATTAAATGAACAATTTAATCCCTCATTTCAATGAATATAGTATAATGTTAATCATGTTTTAACTTAAGGTTTATGTATGACAACATTGTGCGCCCGTGTGGATTAGAAGCAAGATTTGGCTTCTTAGCTCCTAACACTGTCAATTCCGAGTTGATTGTAACGAGACCAGATGATGTCATATCATATGTACTAGGTTTATTCGTGGCCAGTAAAGATATTGAGAAGTTGTTATTTTTGCCATATAATACTGACAACGGGTTAGATTTTCATCCTAACTTGATCTATTATAATTTTCCGTTTTTGGCCATTGTTTAATCTTTGTTTAATCTTACAGTGGACACTGGTTATTGATTGCGATTAATCCTATGAGAGAAACTGTGTATCATCTGGACTCGTTATACAATTATTTGTTAACATATCCAGATTTTAAATAGATGATTGACACGTAAGTGTTTCTCTCCCAAAGAGATATTCAAGTTTATGTTTATGTTTATGTTTATGGTCAACATATCTGGATTTGTGTTTATGTTTATGATTCTATGTGAGATTGTTCTAAACAATCGTTTATATTTTATTATAGCGTTCTACTTGCTTTTCGCTTCCAACGAGATATTCAAGTACCAAAAAGTAGAGCCAACAACGTTACATGGATTAGAGTGGAGGTATATTTTCACAAAGAGATATTCAGTTTTGTTTAATTTAGTGATGATACTTGATAAAACAATTTAAGGGGTATATCCTGATATATATTTGTATTTTCTTTCCATGTGTAGTGTCCTCGCCAGCGTAACAGTATAGATTGTGGCTATTTTATATTGAGGTTTATGAAAGAAACTATTCTTTTGGATCGATTAGAGATTCCATCCACGGTATGGATTTCTAACTTAGGAATTACATACTATTTTCATATTTTGTGTTTCTCATAAAATGACATATTGTTTTAACTAAATCACATACTATGTTATATTATTATATATGTAGTACTTTGAGGAATTCAATTTTGCACATTACTCAAAAGATCAATTGGATGAACTTATGGAGGAATGGTGTCAATTCATTATCGGGTTGAGAATTTTATAAGCTAAGGTATATTATCTTATTTCCTTTGATGAGAACTTTCTAGTTTTGAGTATAAATTAAATTCGAATAAAGTGCAACGTTAATATTATCATGTTATGAATTTCGATCATTTGGTTTTTTTCCCCAGGTTTATAGGTACATGTGTAGAAGATAGAGCTAAGATATTCATGTTGTTGTTGTTTAATGAGAATTCTCGAAGATAGAAAGATGTATAGATGTAAATTCAATTTTGAATAATATAGGCATTTTAACTTGTAGAATTTTAACTTGTATCATAAATTTTGTAATTGTTGTTGTCTATATCATCAATTCATATATATATGTGCAATTTTTATATATGTATATTTTATTGGAAGGAAGCTACTGAATATGGAGCATAAAAGATAATTCTGAAAACCTGGATCAAAATATTGGAACGAAGCTACCAAATATTGGAATGAAGCTATCAAATATGACAAAAATTCTGATTAAAATAGATAATTAATTGAAAAAAATTGTAAACAATAGACAGCGCTTTAGGAGAAAAGCATTGTAAAAACTAAAAAAAAAGTGCTGCATAAAGTCTGAAAGCGCTGTCTAAAGTGGGGGAATAGACAACGCTTTTAAAGGAAAGCGCTGTCTAAAGCCTATCTGGAAAAAAATTACAAAGCGTTGTCTAAAGCCCAAGCGCAGCTAAAGGGATATATAAAAAAGCGTTGTCTATTCTAAAAGTGCTGTCTAAAGTGGACATAAGACAACGCTTTTACGTTGAAAAAAGCGCTGTCTTTTCTTTTAGCAGCGTTGCTTTAGGCAGCGCTTTAAAGCGCTGTTAAAGGCCAAAAAAAGCGCTGTCTTTTCCCTTTTATGTAGTAGTGAAGCCCACCCTTTAGGCAACACTTTTCCAAAACGCTACAGTACCTACCCCATTTAACAGCATTTATTACAAGGGCTTTCTAAAACCCCCCTTTAACAGCGTTTTATCAAACCACTTTTACCCCAATAGACAGTGCTTTTTTAGAAAGCACTATCTAAGGTATGCGACCAAATCAGCGCGTTTTTGATAAAAAGCGCTGTATAAGATGTACTGTCTAATCGACATAGTGTTAGTTTATGGTGGTTTGTGTGAGCTAAGATATAAACTTGTGTACCTCTACTTTAGTATGTATATATTACTTTAATTTTTTTCTCTTTTTGTTTGAGCTTGTTGGCTTCTACCTTTGCTTGTTCTTAGAACCTTCTTGACTGTTTGTTTTTCATTGTTGATTTAATACATCTTTTATTAATCATGTCCCCTTCTTTTATTTATATCAATGGAGAAGTTGTACTAAAAAAAATCATTGTTCTTTCTGCTTAACGTGAATAAAAAGTCTCTATCTTCATGTTAGTATGTAATATTTTGACTTTTTGGGTGTGAAATAGAAATTTATTTGCTCTACATAAATGGAAGATCGTAGATATTTTAAATCAAATCATTTGCTCATTGAATGAATTATATTTTTGACTTTTTATTAATCTTGTAGCATCGTAGTATTATCACATATTTGAACATAATTTTGAATATATATATATTATCATATAGATACTCATCATCTTATGCTTATTACTAATATATATCATATTTAAACCTTTCCACAACATACACATATTCAAACTAGTAAAAAAAAGTGCCAAATATAAAAAACATACAGCAACAACAAAAATACAGAAAAAAGTTTTAGTATAACAAAAAGGAAGAACATTATCCTCCAGAAGCATATCTCTCATAATGTCTAATAACTCTGAAATTTTTATCCGATCATCAATTGTCCGCCTTTAAGTTGTAAAACTTTAATACCGCAGACATTCTTGTGAATTTAGTGCAACCTTTATACAACGGTTTCTCTGTATCGTTTACCAACCTCTCAAACATTTTGGAACAATCCTGAAGATCTTCTTCAAGTGCTTCTGCAATCTCTTCTACTATTTTTTGTTTTAAGCGTGCATCGTACACCCTTTTTTGTATGGATATGCGGGACCTGATGCTCGTTGGCAATTTACGACACCCGTATTCAGAAATTTCGATTCTTCATTTGTCTTTAAAAGTGTCTCATTCTTCCGGTGAAATCAAGTCTGCATATATACTTGGACACTCGGCATCAACAAATTTTTTTCGGTATCTCTTAGATACTTGTTTGATAAAAAAGATCTAAACCTTCTATGTCTTTTTCCGGCTAATTGAAGACAATAAACTCTTCTGGTATCATCAATATTGATAGACCTATACGAAAAACATACAAAGAGTGTGTTACTATAAGTAATTTAAAGATATAATCATAATAAAAAACAAATAACATGACATATGGTACCTGTATCTCACTCCAGATTTTGTCTTTAGCGGTATCCAACTGCTCATTTCTCCAATTATCACAAGTAATTGGAACTTCTCTCCTTAAAGTGAACCAATGTAACTTGTCAATTTAGAACCGTTAGGTTCAATTAGTTTCTTATTTGAATTCCAATGCACATCATACTTTATTCCTCTATTTCTATCATGAATTATTTTCTTCATAATACTTTATTCCAAACTGAGTACACACATCTTTCACCTTTTCAAAAATTTGGTCACCTGACAATGCAGGTAGAGCTTTATGTTGTTCGGTGTCTCCATTGAATGCCTTTCTCCACCCACGGTAGTGATGTTTAGAATTTAAGAATCTACGATGACCTCGAAAGACTTTCTTCTGACAAAGGTCTTATCTCAATAAATGTGATTGCAACCCAACTGCGTCAACCCGACCCACAAAACAACAACTTAAACAAGGATATTTCATTCGATTGGCGTCTTCGGCGTGTTTAACAGCAAACTACACGAATTCCAATACCCCATTCGTACTCTTTGGAAAATCGATTGGCAGACATCCATTTTTTATCCATGGTCTTACTATTAAGTAAGCTAAACAAAAACAATACTTTAAAAAAAAGGACAGAGACTAAAAAGCTTAATACCAATTAGGCATATTCATAGAAAATCATAGGAAAAGCTTAATACTTGTAGAGAAGTCAACAACTTCTAAAACTACACAGTGTAATATTCTTGGAAACGCTCAGAAACTCAACTCCTCACAAGTAACCTATATAAATGATCAATTAATTTCATTATAATAAAAAAAATCTATAGAATAAGAATTACATTAGAATATAAATACTATAACTACCCTTTTTAATATATAATAATATAATAAAATAATAATAATAATATAATAATAATATATTATTATTATTATTATTATTATTTTAAAAAAATCAAATTTTATTTTTCTAAAAATGTATATTAGTTATTTAGCAATTAATATTTAGAACTATAAAATTTATCATATTTTTTTAAAACTATTTTAAAAATAGTGAAATCATAAAGTAATTTAATTTGACGCATGTAAGAACCGAGGTAACTTGTACATTCTTGCTAACATATATTTTACTAATAAAATAATATTAAACTAATAAAACAGTTTCAATTATATGAGTTCTTTCAATTTCAATTTCAACTCTATGTGAAGTGCTTTCAATTTCAACACTATAAGTGTTATTACGACAACTTCACAAACCAGAATTTATAGTTCGATTAATTGTATATGAATATATTTTCTCTCAATCAATACATGCAATACTCATTGTGACATTTACACAAACATCTTACATACAAAACTCATTGTGACATTTTCACAAACACCTTACATGCAAAAACTACATGCCACACAAAATACAACATAATGTAACATTATCAACACTAAATCAACACTATCAACACTATCAACTAAACCAAATGCAACATTATATATCAATATTATCAAATATATCAAAAATCATACCTAGAAGAGAACCTTGGTTGTGAATGAAAGAAAGGATGAAACGGTCTTGAATGGAAGAAGGATGAGAACCTTGAATAATGTGGAACAAATAGAATCGATTTTGTTTAGAATCAAATGAAAAAAATGGAACTTAAGCGCTGGTGAGGGTTCGTACTGTGCTGGGCGTGAAAACGGTGTTCTGAAAATAATAAGCTTACTGTGTATACTGAGCGTATTTTTTTTTAATAACAGGACATTAGACAACGCTTTTTAAAAGCCCTGCTTAAGCCCACCCTTTATCAGCGCTTCTAGTAGAAAGCGTTGCGTAATCTCCCATTTAGGCAGCGCTTCTACAAAGCGCTGCGTAAGCCCACCCTTTAGGCAGCGCTTTGTAAGCCCACCCTTTAGGCAGCACTTTTCCAAAATACTACAGTACCTACTCTATTTAGCAGCGTTTATTACAAACGCTTTCTAAAACCCCCTTTAACATCACTTTATCAAACCACTTTTACCCCATTAGACAACGCTTTTTTAGAAAACACTATTTAAAGTATGCGACCAAATTAGCGTGTTTTTGAAGTAGACTTTTAGCAGTGCTTTTGATAAAAAAACGCTGCCTAAAATATACTGTCTAATCGACGTAGTATTAGTTTATGGTGGTTTGTGTGAGCTAAGATATAAACTTGTCTACCTCTACTTTAGTATGTATATATTGCTTTAATTTTTTTCTCTTTTTGTTTGAGCTTGTTGGCTTCTACCTTTGCTTGTTCTTGGAACCTTCTTGACTGTTTGTTTTTCAATGTTGATTTAATACATCTTTTATTAATCACGTCCCCTTCCTTTATTTATATCAATGAATGGAGAAGTTGTACTAAAAAAATCATCTTCTATCTGCTTAATGTGAATAAAAAGTCTCTATCTTCATGTTAGTATGTAATATTTTGACTTTTCGGGTGTGAAATAGAAATTTATTTACTCTATATAAATGGAAGATCGTAGATATTTTAAATCAATGGTCATTGAATGAATTATATTTTTGACTTTTTATTAATCTTGTAGCATCGTAGTATTATCACATATTTGAACATAATTATATACGTTCAAATACTCTTTTTAATGACAAAATAATACATTTATAAATATTATCACATGCTTTTGAATATATATTATCATATAGATACTCATCATCTGATGCTTATTACTAATATATATCATATTTCAACCTTTCCACAACATACACATATTCAAACTAGTAAAAAAAAAGTGGCAAATATAAAAAACATACAGCAACAACAAAAATACAGAAAAAAGTTTTAGTATAACAAAAAGGACAAAGAATGCAATTAACACAAAACCCAAATATTATTAGTTAAGATTGATGATCTTGTAAAATTCATGGTTCAAAATAAACCCTTTTCCTTGCAACTTTGAATGGCATCCTCAAACATTTCCTCAATACTATGTTTGAACTCAAATCCAGCATCAGTGAGTTTCTTTGATGTTAAATGTGGAAGCTCTAGACCTTTAGGCCCCCCAAGCAATCTATAGAAAAAGAAATAAATATTAGTATCAATTAAAGAAAGTTCACATTGATTTAGAATATAGAAAACAAACTCACTTGGACTTTGGAATTTGAAATTCAGGATGCTTTGAAGAAACAATGTCAACTACTTCCTCAACAGTTGCAACGAATGGTGAACAATTGTATCTCCCTTTTGGATTAGGATGTTCAAGTAAGAATATATGTGCTCGCGCAACATCGTCAACATGCACCATATGGAAACGAGATATTGGACTGTGGTCAGTATTACCTGAATGCAACTTTCAATTGTTAATTTTGTTTAACTATTAGTATGAATATTCAATATAAAAAAAAATCACTTACCAAATAAATAAGGTAGTACACCATAAACAGAGGTAGGAAGCTTAGGGCAAATGAAGGCTCCAACAATAATAGTTGGTATAATAGTCACAATATCCAACCCATTTTGTTGTCCGTACTCGAGAACAGCTTTCTCCGCTTGTGTCTTAGAAATTGAATAAGCCCAACCAAATGGTTTATGATTTCTAAGAATGTCTATATCGCTCCAATAACTTTCGTCCATTACATCCTTTGCTTTTTCTATGTCTTGACAATAAACAGCAGAAGCACTTGAAGTGTAAATCACTCTCTTCACAGTCTTAGAGTTTTTGCAGGCTTTAAGAATTCCTAATGCTCCATCAATGCTTCTTTTTGTCACTATTTCTTCTGGTTCTTTCTCTTCAAAATCAACCGAAGCGGCGGTGTGGAATATTCCAACGCACCCTTCAATTGCTGGGTTGAAACTTTCTGGTTCGGCAAGATCAGCAATGAAAAATTTTAGTTTTTCAGATGCTCCTGGAAGATTTGTGAGAAAGCTAAGATCTCTCTTTTTCTCTGGATCAGCTCTAACAGTGGTATTAACAGTGTAACCATTTTCAAGGAGACTCTTGATGATCCATGAACCAAGAAAACCTGTACCTCCTGTTACACAAACTCTTCCTTTTCCTTCTGCCATTATCACACTTTTGTTACTTTTGTATGAATGTTTTTGTTAGTTCTGTATGAATGTTTTTGTTAGTTCTGTATGAATGAATGTTGATGGTCACATACAAATTTATATATATAGACACATCCAATGTTGTTGGTCATCACCTTTCTTCCCAATATTATTATATCAATATTACATTCCTAAGTAAACAATCGGAACGTGGAATAAAAAAATTGTAAGTCAATATTTTCAGTCAAATAAAAAATATTCTAGAAGTTGAATTTTGCCGCAGACGAGTTTGAATGAATGACGCGTTATCTCTAAATTGATTGGAATATGGATGGGAATGGAACTAGGATATATGATAGTAACGTTGAATAACTTTCATCATCTTAATTGGGTGATATTTTCAATGGCCAAATAATGAGATATATTTCCAACATTATGGGCCTGTTTGATTTTATTTAATGTTATATAATTTTGTGTAAACTAAATTTATTACAAATTTTTTTGAAATCTTTTTTAGATGTTAGAATTTCTCACTGCCAGAGGTTGGCAAGTGGGAGGGGGAAAACTTAGGTTTGAGATCTTCAATGGAGAAGATCTCGCATATTTTAGCATGAGTAGGTTTTGATACGTAACTTCCTCTTATTATTTAGGGATTTTATTCCTTTGTCTCCACCTGATAAGTGTTGGTGGAGTAATTCTAAATATCACTCTTATTATGTGACTTATGCGTACTCTTTTCTTCTCTCTCACGAGGCTTATGGAGATTGTCAAGTCTTAGTGTCAGAGTCGGGTCTCTCTAATATCTGGAGTAGTTAGTCCCCTCTAAAGTGATAGTTTTCTCCTAACAACTCCTAAAGGATAGGATTTTCACCAGAAAGAATTCGTTGAAGAAGGGGATTGTCGTTAGCTCGAAGGGCGTTTCTTGCTCTTTTTGTTCGAGGTTTGTAGATGGGATTGTCGTTAGCTCGAAGTGCGTTTCTTGCTCTTTTTGTTCGAGGTTTGTAGATGGGATTGTCGTTAGCTCGAAGTGCGTTTCTTGCTCTTTTTGTTCGAGGTTTGTAGATTCGTCCTCTGAATTTTTTGTCACTTTTGATGAAGTGTCTTTTGTGTGGTATAAGATTTTTCACATGGATAGGTTGGTTTAAAGTCATACATAGGAATTCTTTGACCCTTTTTTAAATGTTTCAAACAATGATCTGGAACATTCCAATTTGACTTGGCGGACAATAAACTCACACATTGATAACTTTTGAGTCTGATGACCCCTCGAACAATGACGTATTCATCTAATTCAACAACTAATAAGATATTTGCGCTTCCTTATTCAGCAACTCTTCCCCATCAAAATCTTCAGGTTGATCATATGTCACGTTCACACCAAAAGCATCCTCAACCATTTCACCGATCAGATTAAAGTTTTCCTCATATTCCATAGGCAGTCGACTAATTGAAGCATGTGTGTTGCTAGTCTCTGATACGTTACACGACATTTCTTCACCATTATACGTCCAAAGCTAATAATTTTCAATCAAACCTCTTCTATGCAAATGACGTGCTACTTCCTTCGAGTCACTAATTATTGGTCTACATTCACATTTAAGACATGGGCACCTAACTCCTCCTCCACTTCGACAACATTCGTAAGAAAACGCCCACGTGATAAACTCATTAACTCCTTCTATAAAATTAGGTTTAAGTGCACGTCTTCCTGAATACAATCTATCGTACATTCAACTACGACCATACCGATAATATTCCATTCTGCACGTTTATACAATCAATATCTTATTATTAACTATAAATAAATATTTAACTATAATAACTATAATTAATTTTTTTAACTATTTTAATTTTTTTAACTATATATATATATATATATATATATATATATATATATATATATATATATATATATATATATATATATATATATATATATATATATATATATATATATATATATATATATATATATATATATATATATATATATTAAAAAAACGAAAATTTATTTAATATTAGTTTTATTTTATTCTGTTTATATATAAAATATTATTTAATGTGTCTATATATATTAAAAACTGTATTTTTTATTCATATATTAAAATAGAATTTTAAAACAGTATTTTTTAAATATATAGATTAAAATTTTTTATGTATATTTTGTAAGAAAAGTAAAACAAAATATAGTAAAGATACATTATTAATTTTTAAAAATAAAATAAAATTATAAATAATATATATAAGACTAATTCATTTTTTAAACAAATTTATATTAAATATGTGTATTTAAAATAAAATAAAATAGAATATAATTATATTTTATATTTCTTAAAAGAATAATATCTTTGTTAAAAAAAATTATTGTTAATATATATTCAATATATTTATTAATATGTTTATTAAATGTTTAGTTAAGAAGAAACATAAGGGTCAAAGAAGAAGAAACAAATATGGATGGATCTGTGCACGCGTTTTCTATATACGCCACGTAGCGACGTGAAAATCACGTCGCTACCTTGTCATGTGATTTTCACGTCACAACACACTTAACGGTTATAAATTTTTTTGTTTAATCTGCACAACACTGAACCATGTCAAGTCAAAAACCAATATTTTCCCCCTTAAATGTTGCGACGTGAAAAACACGTCACAACTAAAATTTTTAAAATTTTTAAAAATCCCTCCATCTGAATGTTAGAGACTTTTATTTTTTTTATATTAACTTTTTGATAGCGATGTGAATCCCACATTGCAAATAATATTATTTATAAAAAAAACCCAGAATCCCTCCATGTGAACATTTTTAAAATTTTTTTAATATATAAAGTTATAGTGATGTGATTATCACGTCGCAACAACCTTTTTTTAGCCACGTGATAATCACGTCACAACTTCATGTCACTGGGGAATACATTTCTTGTAGTGTAGGTGGTAGTGTCATGCTAAGGATGACATATTTTTTATAGCCTTGACTTATTCAACTCTCATAGAGCTAAATCTTTCTCGTGATATCCAGCTCAATTTCGTGGATTTGGTTGTTTCTCTCATTTGGATCAATTAGACTACTTCATGAGGGGTTATTCTCTCTAACTCTTTCAACTTAAGGCCCTTATCAGAGAAAACATTCTTAAATAGAGATTTTTATTGGATTTTGAGGGAATATCTTATCCTTTCTATAGGGGGCATTCGAATCATGGAATTTGGTTTGTGACGTGTGAGGTGGAGAAGTTGTGTGCTATATGATTTTTAGGTGATTGATGTGGTGTTTAGTTCTTCCTAGATAACTTTTGTCTCTCTTTAAAGTATTTATCTCTTTTGGATGAGTGTATGATTAATGATGACCTTTCCATGATACGAAATTCAACTCTTTGGCCAATATTAAAATCCAAGAATGATGTTGGGTTTATAGGTTTGTCTACTAATGTAAATTATGTGGAAGAATATAAATGTCCTTAGCTTTGAATTAGTATCTTGATAAGGTTGTGATAAACTCATATGCTTTCTCTAATTGACTTGAGAACTTTGTTCTCTGCACGAGTCAGTAGCAGTTTGAGAATGGTGACCTTGTTTTTAGCATGTAGTGTTTTTGATGCTTTTTTAAGGACTTTTTTACATTAGGCCAAACAAGCACATAGACAACGCTTTTTTTTGGGTAATATACAGTGCTTTAAAGCGCTGCCTAAACCAGCACTGCTATATGTAAAGGCAACGCTTTAGATTAATGTAAAAGCGCTGCTATATGTCCCCTTTAGGCAGCGCTTTTACTTTTAAAGCGCTTTCTTATGCACCCCTTTAGCAACGCTTTCTCTTTAAAAGCACTTTCTAAATGTACCCCTTTAGCAGCACTTTATCTTTAGACAACACTTTTGGTTATGTTTTACGCATCTCTTTAGCTAGCGTTTTTCTTTAAAAGTGTGGTCTTTTCCCCACTTTAGGCAGCGCTTTCCCATTTTAGGAAGCGCTTTTTCCCACTTTAGGTAGCGCTTTTCCCCCACTTTAGACAACGCTTTCTCATTAAGCGATGTCTAATGTTCACAAATTTTTTTAAATATTAGACTTAAATCCAGATTTTCACCAGATCTTTACCATATTTTGCACCAGGTTTTCATCATCTTAATTAGGTGATATTTTCAATGGCCAAATAATGAGATATATTTGGAACATTATGGGCCTGTTTGATTTTATTTAATGTTATATAATTTTGTGTAAACTAAATTTATTACAAATTTTTTGTTATTTTAGATATTTTATTATTTTTATTGAAATCTTTTTTAGATGTTAGAATTTCTCATTGCGAGAGGTTGGCAAGTGGGAGGGGGAAAACTTATGTTTGAGATCTTCAATGGGGGAAGATCTCGCATATTTTAGCATGAGTAGGTTTTGATACGTAACTTTCTCTTATTATTTAGGGATTTTATTCCTTCGTCTCCACCTAATAAGTGTTGGTGGAGTAATTCTAAATATGGCTCTTATTATGTGACTTATGCGTAATCTTTTCTTCTCTCTCATGAGGCTTATGGAGATTGTCAAGTCTTAGTGGCAGAGTTGGCTCTCTCTAATATCTGGAGTAGTTGAGTCCCCTCTAAAGTGATAGTTTTCTCCCGATAACTCCTAAAGGATAGGATTTTCACAGAACGAATTCGTTGAAGAAGGGGATTGTCGTTAGCTCGAAGGGTGTCTATTTCTCTTTTTGTTCGAGGTTTGTAGATTCGTCCTCTAAATTTTTTGTCACTTTTGATGAAGTGTCTTTTGTGTTGTATAAGATTTTTCATATGGATAGGTTGGTTTAAAGTCATACCTAGGGATTCTTTGACCTTTTTTTAGATGGTTTTCTCTACTGATGATTCGTCTAGGATTAGGGGAAGGCTTATGATTTGGCATGAATTTGTCTGGTCGATTTTGAAATCTCATAATGATATAGTGTTCTCAAATAAATTGGTCTCAGCGAAATATGTAGAAAATTTGAGCATTCTTTTAGCTTAGAAATAATATCTTGATAGGTATGTGGGGAGTGCATTCAAAGTATAGCTCAAGAACCCTATCTGACATTTGGGCCAATAGCATCATGAGCGTCTTCGGTCTCCTCTAGGTGTGTTCTTTCTTATAAGTGGAGATTGGTGTCGTTTTGCATGTCTTTGTTGGGGAGATCTAGATAGAAATCTTTTCTGGTGCTTCTAGTTTTTGCCTTTCTACAACTTTCTTCTCTTGTATTAGTTTTTTTAATTCTTTGGTTTGATGTTATTGGTGTTTTCCTTTTTCTTTGGATGTTATTTCATTTCCTACTTTGTTGTGTGTTTTAGTAATTCTTGTGTTGCTTCTCATCTTTCAATATTGTACTCTAGGCCTTTAGTGTCTCGTTATATTTATATATAGTTCTATTTTATTTTTAAAAAACCATTTACGTTGCTCAATAGCTCGCTACGTCTGTTATTATTGTGGGTTGTTATTTAACTTGATTGCGATGCTAATTGTTTATCACATATTTGTTCATATCTCTTTACTTTAGTTTGATGTACAAAAATATTTTTTTGTTGTAATTTTTGTACCCGTTGAAAAAAACTATTCTTCTCACATCGAAAAAGTTATACCATTTTAGATGAGTTAGAAGTATCTAAAAAAATGAGCTCAAATATAAATTTCAAAGTATGAAATGTAGTTTTTGAGGTTTTGCATGTATTGTTCGAAAATTACAAATAAATATAGGCATCATCAATATGATACAAATTTTACAGTTCCTCTCTATGCATTATGAGAGAAGTTCCTCCAAAATATTATCCCAAAACATGATTCATATGTCAATTTTTTTGTTGTTTAAACCTCTATGACACTTGAAACTCAACCATATAGTACGAGTAAGTAAGTAAGACAGTGAATTAGTTTGGGATTCATAAGCATGAGATAATACCGCATGATTATAATGTATTGTAATGGCCTTTAGGATATGAGAAATGATTAACAAGGACAATTAGGTGAAATTTATGAATTAATGAAAAATGAACAACTGCAAAAGCATTTTCCAAGAATGTTTTTATTTAATAAAGAATGATAGTTGGTGGCACAAAAACAATCAGACGATGTCCAAATTTCAACCATAAATAGTGTTTAGTATAGATCAATAAATGTTTCTTTTAGTCCTCTGTCGGCACCATATGATGAATTAAAGTCTTCAGATTCTTGTGCGAGTATGGTCACAAGGATGAAACTTAAAGTAATTGACAAAAGGAAACCACCAAGAGTGGAGTCAATGCATTAAATTGACCCACCAAGGGAAAATTAATTATGTCTAAACATAGTAGGAATTGACACACTAAAAGATCTTTCTTGATTCTATGTGTGGTGATGCATGATTGTAATTAGTTGGTAGAGCGATTTATCTAGTCAATTTGTTACAAATAATATCTTAGCATGCTAAATATATAATTTGAGGTTACCCTTCATAGCTAGCTTCTTAGAGGGACTATGGAAGCTTAGCTCATAAAAGCTTTAGGAAATATCAGGTTTATGGTTGTTGTACCCCAAAAATTTTCCTCTCATTTATCAAATATCTTCTCACAAGATCTCCTTTGGTTCAAGATTGCACAAGGGTTGATCAGCTCAAGATACCTCCTTAAACACTGATGACTGAAATTAGGGTTTGAGATTGCACAAGGATAATTGAACTTTTAATTCCTCATATGACTTTAATGGATCGTTATGGACTATCAAGATCACTCATGTCAAGTTTCAAGTCTTGGATCACATTTTTGCTCAGACAATTGATCAGTTGACCTAAAAATCAATTGTATTGGGGAAAAAGTCAATTGTGGCCAATTTACAGTCAAACTTCATAATTTTTTATCCATATCAACATTATAAACTCATATGTATCATTTGATCAAGTTTGTATCATAATTCCTCAAGAAATTTGATTAGATCATCAAAAGGGAAAAATGGTCAAAATTAGGGTTTTGATTAAGAAAGGCCAATTTCTGATTTTTGACCTACAAAATGGTTAATTGGTTTGAAGCATGATCTCAAGATTTCAATTGCATAAGTTTAACCTAATGGCATGAGTCAAAACATTTTTCAAGGTCAATTGATTGATAATTGATTTACAGTCAACTGATCAAAAGTCAACTGTACACTGATAAGTCAAACTTTGACTTTTTGGTCAAAATCAAGTGTCAATGATCACAATTCATCAAAACATATCAAAATATGAAAAAATTTCATCAAGAAATCAAAAAGTCAAGATTTCATTTTGAAAAGTCAAAATTTCCAAACTTAGAAATTTTTCTAAGTGTTGAAAACTTCATATTTTTTCATAACTTTGAGTCAATTTTTCACCATGATGCAAGATGATTCAAAATAAACTTTCAACATGAAAGTTGTAGATCTCCATGAGATCTAAAACATTGCTTTACACAACTTATCCTATAAATTCTTGGATCTCAAGTTATTAATCCATGAAGTCATGGTCATGAAACTAAACACTTAGTGAAACTTTTGCCCTAAGTTTAGGCAGGATTTTGACCTAACTTCATGGAAATTTTTCATATAGTTCCAAGGGGAATTTTAAAAACTTATTCAAATATGGATTATAAAGCACATTACAAGCTTTCTAAAATGTCAAAGAACTCCTTGAGATCATTCTTGAGCAAGGAGAATCGAAGAGAGGAAGTTAGGGTTTCAAACTAAAATTATAGGTCATTTTGTGATGAACAAGAATTCAAATCTCAAGCCAATGCTGCACAATCTTGCTTTGAAGGCCTCTAAACCTCAAGATCTCTCCCTAATTAGAAGATTTCACTTGCTTTTGAGCTATTATCCATTTAATTCAAGCTTTATCCGAGATAATTTTCCATTAATGGCACAAAGGCACCATCGCCATTTACATAAAGCAAGCTTTATGCAAAGTCAATTTGCATTGAGCTTTGCACTTGTTCCTTCTGCACAAACTTCCTCTACCAAGTCAGATAAGCATGTTTAAAGTTGGTAACCACTCTAGATAGCTTTGTACTATGAATTGAAACCATGTTTGTCATCCTTACTTCAAAAACAAGCCAAGAAGCCAAAACATGTGATCTTGTACTTATGACCACCTCAAGTATCCAAACCTTTTCCATACATATACACAAGTCATTTGCAAGAAAACACACGCATACACAAGCCCTAAAACATACAAGAACTCAGAACTGAATCAAAAATCACCATTGTTGCACATTCTGACCAAAACCTTGAAACACACATCTCCCTCCTGCGTTTTCAAGCCTTTTGGTTCCTAAAGCTTCTAAGCATAAAAAACAACCCATCCATGTCCCTGTTACACGACTGTAACTCCATTTCCATCATCCTCCATAGCCAAAAACAGAGCACTGCACATTGACTTCTCCAAGCCATTTCAGCCACTCTCAACTCAAGCTAACCATTGCATTGGCTTCCTGGGAACTTGAGGAAGCTAACCTGATCATTGCAGCACCTTGAATCAAGTTCATTTGCATTTCACGATTTTCAGTTTTGAGATATTTTTCTTGAACTTCTATCTCATTACCTAGGCATTGTTAGGTTTGCATTTGTGAAGATAAAATGTAGACATCATTGTCCTGAAGTTGTACATGTCCATAAATTTTATTTATATTGATTGAGCTAGGAGAATTTTAGGATTGAACCTCTGAAAATAATTAGGTCAGAATTTGGTACATTCAAAAATTCTCATTCATCATTGATTTATAGTTTATGATATTTATATGGTTGGATTCGTATGGAAAAATGGAGCAATTTTCATGTTTGTATTTTCTATTTTTGTTGAGAAATGAATGAGATACATGTGGTCTGACTGGAGGTTGAAGATGAAGTGTATTCATGACTCATTTTGTATTATATATTTATCATTTCAGTTAAGTTAATGGATGTATGGCCACCCCAGTGGTAAAGCAGCACGCTGGTAACCAAGAGGGCGTGGGTTCAACATCCAGCGCATTGCCTTTTGCATTTTTTCACATTTTTGACATTTTTTTGTTTCAGGAAGCGCTTGGGCCTCCATCCCATGGGCCTGACTTTTTTTTCTTAACATTACCACCTGTTTCAACTTTAACCTCCCTGACTTTTCTGTATATTTTATTTTCATTTTTTATTTTCTTTATTATAATTATTATTATTATTATTTTTACTATTATTATTATTAATATCATTTTTTTTGCTACTAATAAAAAAAACCCAAAAATATTTATATTTTATTATTTAAATTTATTTAGTTTATTTTCTTCATAAAAAACTAAAAGAACAAAAACATTTTTTTTCCATTTAATAAATTAATTTCCTTTTTTAAATTCTTAGATAATTAGTCTTAATTACTATTATATTCTTGTAAACTAAAATCAATTTAGAACTTAGGACTTCTCTTTGAATAATTTTATTTACTAATTAAATTCACAAAAACTCTAAAAAACTTGTTTTCTTTAAATTAATTTATTTTACTAACTTAACCTTAATTTTCTTTTTTTAGTTAATTATTTCATTTTAGTTAAATAAGTAAAAAAACCCTTCTCATGAAAACCAAATAAAAAATCACATTTCCTCTTGCATTTACATTCTTGCATTTATATTTATTCATTTTTGTACATTTATTCAAATTCAATATGATTGTAATAATTATTTAGATTTAATTTCTTACAAATCACCATTTCTAAATTTGTACACCCCCTCCCCTAAATGATGTAATAGCCTACTATTTTTTAATTTCCACAATTTAATTCTTTATATACAAATGCTAGTAATTAGGGTTTTGTATGACAAGAATAAAATCATTAAGTAGCAAACCCTAATTCAAAGACAAATCAAGCATGTAAACCAACACCACTTGCACACTTACACCCCTAGGGTAAACCCACTTTGTTGCCTTACAAAAATGGCCATATTATGCATGTGAGGTATCTTAGCAAAAACAAGCAAAATACAAGATCATAGTCCCTCGATGACGCTATCAAAGTTGCCTTTCAAAAATGATCTTAGTCCCTAAAGAAAATGCTAAGATATCTTACAACATTGCTAATCATGGCTATACGATGACCCATTGTTTACAGTGATTTCTGGTAAACAACCGCTAGTCCTCCAAACTATCAAATAATCTTAATGACTGTTATTTAATCTCTCTGGTAACTTGCAGGATCGACTAGATTGATCCTATGGTGTATTGGTCATTTGGATAATTCTCATTATAGAACTGATATTCATGGTTGGTATTTAGAATATTGTGTAGGTGTTCAACTTATTTTGATTACTCTATTAAAGATCTAATGACATGATCAAGTAAATACGTGCGAAACTAAATTGCATGAATAAAGGTTTAATTGTAAAGGCATGTAAAAACTGTAAAAGACAAGTAAATAACTTCGAAGTATAAAAGCATGTAATGTGAAAGATTCTCTGAAATGCAAAAGACTCGAAATATAAAGAAAGCATTTAAATGCAAGAAATCAGTAAAATGACTTTAAATGAAAAAGGTGTTCGAATGATAAAAGCATGAAGATAAAGGCATGAAATATACAAAAGTTTCTGAAAGTAAAGGATTTGAAATGGAAAGAAAACATTTAAATGCAAGACATCAGTAAAAGACTTCGAATGAAAATACTTTAATGTAAAGGCTTTTGAATGATATTGACATGAAGATAGATGAAAGAACTGGAAATGATAAAGAGTTTTATTAAATCATAAACATTTGGTGTTATCATACGTACATTGTTCGAGCATTCGTTTCCCTAGCCATGTGGTATTTTGAATGTTTACTGAATTTTTGTACAATAGATATGACACACGAAATCCTAATGCTAAGACTTCTATTTATACTACTTAGACCATAACGGTCTTGCTATAAGATTCTGCCACGTTCAGAACATGCAAAGCAATGCCCTCCTCTAGCTTCCACGCGTCTTCGAATGCTCTAGCGCATATATTTTAAATTTCGAACATCCCGCTTGCGTTTGAATTTCAAATGTTTTGGCACTCTTCGTTTCGAACTCATTTCTTGGACATAGCCTTGTTACCATTTCGAGACTTCTTTGAATATATCCCAATAACTGTCACTCGAAGCTCAGAGTTTTGACATGCCCATTCGAAGCACTGCTTCTACCATTTCGAAACATGACATCTTGCTTTATTCCAATCGAAACATCCAACTTGCTTCGCTTCGAACAATATCATCAAAATCTTCAGCCAACAAAATGCCCCTTTAAAATATGTATTTCGATTCCTTTGAGAAATACTTATTTTAAACATATACGCAAGATTTTGATGCGACCTTTGAATCATCGTAACATTTATTGCATATGACTCCAGTCACGTCAATCATGACGCTTTTCAGATTCCTTAACCGCCTTGAACCATTTCACAGCATGGTGCAGTTACAAAACAATGATTATTATTTAATCACGCCTATCACCAATATTAACTTTTACGCCACCTCCTTCTCAATCCAACCCACGACTCCCACGTATCCCAATCTTACTCAGTGGATGTTTAAACTTCCACACTATAAAAACCTATCAACTTAGTCTTTTATTTTTCTTCCCACATTCTGAATCTTTTCTTCCTCTCTTCTCACAGAAACCCTAAAACTTCCAATACTCTTCAAACAATGTCTTCTTCAACATCATCCCAACTGAAAAAAGCTTCCAAAAAGAAAGGAAAGAACACAGGAACCATAATTGAAAGCAAGGTTGGCACCTATCAAGGTCAGTCTGTGCTTATTCCCCAGATGATCTCCAAAGAGAAGGAAATGCTCTACGCATCTCAGGTACTAATTCCCACTAACGCCGCTGGCAAGAGGTTAGCTTTAATGGGCCCTCTTACAGTCTTTGAAATCTTAAAAGACACCAGAAAAATTTTCCCTGTTTGTTATAATTTTAAACCTTTGTTTAATAAAATGGATACCCCTAAGACAGGGGAGTCTTCTGATTCGACCACCGTGGAAACTCCAATCATTCCCCCAAAGGACCCTTTTGTGCTAGATTATGTGAAGAGTAACTTCAAACCATTTCGATCCTGCCCCACCTCTGACACAGCCTACCACAACTGGTTTACTAAAGTAGAAGCCAAGAAATCCCAGCAATGGGAAGAATTAGGCATTTACAACTTGATTAAATTATCGAAACCAGGCTTTACCTATAGCCACCCATTATTATTCGCGTCCTTATATTTCTGGGACAGTACTTACAATACCTTCCATCTCCCTGGGGGGATGATTACACCCACCTTTTTTGACATAGCATCCATTACTGGTTTGTCACCAGTAGGAGAAACCTATATTCCTGACAATGAAGAGCATTCGAGCATTATTGACTTCGAAGTCAAATTAGCCAGCTTTTCAAAGTTCATTAGCCACTATCACACTGAAGGAGACAGTGTGTCAGATGTGGAACACATTGCTTTCCTTACCTTATGGTTATCAAGGTATGTCTTTTGCAGCAGGTCCCTACAGGTAGCCAACAGGTTTATTCCTCTAGCTAGAGATTTACATGAGAATCAGAGGGTGTGTTTAAGCGAACTGCTACTTATTGATCTTTACGAAAGTCTAAGATCAGCTGTTTCGAGTTTGAAATCCCACACCTCCAAAAACATCCTGCTAGCTGGCCCCTTTTGGTTACTCCAGTTATGGCTTAATGCCATGTTTGAACCCTCACTATCAACTGCCAATACTATTGCTGAACAAGATCCGGAAATAGCGGACAGAATCATCGAAGGTACTAGGCTGCGAAGACTTACCCCAAACGATGACAAGGATGACTTCAAAGTTCTCTTCTCAAAATACATAATGATCTTCTCCAAGAGACACAAATTCGAAGAGACCATGGCGCCCTTTGCCTCAAGGACTCATGGACCATCATGGTTCACCATTGCTCTCTCTGAAGCAATCAAAAGCAAAGAAATTCAAGATGTATGGAAAGCCTTTTTGCTTCCCAGATTAATCTCCTCACGAATTACTCCTGCTAAGAATCAAATCTTCCTTTTTGCTTATCAACCCAACTTCGTTTCGAGACAATTTGGCTTGTGCCAACTAATCCCTGAACCCCTATTCCAAACAGAAAGTGCCATCACCTCTGGGCGAACCTTCAAAGCAAGAGAAGCAAAACTACAACAGGAACGATATCAAGGCTTCGCCCACTTTGAACTAATATCTTTCGAACCTACACACCTCACAGCAAAGGGTTTTCTGGAATGGTGGACAAAGTTCTACCAAACTTATATGTTCGATACTCTCTCTATTCAACAGAAACTAACTGACGCGTTCGATGTGCAGGTACAATCCAAGAAAGGTATGTTCACTCATGCCAAAGAGATTAGGGCTTTTCAAAATTATTTCGAAACTACTTATGATCCCACACACTTGGAATCCACTGTGCATCAAGCGGCTGAGACCTTGAAGGAAAAATTTAAAGAAAAAATTTCTAAGTTAAAACTTCCTTCAGGGTTGTCACCTGAGGATAGGTATAGGTTGGCATTCGAAATGCATCCACCTAAATTTCCTAGATTTCCTACCTCAGAACTGGCTCTGGCTTGGTTTCCTCCATACCCTTGGTGGTTCACTTGCAAAGAAATGTTCAAATATCTTCAAAAGAAACCAAAGCCATTTGAGACTGTGACATGGGCTCGACATTGGCTCCACGATTTCCCAGGACATCTTCGCTATGACCTTTCTGCCATGTCGATTAAATATGATCAAGGCGCAGGTGCGAATGCTTGGGAAAATCCCAAATGTTTCTCAGTTTCTACATTTTTAACTTTTGCCTTAATTGTTTCGATTTTCAGCCATCAGGATAAAGACTGCTGCTTCAAAGTCAAAAGAGGGAAGCGCCTCCCAAACATTTGTCGAAACCATTGATAATGTGACTTTATCCAAACCAACAACAACTGATGCAACAACAACAACAACAACACCAGTAATAACTAGTGCTCCAACTCCACAGGTAATCAATTAGCCTTGATGTTTCGAATACACTAATGTTTCATGATTTGTATATAACTCATGTTTAAATCTTTTCAGACTAACAAACTCCCGCCAACCACTCCAAAGAAAAGAAAAACAAACACTACTGGGAAGGATCCCAATGCTGGAGGGAATTCACCAACTGCTTCGAAGAAGAAGAAGAAGAAGAAGAAGGAAATTTCCAAAAGTGTTGTACCAACTAGTATCTCTGGACTCGATTCCAGAGATGCTGCTCCCTCAACTAAATCCAAAAATCCACCTTCGACCTCCAACGTAATGTTGGAACATATAGATAGCAACCTCTCTTCTGAGAGTCCACAGGTAAATTGAACTCTAATCTTTAACAAAATAATTATTCATTACCTTGGTGCATGCTCTTAACATTCTTTGCCTCTGTAGTACATTTTGAACCCAGCTCTTACCACTTCAACTTCTCCATCGAAAATTGCTGCTCCCATCAACTCTTCTCCTCAAGGGGACTCTAGTAACCTGGTACAGAACAAAGGGTCCTCCAACATGGCGGTTCTGACTGGGGTTTTGGAGCAGCAAGATGACCAGAGCACTTCTCCCCCCCTAAAAGAAACAAATGAAGCAACGCTCTATGAATCTGCAGAGACTTTACAAAAGACTTCTCTTCAAAAGTCCCCTCTTGAAACCCTTCAAAAGAATCCAAAGGACGTTCACGCTGAAGGAGAGAAAGCTGATTTTGATCAAGGAAACGAAGAATCTGCAGAGGAAGGGTCTGAGGAAGAAGATGCCCACGATGGTTCGACTGCTGGAACAGAGTTAGATGCAAATAGCAGTGAAAACGATGATATCGAAGTGGTGGATCTGGACGATAATGAAGAAGGCAATGAGCGAGAAATGAGTGAAGGTGATGGTGAAGCGACCAATAAACCCATGGAAGTCAAAATGGATGTGACTCCCTTGCGCGTGGAACTCCCTCAACCGCCTCAAGCTTGAATGACTGAAGAGGAGCTTGCTCTCCTAAGACGAAATGACCCAATTGGGTACATGAAGGCGAAGCTAGCTCAAAGGGATATTCCACCTGCTAGGGCTGGTACAAGTTCGACCAGCAATCCGTTGCCCACAGATGATAGAATTGTACTCCTTAACAGAATTAGGAGAACAATCCTTGATGTGGATTTGTTCGAAGTGCTCAAACAGGATAGTACAGCTTGCTACACTATGAAGGAGCTACTTACAAAAGTCAACCTTGCTACCTGCTCTTTGCCAGTTAGCACTATCTTGTTCGATCTTCAATCTTTGCTAGACAACGTGACTGGGTGTCTTCTCTAAGATGAATTTGCTACCAGAAAGGTCCAAGAAAAACAAACTGCAATGGACGCTACTTATGAGCATGCTTCGAAGCTCTCTCAAGAAGCTGAAGATCAGGCTATGCATCTAAAGCAAGCAAAAACCGAATATGAAGCTCGAGCTGAGTCCATTCTTCTCTGGGAAAGGCAAATTCAGGAACTTCAACAGAAGGTTAAGGAGGCTCAAGAACAACAATTAGCCTACGAAACCAATACTTCTGGCAACCAATTCGAAGAGCTCCTCAACAAAGGACTTGCAGAAATGGAAACCACATAACAACTCAAGGGAGAAGTGGCTACCTTAGAGGGAGCAAGACGTTTTACTCAACAAAGGCTTGAGTCTTTTCGAAGTACCTTTAACAGATTGAAGAATAATGTCTATTTTTAAATCTTAGTTTTAATTAGTTTTGTAATTTGGTTTTTGTCTGTAACATCTACGCCATTTTGGCAATCCCATATTACCATTTTGGCATTCCTATGATATGTTGATTACATTGTTATTATTCGAATCTCCTACAGGCGTGGCTTATATCTCTTTAAATATTTCCCATTAACCTTTAGGATTCGCTTATCATCAGCTAATTCTTCGATTTCGTATGCATTGTTTGAAAATATCTTTATTATTCGAAAAGGTCCTTCCCAATGAGGTGACCATTTACCTAACGTTTTATTTTTCTTGTCCATGGGCAATATGACTTTCCAGACTAAGTCATTAACAGTGAATGCTTTTCCTTTCACCCTTTTGTTATATGTCCTGGCTACCCTTTCCTTTTGTCTCATCAGGATTTCCAATGCATGCAATCTAACTTAATCCAACTCAACTAACTCATTCATCATCATTTCACAATATAATGCAGCTAGAATTTCGTTTTGTCTTTGAATTCGAACTGATTGTAGATGAATTTCTACTGGCAGAACTGCATCATGACCAAATGTGAGTTGGAAAGGTGTGGTGTTAGTAGCTTCTTTAGGAGATGTTCTACAGGCCCATAGTATTTGGTCCAGAGTTTTGTGCCAGTTCCTTGGCTTTTTCCCAATATGTTTCTTGATTAACCCTATTATTACTTTATTAGCTGCTTCGACCTGACCATTTGCTTGAGCATAATATGGTGTTGATGTTAGTAATTTAAACCCCATTTCTTGAGCAAACTCTTGCATCTTCCTACCAGTAAACACAGAACCATGGTCTGTAGTTATGCTCTCTGGCAATCCGAACCTATAGATAATTTGTTTCTGTATGAACTCAATAATAGCCTCTTGATCAGCAACTATCAATGGTATTGCTTCGATTCACTTGGTAAAATAATCTATTCCTACCAAGATATATTTATGTCCTTTAGACGAAGCAGGATTTATTTCTCCTATTAAATCCAATGCCCATCCTCTAAAGGGTTAATGATTGAATGCAACTCACTTGCAGGGGCATGTTGAATCCCTGCATGCTTCTGGCATTCTTCACACCCTTTAGCAAAGTCTATACAATCTTTGAGCATACTGGGCCAATACATGCCATATCGAAATAACAACCATTTCATTTTATGACCTGCTTGATGTGCCCTACATGCCCCATTGTGGACTTCTGACAATGCTAAGTATGCCTCACTTTCTCCTAGGCATTTCAGTAATACACCTTCTTAGGTCTTTTTGAACAATTCGTTCCCCATGAGGACATATGACAATGCTCTATATTTTATCTTCCTATCAACATTCGAAGTTGGATTTGTTAAATAGCTCACAAGTGGACTTCGCCAATCTGCATCTGATAAGGTGTCTATGGCTAGTATTTCGAATCCCTGTCTCTCAGCATAACCCAATTTTATACTCTCTAGATCTGACGGTATGAATCTAGTAGCCATGACTCTACCTCTTAATTCAACCAAATCCTCAAAGTTTTTGGCAGAAACTTTATAACCTAAAGCCAATTGTGCTAAGTCATTTTCTTCTTGGTTTTCTATTCTTGGTATATGTTGAATATCCATGTATTCAAATTTTCTAAGTAGCCTGTTAACTATGACGAAGTATAACATCAGATTTTCCTTTATGCATTTATACTCCTTTGTTATTTGCTTGACCACTAAATATGAGTCTCCTTTAATTTCGACTCTAGTTGCCCCCAATTCCAACAAAGCTTCAAGTCCAACAATAAGCGCTTCGTACTCAGCTTCGTTGTTCGAGCAACAAGACCATCTAATCTATACTTGAATTTTGTTGGAATTCCTTCAGGAGAAATTATAAGGACTCCAACACCACTTCCGTTCCTGTGGGTCGAACCATCAAAGTATAATTTCCATGGTTGCATTTCAACATAACTCATGACAGTCTGTTCAACCAATGAATGGTCCACAATGAAATCAGAAATCACTTGGCCTTTCACAGCTTTTAAAGGCATGAAAGTCAAAGAGTATTTTGTTAAGGCTAAAGCCCATTTACCAACTCTGCTATGCATTATTGGTTTCGAAAGCATGTGTTTGATAACATCGAAATGAGATGAAACATAAACATCAACAGGCTTTATATAATACTTGAGTTTCATACAAGAAAAGTACAAACAGAGACATAGCTTTTCTATATTGCTATATCTAGTCTCTGCATCATTCAATACTCTACTTAAATAGTATATGGCTCTTTCGATGCCATTGCTATCTTCTTGTGCTAACATACTACCTATACTAACTTCAGAGGCAGATATGTACAATCTCATGGGCTTTCCCCATGAAGGTGGAGACAAGATGGGAGGTCGAGAGAGATATCTTTTTAACTTGTCAAATGCCTCCTGATGGGCTTCGTTCCACTCGAAGGCTTGGCCTTGCTTCAAACGAAGCAACAGAGAGAAAGCTTGGGTTCTTCCACTCAGATTCGAAATGAATCTTCTGAGAAAGTTAATCTTCCCTAGCAAAGATTGCAGCTCCCTTTTTGACGTAGGTGCTTTCGTCTCCATTATGGCTTTGGTTTTATTTTGGTTGATCTCAATTCCTTTTTTATGAACCACAAAGCCAAGGAAATCTCCAGCCTGCACAAAAAATGCACATTTAAGGGGATTCATCTTTAAGCCATGTTTTCTCATTCGTTCGAATGATTGGCTCAAATGATGCAAATGGGTTTCTGCAGATATAGACTTGATGACTATATCATCAATATACACCTGCATAAAGGTTTCAATGAAATCATGGAAAATCGAATTCATTGCCCTTTGATAAGTTGCCCCAGCGTTTTTTAAACCAAAAGGCATCACCACTCATTCGTAGGTGCCTAAGGCTCCTGGGCAACGAAATGCTGTCTTGGCAACATCTTCTTCAGCAATAAAAATCTGATTATACCCAGAGTATCCATCTAACATACTTAAATATTCGAATCCTGCAGCAGAGTCTACTAACATTTCTGCCACAAGCATGGAGTACTCATCTTTAGGGGTTGCAGTATTTAAATCCCTAAAATCTATGCAGATTCTCATAGAACCATTTTTCTTAATAACAGGCACTATATTTGCTAACCATTCGACATACCTTGTGGTTCTGATGAATCTGCAACGCAACAACCTTTCGATCTCAGCTTTGATCTTTGTGAGAACCGCTGGTGCGAATCTTCTAGGAGTTTGCTTGATGGGCTTCTTGCCATCCTTGATTGGAAGTCTATGTTCCACTAACTCCCTCTTTAAACCAGGCATTTCGTCATAGTCCCACGCGAAGCAATCTTTGTTTTCTTGAGGACCTCGATCACTTCCTGCTTGAGGCCTGGATCAAGTTTTGCACTTATGTAGGTTATTCTTTTCGTGTTCTCATCCCCTAAGTTCACTTCTTCGAGTGGATCCTGCGCTAACATTTTGGCACCTGAGTCTATGGGGTCCCTATCGAAGCCTAAGGGTTCTTTATCATAGATGGCGTCCAGCCTTTGATCTATTTTAAGTTCTTCAAAGGGTGAGCCTTTCGAGCTACCCCCATTTATTTCGTTCATCTTTACAGCCAGTTTATTCATTTCAGCCTCTAAGGCCGCCTTTGATTCGTTCTCAGCCATATAGGCCGAAATCCTTTCGAAAAAGGAGGACTCAGTCATGAGCAAGGTTGTCGAATTCCCAGCCTGCTGGCCGTCTTTGTATAGTACCTTCGACTCCTTCATCTTCACTGATTATTCTTCTATCCCAATATATGCCATCATGGTGAAGGGTCTTATAGTAGTGTGCATTCCTGGTTTCGTTGATTTCATCATTTGGGACACAAGGAGCAATCTTTGCCAGATGTTTGTCATAATTCCTCTTGTAAACTAAGTTGACTGCTGACATGAAGTAACTCTGGTCCGCTTCAATGTTTTCCACGATCCCATCTTCTCTCCATAAAACTAATCGCTGGTGCATTGACGAAGGAACTGCTCCTACGCCATGGATCCACTCCCTTCCCAGCAATAAGTTGTAGTTGGCCTTGGCTTCGATCACCATGAACATGGTGGGCCTACAGCTTGAGCCTATCGTTAAGTTCAATTGAACCACCCCCAGTGTTTTGCCTACTTTCCCTTCATAATTGGATAGAACCATGTTGTGTGGTTTGATGTCTCCTTCGCGTATTTCTAGCTTTTTCAACATGAAATGGGGTATTAAGTTAACTGCAGCGCCCCCATCCACTAAAACCTTATTTACGCCATGGGCACCAACCTTTGCCCGAATAAATAATGGCTTCAGATGATTTTTCATAGCTGGTTCTGGACGCTCGAAGAACGCATTCTGCTCCTCGACAGCTCCGTTATCCATCACGTAGTAGCACACAGGCCTATGCTTCATCAGATTTATGGTATCTTCTTCCTCATACTCGTCAATTTCAGTTTCCTGTCCAAACTCACAAGGAAGCACAGATACCACGTTGCAATTGATATTGAACGAAGACTCCCCCTCTGATTCGAAGTTGTCCGTTAGCCTATCTTCGTCTTCTTATAGACCTGGAGTGTATTCCTTTGGTTCATTTAGTTGTACTTCAGAAAATAGCCTCCTACTAACTGGGGGTTTGTCTTCAGTTTGATTTTTTGGTGTGGGTTTGTTGGTGCTAGATTCACCTTGGTTTTTTATTGAAGTTGCTCCTTTATTTGCCACAACTTCCCTTTCAGCCTTTCGAATTCTCTGTTGCCTTCGCCATTGAGATCTTGACATGGGGTTTCTTCCTTTGTAGTTCTCTAATCTCACTTCTTCCCTTTTCGCTATGTTGAACGGCCTTCTATACGTCATAGCATGGCGTGCATTTCGTTCATTGTTTCTCCATTTGTCTTTGCCTTTGTCAGTTCTGACTTGCAGCCATTTGTCTGTTGGCACTTCAGCAGGAATTTTGAACGTCACTCTTCGAGCGCCCTTGGGATGAGGACTATCAGGCCTTCGTTGATTGTACTTGCTATCAAAACGTGGGCCCATCTGAACAGTCTCTTGGTGGTTCCAGCAAGGGGCAAAAGGGATTGTTTCGAAGGCTCTGGCCATGCTTTGATCATACACAGCGGAACACCTTGGGCATATCAAGCATTTGGTTGCCCCTTTGTAGCAGCGAAGCAAAAATTCCAACAAACTTTCTCCAGCTTTAGGATAACACCTGAATAACTGGTTATCCTGGCGCTAGTTGTTACCAGTTCGTGCCCTTTGTACCCTCTCGAAGTTTGCAGCAATTCTATGGTTGCAGAGGATGCTGCACCTAGGGCATAGTATCATTCTTGTATCTCCTTTGTGGCACATCATGAGGTAATCCTTAAGACTAGCATCTCCATCATGATTATCCTCCATTTTATACTTTTCTTTTTCTAAGTATCTCTCCACCTCCTCCATTTCAGAGCGAGGTCTCTCCATATCCACCATGTTTACATCAACATCCTCCCCCTTAGTGTCATCATTTCCCCATCCTGTAGGTTTTATATCTTCAATTTGGATTTTTGAACTCTCTGGGGCAGAATATTTGACCAAGTAGTCAAACTTTCCACTGGGTTCCCCTAAAGTATCCCATATTTCTTTCTGAGGGGAGGTTGGCTTCGTGATTTGGACTTTCTCCAATTCTAGCCTCAGGCCTTCAGTAACCTGTGTCAACTCTTGCTTTTGGTTTTCCTGGCCTTCAGTAGCCTGGATTTTTGCAACAACTAAGGTGCTGCTTCGATCGAAGTCTCTGGTTGCTTGTGGACGTCTTCAGTGACCCCCTTGTTGACTTCGACTAACACCCAGCTTTCATTTTCAGTACCTTTCTCTCCTACTGGAGGGTCATTTTGATCAGCTTCCACCATGTTAATTTCTCCAATGCATACAGGCTCTGAGTAATTGGTGTCTGCGACATCCAAAGGATCTTCATCTACTTTCATTTTTGCTTTATCAGCGAATTTCAGTCTGCCATCTTTAATTGCATTCTGAATTAGGTCCCTGAAAAGAAAACACTGTGAGGTTTTGTGGCCTAGGAAACTATGATACTTGCAAAATCCTCTTTTCTTCCTTTGATCTAAAGGAGGTATTTTGACATTTGATGGCACAATGAGTTGGCCATCTTTGACAAGTAAATCAAAGATCTCGTCACACTTAGTTACATCGAAGGTATAAACCTTCTTTGGGAATTTGTCACTTTTCTCATTTTCAACAATTTCTTTCCCTTTTGTGGGAACTAATAATTTGCAGGAGTAAGGTGGTGCCTGTTTTAATTCAGCGAGGTCGATTTCGACCTCTTCGAATTCGAATTCAGGATAATCTTTTGTTTCCTCAGTTCCAACATAGGAGACCCTTTCCTTCTTGTTATTTTTAAAAACTCTGGCCTTTTCGGATTTTAGCCTTTCGACCTGTCGAACCCTATCGGCTAATTGAGCCATATCCCTCAAGTATTGAGTGTCTAATTTCTTTCGAATAGAGTAATCCAGGCCGCCAGCAGCCATTTCGACTAACTCATGTTCAGGAACTACTGTAAAACATCTAGATTTCAAGAGCCTGAATCTATTCAGATAATCATCTATGGGTTCAGTAAACTTCCTCTTGACACTGGCTAGTTCCTTCAGACTTATTTTTGATTGCCCCATGTAGAACTGTTCATGGAATAATCTCTCCAAAAGAGCCCAAGTATCAATGGACCCAGGAGGAAAAGTAGTGAACCATGTGAAAGCGTTCTTAGTCAGGGAACTTGGGAAATATTTGATCCTAAGGTCTTCATTATTGGCTATATCTCCTGCTTTGGTTAGATACCTGGCTATGTGTTCGACCGTTGATTCATTGGTATCCCCAGCAAACTTTGTAAACTTAGGGACTTTATATCCCCTTGGTAAATCGGTGTGCATTATGTAATCTAATATAGGGGAGGCATAATTTGGCCTTCTAATTCCTGTGTTGAGGCCATTCTGGGCCATGATTCTCTCTATCATGGTGGTTAAATTATTTTCTGCCAAGATGTTATTGTTTCGAATTCTGTGAACGACTGCATTAGCATCTTGATTTCGACCCACCATGACAACCCCTCTAGGTTGTTCTTCTCGAAACTCTGGGACTTCTAGCCTTTCGACCCTTGCCCCTGGTTCCATAATTTCCCTTTGTGGGCCTTGAATCATTGGGGCTTCTAACCTTTGTGCCCTTGCCCCCAAATTAACCTCCTCTCTGGATGGTCTATAGGGTGGGTCGTTAGAAACTTGTTCTATAATAGGTACGTTTGCTCGAACTCCCGCCTGATTCTGCCTACGCCTTTCTAGGGGAGCGAAAAAATATGCTATTCGACTCATGTTATCTGCGTTTTCTCTGTTTGTCACAGTTACATTTTGTACTATTGGAGCAAATATCTCCTGCATAGTTTGTGCTAATACTCCTATCATATTATGGTTACTGTCATCCGTTAATTGCCTAAAGGCCAACTGATTTTCTGTGGTTAAGATAGGCATTACGCTATAACCCACTGACCCTTGGTTATTTTTCATAAATTGATTTACCCCAGACCCAGACCCTAATTGTGGTGATGAATTCGATGTGGAATTGTGTAAGCCTGCCATAAAAGATGTTGGCATTCCATAAGAGGAATTTCTGGTTCTATTACCATCGAAACCTGGTGGTCTAGTTAGTGGGGTAGCGAAATGGGTTTGTGTCCCTGGTGGTGAGACGAATCCCCCAGGATAACCAATGGTTCGAGTATTTCCTAGGATCGAACTGTTAGTTGATATGCCACTTGTTCCAATAGTGGCTACACTACTGGTAGAGGGTGCAACAGACTGTGCGTTCGAAGGGATCACATTAGATGTTCCCATCGAGGCGGAGATATTAGTGCCTGTTGTATGTGGGATATTCTATTCCCCTTGTTGATTGTCAGAATTAGACATCTTGTTTAAACGTTTTCTTCTGGATAAGGGTTGGTTGCTATTGGTTATTCTACCACTTCTAAGGTTCATAAAACAACAAACTTATCACTCAGAGAGTACTTTTACAATGGTTACGTCTCAACAATTTTTTACTTTGTTCTAAATTTCGTAATGACCAATGACGCGTCCCACCGGGTGTGCCAATCTGTTTACAGTGATTTCTGGTAAACAACCGCTAGTCCTCCAAACTATCAAATAATCTTAATGACTGTTATTTAATCTCTCTGGTAACTTGCAGGATCGACTAGATTGATCCTATGGTGTATTGGTCATTTGGATAATTCTCATTATAGAACTGATATTCATGGTTGGTGTGATCGGTGGATCTGGAACTGACTGTTTAACGCTGGTTCGCGAAATGTCGCAGAAGCAAGAGTCGCCACCGTCTTTTATTTTCTCCAACATGGAAAGGACAAAAGCACAGAAAAATTCCTTATTGAGATAGTTTCTCGGTTCGGGAGGTAGATTTATAGAAAGGGAAGGTGTTAGCACCCTTTCTATCCATGGTTATCCATGGGCTCTTAGATACTTGCTCATTTGTGTTTTCAAAATGTTTGTTTGCTTTTCAATCGTGAGTGAGTTTGAAAAAGTTTCTTTGAAAGTTTCAGATCGACTCTTGTATCAGTCCTCAAGAGTGTTTGAAAAATTGTTTTTGAAAGCTTTTTGCAAAGTGTCGGTGTGAAAAGGAGTTTTTGATTTGTTTTGAATTAGAGCAAGTATCTACGAGTCATCTACCTACCCTAAGGAATTAGTCTGTGTAAATGTCCTTAAGGTAGTGCCATCCCACTATTGAGAGGTAGGTAGCACCACCGTTGGAGGTGTTAGGGTCAATTCGATTGTTAGGGACAATATGGTCACCAGAGCAATAGTAGGACACCTTAGAAGCTACCCCCATGCCATGTTCATGGACATGAGGACTTACTAAAACGTCCTATACTCGACGACCACGTTTCGAGGGGCAAGGCAACAGTGAGGCGTACCCTAGGAGTGGTGTGTGAATTGTGTGTCATTTTCAGATAATATTTGTCTTGTCATACATTGGGTGAGCTACGCTTTGATTTTATTTTTGGCCATTCATTCTTTCATGTGATTATTAGCAGTTAAAAGGTGCGGGAATTAAAATGCGGAAAATAAAAGTCCTACGCTATTACAAGGCGCGGGTCCATACATCTCCAAATTAACAAAGACCCGATTTTGAATAAAGAGTGCGGAAAGTAAATGTCTTAATTACTATTACAAAGCTTTGGGGCAATTACATAAATTTAAAATGAAAAATAGAAGAAAACGCACGAAAAGAAATTATAATCGAAGGTGCGAGGGCGTTGGACCCTTTAACGAAATTAAATTGAAATTGGAAGTGAATTAATGATTAAAGAAAAGAAGTTACTTTTGTGTTTTTTTGGTATTTATGAAAATAAAGAAAATTAAAAGTTAAATAAAACCCTAATTCTAAATTTGTTTTTAATTATTAAAAAAATGTTTAAGTTTAACCTAATTTAACCCTAATTAATTAATTACAAGTTTATTTACAAGATAATTAATAAATAATGATAAGAAGAAAATTTTAATTATTGGGAAAAAAAGTAAAATGCTACAAAACCTAATTTTTATGTGTTTTAATTTATTTAAGAAAACATTAAAGTTAAACCTAAAATTAAACTAAATTGATTATTGGAATTTATTTACAAAAACATTAATGCATTAAATAATAAATAAATATATTTTATTTTTGACTTTTCTGATTTTTTTGTATTTTATATTGTAAAAATTATTTTGGTGAATTAAAAGTAAATAATTAAAATAACTAAAATAAATGAAAAGAGAAAAAAATAAGAGAAAGGAAGTACAAACAAGGGGGGTATTCAGGCCCTTTTGGAGGTGTGTTGAAGCAATCAGGCCCATTGGAAATCTGGCCCCTTTGGACTTTTGGGAATTACGTATGGCATGGTTGACCAGCGTACATGGTAGAATTCACATGATTGTCTTTGGATGAGATCTCCTGGACACTTGGCAGGCTTAGATGTGAAGCTGCATGGTAGACCCTGGGGCATGTACTGCATGGAAGTACGTTATGAAAAAAATTATGAAACATAGTAGGGGACCTGGGAATCGAACCCAGGTCCCAATACCTGCAAGCAAACACACTAACCATCTGAGCCACTGAGTTTCTTTGATATTATAATAGACAATGATTATTATGAGAGAGAAACAAGTGCCAGTGGTATTTGATGAAAACGCGCGCCAGTTATTCAAACCAACCATTCGCGTTTGGACACATCAGCTTCGTCCCCATTGTGTCTTCGTTTTTGCCTGCAAATATGAACAGATAGCGGGGGTTTTAAACCCCCACTAACTACAATATACAATAATAGCGATTAGAGCATGGTTCATCATAAATTGAGCGCGAGGTATGGTTTTAAATCGTCAGAAGATCCTGATTCCAATGGTATAGGTGTGGTTGGCCAATTTTTCCAAAGGAACGAAACCCTCTTTCAAAGTCCCTGAAACCCTAGAAATCTCTCATGGTAACTTTGCATACAGGCCATATTAGTTCAATTGGATAACACCATTAGCTTCAGAGAGATCATATTAGTATAAACCAACAATTAAAAGACATTAATCGTGCATGGAAAATGGAATACGATTATCAAATTTTTCAAGAAAAGTAGAACACGGTTATACCAATTCCTTGAGTATGGAGGGTTGAGTTTGATTGGAATGGCTTCCTGGATGTGTCAGGAGTGTAATGGAATAGTTATTTGGCTTTGAAACGAGCTCTAACTGTGAAAACAGTTTTGAGATTTTTTATGTAAAAGTGCAAGTTTGTTCTATCAGTTCCTGCGCAGCTTTCTTGTTTTTTTCATTAGGGTTGTGTTCTTGCATATATGTGGAATGAATTAGGTCAACAATCCAAGCCCAAAGCCTTGTATTCAATGATTTTCAAAATTTGATTTTCATGATCTTTTTCAATCTTTTCTTGCCATGGAACTTGCCAATCATGGGAGATTCTTTCCCTTTTGGATGTGCACAAAATCTTGAGTACATAAAGAGTGCATATGCTGCATAAAAAGATTCAAAACCTTTATTTTAGTATTTTTCTCATATTTAAATTTAATTAAATGAATTAATAGGATTAAAAACTCAATTAATTAATTAAAAATAAGAAAATAACTTCCCTTTGGGTCAATGGGTCGTGCATAGCTTTTGGGTGATGATTCTTGGAAGAAATTGAGGCCCATTAGCAATTTTGAGGCATTTGAAGTAAAGTTGACTTTTCAAAATTCCTAAACATTTCCCAACATCCACAAGGCATATCTTGCTCAATTTTTAAGCTTTGATCATGTTCTTTGACATTTTGGAAAGGTCTTGGAGTCCTCTAACCAATGCCTTTGGTCCCATGTCATTTTGATTTGCCAATCTCAAGTTATGGTCTTTGACTTAAAGTGCCTTTTTGTTAACTTTTGAAAATGACCTATAATGTTGAGATTGATAACTTTTTGTGAGAGCATTTCTTAGACTTGAAGTGTGAAGAGGCGTTGTAGGAAATGTCATTCTCTTCAAAATGAGATTTGGATGGAATTTTTCTGATAAACCATGTGGAAGTTATGCCCTGGTCAATTTGCAGTATACTTTTTCAACTGTCCAAATATGGAAACTTTTGCATCTTGAGACTTTTTGAGCCATGCTTTGAGAATCATGATCAAGAATTGATCAAATGATGTTTGTGGCTTCAAAATAAGATGTTGACCAAAAATTTTGACTTTTGACTGTCAAATGACCATTTTGCCCCTGCAGTTGACTGTTGAGCAATTAGGGTTTTTGACTGTGCAATTTTGTGTTGTGAGTCTTGAACCTTGGCATATGGATGCTTGACAATGTTTATAGGCATGTGGGACTTGTTTGGACCCTTGGAAACTTCAATTTCTTTTCCAGAACCAAAACCCTAATTTTTGACTGTTAGGAGGCCATTGGACTGTGCAACCTTTGGGGAGATTTTAAAGCATGCTCTTAGCAAATCTTGAAGAAAATGGGAGGGCAAATTTTGGGGTACAACAGTTGCCCCTGTTCAATCTTCTTAGACCTGAGGATGTAGATTGGCTGACGTGCCTTTCGTAATCCGAAGGTGGAAGATGATTGAACACTAGAGTGCCCAGAAATTTGCGCTCACATGTTAGCAGTGTGATGGTGGGAATGGGCTTACAGATGCCATTTGGAGATTGATGGATAGGAAGATGGGCTTACAGATGCCATGTTGAGAGGTGATGGATAGGTGGATGGGCTTACAGATGCCATCTGGGTGTCGATCGCGTAAGAGATTCCTTAGCGAGAACTTGCGTACCTGAAAAAAGAAAGATGATTACCTGACCTGTTACAGGAGTTGGTCTTCAAACTCTTTGTGTAAATGTGCCCTGACTGGTTACAGGAATTGAATCCTTAAACCTCTTCAGACGTGCCCTGGCGAGATACAGGAATCGAGTCTGGAGCTTCAAAAGGTGATGAATGAATCAGGGATGGTTACTACCTCAACGGGACGATGAGAGAACCTTGGACGATTACTATCTCAACAGTAACGATGAGAGAACCTTGGGCGATTACTACCTCAACAGTAACGATGAGAGAACCTTGGGCGATTACTACCTCAACAGTAACGATGAGAGAATCTGGGGCGATTACTACCTCAACAGTAACGATGAAAGAATCTTGGATGTCTTCTACTGAGTCTTCATCAGGAAAATCTTTAGGAATCGATTTAACTGGACCAGAGAAGGCCTTTGACTGGATCGGCATCAGAAAAATCTTTAGGAGTCGATTTAACTGAACCAGGCAAGGTCTTGGAGTCTTCAACTGGAATAAGAATCAGGGAGATCTTAGGGTCGATCTGACTGAACCAGAGAAGGCCTTTGACTGGATCGGCATCAGAAAAATCTTTAGGAGTCGATTTAACTGAACCAGGCAAGGTCTTGGAATCTTTAACTGGAATAAGAATCAGGGAGATCTTAGGGTCGATCTGACTGAACCAGAGAAGGCCTTTGACTGGATCGGCATCAGAAAAATCTTTAGGAGTCGATTTAACTGAACCAGGCAAGGTCTTGGAATCTTTAACTGGAATAAGAATCAGGGAGATCTTAGGGTCGATCTGACTGAACCAGAGAAGGCCTTTGACTGGATCGGCATCAGAAAAATCTTTAGGAGTCGATTTAACTGAACCAGGCAAGGTCTTGGAATCTTCAACTGGAATAAGAATCAGGGAGATCTTGGGGTCGATCTGACTGAACCAAAGAAGGCCTTGGATTGACTTTGACTGGATAAGAATCAGAAAAATCTTAGAATCGATTTAACTGAACCAGACGAAAGTCTTGGAATATCTTCAACTGGAATAAGAATCAGGGAGATCTTAGCATCGATCTGACTGAACCAGAGAAGGTCTTTGACTAACTTTGACTGGATAAGAATCAGAGAAATCTTAGAATTGATTTAACTGAACCAGACTAAAGTCTTGGAATATAGCTGAGAACTTAACCGGATCTTTCCTGAAAGGTAAAGGTCAGTCATATGCAATGCATGATATGGATCGAGCAATGATGTTCTCAACATAAATGAGATTGTAAGGTCATGATGCGTATATGCATGCTATAATGTATGGAAATGAGATGTTTATGAATGTATGTTTTTGTCTAGGAAAGTAAATCCTTGACGGGTGCCGGGAAGTCACATCCTGGGTTGATGTTGGAGAATAGTGCTTTGTTGTTTCCGCTGGGGATGATAGTTGCAAGAATACCGGTAGGAGAAGATGACTCCGTTGGGGAATAAACTTGGCGAATGGATTACTCTGCAGGGAAAAATTACTCTAGCTACCTTGTTGGGGAACAGTACTCTGTGGGGAGAGAGGTATGCTCTTGAGATGCTGATGGTAACTTCGCTGGGGATACCGTGGTTATGTTGGAAGTGTTAATAGACTCCGTTGGGGATAGGAAGACTTCGCCGAGGACGATCTTTCCGTGGCTTTTAGCTGAGGATAACCCAGTTATACTCTGGTAGGGAAATAACCTTTGAATAAAGCCGGGAGACGCGTTCGTGCTCTGCGAGGGATAAGCTTCCAGAATCTACTGGGGATAAGCTTCGCTGGGGAGATGATTCAAACTTTCCTGGGGAAATCTGGATTGGGCTCTCCTGGGGAGATTTTGAGATGTATTGGGGAAGTGGCTCCGCTGAATGTATGGTATACCGCCGGGGAACAATCTTAGATCAAGACTGCCAGGGATGCTTGTTAAGAATATCTGTATGATTATGGGGAATGTTGAGATCTGCTGGGGATACCCAACTTCCTTAAGGCTGACTGTAGCTCTACTTGGGGAGAGTGTACTGACTTGCTGGCTCACTCTCTGGGGAATTAAGATATCTTGGTTCTGTTCTTCAGCTGAACTTACCTTGGTACCTTGGTGGATATAGCAATTAGATCACTTTAGACAACTCATTATTGCCCCTATTTCCAATGTCACCTGTAATTGATCCTTCGTTTCGTATGCAAACATTTATGAGTTAGCAATTCTTGTCAAATGCATATATCACAAATTGAACCTTGGACGTTCTTCGCAAAACAAAACAGAAAAGGAAAAACAATTGGCAATTTTAACTGAAAAGTGATTTTTGTATTGATTTTTGAATTTTCCCGTAAATAGGCGTTTTATGAACAAGAGGCTGACGTCCTAGTAAGAGAACGCCGCCGAACAAAAGAGTTTATACAGATTTGTACAAAGGAAAATAAAACAGCTGTGTGAAAAGAATAATCCCACTGGGTTCCAACTTTTCTATCGCCTTTATATGTTCGAGCGTCTCATCACTTGATGACCTAGCTGAAGATGAAGTTGATTGATTGATGCCGTCTGAACTTGGTGTTGATACCGGATTCTGGATGCAAAGTGATCCAATGAGACATAGTATTACTCTTTAATCCCTAACTTTTGCCTGGACCGCCCTTTCGGGTTTTCAGTCCACCGGGATACCCATTTTTGCTCAAGCCGCCCTTTCAGGTTTTCGACTTGCCGGGTGTACAGATTTTTTTCATTTCATCCCTTCATTTTGCCCGAACCCTTTTGGTTCGCCGGGAAGCTATAATTTTTGCCTAGGTATGTCAACCTAGCGGGTCTTTTTTCATGCGTAGTATCTTTTTACTATGTCTGCATTGGCGGGGTGAGGAAGGTCGTCACCATCCATGGTAGTTAGAATCATGGCTCCTCCTGAGAACACATGTTTAACCACAAATGGCCCTTCGTATGTAGGGGTCCATTTGCCCCCGGGATCACTCTGAGGAAGGATGATGCGTTTGATTACCAGATCCCCAACTTGATATTCTTGTGGTCTGACCTTCTTGTTAAATGCCCTGATCATCCGTTTTTGGTACGTCTGACCATGACAAATAGCAGCGAGTCTCTTTTCGTCAATTAGGTTTAATTGATCAAGTCGTGTCTGGATCCAATCATCTTCGCTCAGATCTGCATCCTTCATTATCCGGAGAGAGGGTATTTGCACTTCAATCGGTAAGACTGCCTCCATGCCGTAGACCAAGGAGAAAGGAGTTGCCCCGGTTGACGTCCTTGCTGAGGTACGGTACCCATGTAGAGCAAACGGTAACATCTCGTGCCAATCTTTATAGGTCACTGTCATCTTCTGCACGATTTTCTTGATATTCTTATTCGCTGCTTCTACAGCCCCATTCATCTTCGGCCGGTAAGGAGAAGAGTTGTGGTGCTGTATCTTGAACTGCTCGCAGAGCTCAGTGATCATCTTGTTATTGAGATTGGTACCGTTGTCTGTAATGATCCTTTTAGGGATGCCGTATCGACAGATCAGATTGTGCCGAATGAACCGTGCCACAACGTTCTTGGTTACTGTAGCGTAGGAAGCTGTCTCAACCCACTTCGTGAAGTAATCAATCGCTACTAGGATGAAGCGATGCCCGTTGGATGCCATAGGTTTAATCTCGCCGATCATATCTATGCCCTACATTGCAAAAGGTCAAGGTGCAGTCAGGACGTTCAGAGGAACTGGAGGAACATGCACCTTATCTGCATAAATCTGGCATTTATGACATGTCCGAGAATGTTGGTAACAGTCAGCTTCCATGGTGGACCAGAAATATCCTGCCCGAAGGATCTTCTTTTCCATGGCGTGTCCACTGGAATACATTCCGAAGGTACCTTCATGTAGCTCCGCCATGATCCTTTCTGCCTCAGTCTTATCCACACAACGCAATAAGGTCGAATCATGGTTTCGCTTGTACAGGATGCCGTTGCTGAGGAAGAACTTCGTTGTGAACCTTCTCAGAAACTTTTTATCATTGACAGATGCACCTTCAGGGTATTCCTGAGCTTCCAAGTATCTCTTCACCTCATGGTACCAAGGTTTCTCAGTCACTACCTCAGTCTCAAGATCACAACAGTATGTCGGTTCGTCTAGTTTCCAGATAATGACTCGGGGAGCCTCATTGTCCCATTTGACTTTGAACATGGAAGACATCGTAGCTAACGTGTCCGCCAACTGATTCTCCTCTCTTGGAAAATGTTCAAAAGTTATCTCTGTGAAGTGGGGGATCAAGGTCAACACACATTCTCTGTAAGGAATAAGGTTCGGATGTTTCGTATCCCACTCGCCTTTGATCTGATTGATCACGAGAGCGGAATCTCCGAAGACACTCAGAAACTTGATCCTTAAGTCGATTGACTCTTGGAGACCCATGATGCATGCCTCATACTCTGCCATGTTATTGGTGCAGTTGAAACATAGCCGGGCAGTGAGTGGAGTATGAGTGCCTTGAGGGGATATGATCACAGCGCCGATACCGTTACCCAAAGCGTTGGAGGCTCCGTCAAAGTGCATAGACCATCGGGATCCTTCCTCAGGTCCTTCATCCGGTCCAGGTACTTCATAATCAGTCACTATCATGATACTCTCGTCTGGAAACTCGAAGTTCATTGGCTGATAGTCGTCTACTGCCTGATGTGCCAAGTGGTCTGCCAATACACTTCCTTTGATAGCTTTCTGAGTCGTGTACTGGATGTCGTATTCCGTCAAGATCATCTTCCATCTTGCTATTCTCCCGGACAGAGCAGGCTTTTCAAATATGTACTTTATTGGATCCATCTTTGAGATCAACAAGGTAGTGTGAGTCAGCATATACTGTCTCAGCCGGCGAGCAGCCCATACCAAAGCGCAACAAGTTTTCTCGAGCAGTGAGTATCGGGTCTCACAGTCGGTAAACTTTTTGCTAAGGTAATAAATGGCGTGCTCTTTTCGGCCAGACTCGTCATGCTGCCCCAGCACACACCCCATTGAGTTGTCAAGTACTGTCAGGTATAGTATCAGAGGTCTCCCTTCAACCGGTGGCATAAGGATGGGTGGTTCTTGGAGATACTCTTTGATTCTGTCAAAAGCGGCCTGACATTCATCATTCCAACGTACTACCTGATCTTTCTTCAACAGCTTGAAGATTGGTTCACAAGTAGCAGTTAGGTGCGAGATGAATCGGGCAATGTAATTCAGGCGTCCTAAAAAGCCTCTGACCTCTTTCTCTGTCTTGGGAACTGGCATCTCTTGAATGGCTTTAACCTTGGAAGGGTCCACTTGAATACCCTTATCACTTACAACGAAGCCTAGCAACTTTCCAGATCTAACCCCGAAGGTGCACTTGTTCGGGTTCAACCTCAGCTTATATAACTTCAGACGGTCAAACAATTTCTGCAGATGATCAAGGTGTTCTTCCTCAGTTTGGGACCTTGCAATCATATCATCGACATAGACTTCAATCTCATGATGGATCATGTCATGAAATAAAGCAACCATGGCACATTGGTAGGATGCCCCAGCATTTTTCAATCCAAAAGGCATGACCTTGTAGCAGAAGGTGCCCCACTGAGTAACAAAGGTAGTCTTTTCCATGTCTTCAGGAGCCATCTTGATCTGATTATACCCTGAAAAACCATCCATGAAAGAGAACATCTTATGTTGAGCAGTATTGTCAACAAGAACATCAATGTGAGGTAGAGGGAAGTCATCCTTGGGGCTGGCCCTGTTCAGATCCCTGTAGTCAACACACATTCTGACCTTACCATCCTTCTTCGGTACCGGCACCACATTAGCAACCCACTGAGGATAAGAAGTCACTGCAAGAAACCCGACATCAAACTGTTTCATAACCTCAGCTTTGATCTTCTCAGACATCTCTGGACGCATACGGCGGACCTTTTGCTTAACCGGAGGGCAGTCTTCCTTGGTAGGCAAATGATGGACCACAATGTCGGTATCCAACCCAGGCATGTCTTCGTAGGACCAGGCAAAGATCTCCACATAATCATGTAGCATCTGAGTCAACCGTTGCTTCACGCTGAGCTCCAGATTAGCACCAATCTTAACCTCCTTTTTGTCTGTCTCAGTACCCAAATTTATTGTTTCCACTGGCTCTTCATGTGGTTGAATTGCCCTCTCTTCCTGGAGTAACAGTCTTTCAAGCTCGCCAGGCACTTCGCAATCATCTTCACCTTCGTCTTCGGCTAAGTTGATCGGATTTTCGAAGTCATAACTGACGGTAGTAGAGTCGTTACCAGTGAGATCCAGAGTGGATTGAAACCTGTATGGGTGAGTGTGTGTAAATACAACTGTTTTGCAATAAAGAAAGGAAAGAAAGAAAAAGAGCATAAGATTTGAAGTGCGAGAAAACGTCCAAGGTCTTTATTCATGATATATGAAATGACAATTAATATGCCCTCACAAATGAAGCCACGGTGCCCCGGGTAAGACACCGGGCCATAGAGTTTCAATTCATTGTTTATTACAAATAACAAAAACAAAGGAATTCATTACTGCGTAACGAAAGTAACAGGCGTATGATCTTTAGCAGTCCAATTGGTCAATCCACCATCAGTCGTCGAGTAGATCCAGCTATCGAATTCTGATTCTTCCACTTTGTCTTCATCCCCAATAGCATTCACTCCTGGATTGGTGATGAGCACAAGAGGTCTTCCGATCTTAGCTTTGCGCGCGCTCCTCTAAGCCTCTGCAGTGAAACCCAGTCCAAATTTGTCAGTTTTAGGAGTGAAATCAAGGAGCCTGCCCCAGTTAGCACATTCACCTTTCTCGATTACAGTCCGGGCGTCCTTCAAGGAAGCCATCTTCAAGGGAAAGTCCTCTTCAACTACTGTTTCCGCTGCTGCCAATGTTGGAGGTACCTCTTCAAAATGCTGAAAGGGGGTTTCAATAAACTCCCCGTCCATCTCAATATACCGGAAGGAATTCAAGTGACTAACCATATACTCCTCCTCCCCCTGCACAGTGACAATCTTCCCTCTGACAGGGTACTTGAGCTTTTGGTGTAGGGTAGAGGTCACTACCCCAGCTTTGTGAATCCAAGGTCGACCCAGTAAACAGGAATAAGATGGACGAATATCCATCACATAGAAAGTTGAGTTGAATACTTGAGAACCCACACGAATAGGAATGTCTACCTCTCCATGAACCATCCTCTTCGATCCGTAAAAGGCTCGAACAATGATATTGCTAGGTTTCAACTCTAAGCCCTCACATCCAACCGGTCTAAGGCCTTCTTGGGCAGTACATTCAGGGAAGAACCGGTGTCCACCAACACGTGCGCAAGAGTAGTGCCCCTGCATTCTATAGAGACATGCAGGGCATAATTGTGGTTCTTTCCCTTAGCAGTAAGGTCAGCATCCGAGAAACCCAAACCATTGTCAGCTGTCAAATTGGCTACGCAATCAGTAAACTGGTCTGCAGATGTCTCTTGTGGCACATGGGCCGTCTTTAGAAATGAAATCAGGGCCTTAGCATGGGCCTCTGAGCACAGCAGCAAGGAGAGCATAGAGATCTTGGAGGGGGTATGCCCCAGCTGTTCAACAACATTAAAATCGCTCTTCTTGATTATCTTGAGAATTTCCTCCATCTCTTGCTGGGAGGCTTCAACATTCACAGATTTTGGTGCCTCCATCCGGGCAGGCTCATCATCAATCCCTTTGCCCCGAGCATTAGATGACTCGGCAGCAGGGGAAACAACTTGATCAGAAGTGGAAACAGGTGCACTTGCAGGTGTTATAATGAGAGGTCTTCGAATAGCTCGTGGCGCAATGTCAGGCGAGAAGAGCCTGCCACTGCGGGTAACTTTGGCTGGACCAGTGATATTGCTGATGCTGGTACCAGTGTTGTACTCTTGCTTGATACCATGTAAATATACATCTGCCCCATAGTGCCATGGGACAGCCTTATCAGATTCATAGGGGAGGGGCCCCGGAACAGTAATAACAATGGGTGCGACAGTCATGATTTTAACTAGCTTCCTCGGGGGAGCCTTGATTGGATTGTTGAAAATTGTAACGACAAATACTTCTTTCATAGGAACAAACGGAACAGCGGTCTTCTTGAACAGAATCTCCTTGCTATCCATCAGGCTTTGGATGCCTAACTTCAGCAACGGACAACCAGTAAGGGAAACAGCACACAAAAGGCAACCCTCGCTACAACCCGGAAATAAACCGGCCAGCAGCAGGTTCCTCTTAACAGTCAACAGAGGAGTAGCTACATCATTCACAGAAACGGCATACACATCTTCATCAACAGCATTTACTCCATGCTGGGGCATAGGAGCAGTCACCACATTTGGCCTCTCAGGCGCCTCAAATTGTATCTCCTTCGCATCAATAAGGTCTTGCACCTTGTTCCTCAAGGCCCAGCAGTCATCAGTAGAATGCCCCGGGCTATCAGAGTGATAAGCACAACGGGCATTTGGATTATACTTAGGAGAGGCAGTATTCACAACCTTCGGGGCCTCTCTGACAGTCACCAAGTTGGTCGATAGCAGTTGCGGCAAGATTTGTGACAAGGTCATACTCAGCCGGGTAAACTCTCTTCTGGGTCTTTCAGCCCTTTGTTGATTAGTTTGCTGAGGAGCGGCAGCAGGCTTAGCAATCACCACCGCATTGACAGATTGGCAGCGCTCTGGTTTGTCTTGCCTCCTAGGCCCATACACAGCGCTGGCCTCCTTCTTAAAAGGCTTCTTCTCAGAACTTGAAGACGCACCTTTCTGAATCTTTCCTGACTTCATACCAGCCTCTATCCTTTCCCCAGTCAGAATGAGGTCAGTAAACCCTGCAGACGAATTACCGATAAGATGATTGAAAAATGGCCCAGAGAGGGTCCCCAAGAACATATCCACTAGCTCGCGGTCTGTTAACGGAGGCTGCACCCTGCCAGCCAGGTCCCTCCACTTCTGCGCATACTCTTTAAAACCTTCGCCTGATCCTAGCGACATACCCTGGAGTTGGGTACGTGTAGGAGCAAGGTCGGCATTATATTGATACTGCTTGTAAAAAGCAGTAGCCAACTCCTCCCAGTTACGAACCTTGGTCCCATCCAGCTGATAGAACCATTCGAGATGAGTCCCTGAAAGACTCTTCTGGAAGAAGTGGATCCACAAGTTCTTATCCACTGTGTACGGATGAATCTTCCGCACATAAGATCTGAGGTGTAGCTTAGGGCAGGACGCCCCGTCATACTTGGTGAAAGATGGTGCTTTAAACTTGTGAGGGATGATCACACCAGTAGATAAACCCAGGTCTCCGAAATCCAAACCAGGCACTTGTTGAATCTCCATGGCGTTCAGACGATCTTCCAACTGCTTGTACCGGTCTTCAGTTGGAGGATACTGTTCCTCATTAAAATCAGTCTCGTTGTCAGAGACTACCGGACTTGGAGCCCTTCCCCCCTGGGGACTGTCTTTGCCTACAGAAGAACCAGCTTCCTCATTCTGCAGAGTGTTGCCAAATCTCCGACCCGAGTTGAAAAGAACAGTTCTCTTCTTCTTCTTCTCCTTCTTCAGGAGTAAAGCCTTCAGCTCTTATTGACCTTGAGCCAAACCCATGATCAGCTCCTGAAATTGTGCGTTCTGCGCCTGAAGGGCCTTGATAGACATCTCGGTAGAGGACTCAGGGTTCATGATGCTGAAATAAACACCGAAGAACAGTAAGCAACCTGAAAAGAAGAGTACCTGCTATGCACATGATGAATGATATGTGTTTATGCAATGCATTCAAGGGTTCGAAAGTTTAAATTTGTTGTAGACAAAAAGGAACACACGTTATCATTAATGAAATAATTGTTTGATACATCAAAGCCTCATGGGCAGACATTACAAAAGCAAATCAATCCCAAAAGACACTACGCATCCTCTTCGGTGCAATGTAGGTGTTGAGATTCCTCTCCTCGTGCAGTAGGCGAGTGAGCTCCAAGACCTTCTTTTCACTAGCATGTAGGCTGGTCTCAAGAGAATTTCGTTCTTCCTTAAGCTGGATCCAGATCTTCTGCATCTCTTCCCAGGACGTGGGCATGTCAGGATGCTGAATGGTGTGGGACACCTCTCCTTCCAATACTGGCTCTTTGATCACAGGGAGAACATGAGGATATGGCATTACTAACTTCTGGGAGCGGGCTCGTACCCACTTGAGATAAGGCTCCAATGGGATGGAATTCCTGTGCCCCAGGGTCTTGCTGTCTATCCTACTTGGCATCCTCCAAGCTCTAATAAATCTCTGGCGAAGTCCTTGCGCATCGTTGTCGAAGTCAAAAACTATGTCAGGAATTAACATGTCATGAGGGCCGTCCCTCCGAGCATAACCAAACTGTCTCCGAGCCAAGCATGGGTTGTAAGTAATGCCCCCTCTTATTCCAAGTAAAGGAACATTAGGGTACTCCCCGCAACGATCAATGATAGTGACATCCTCTCTGGACCGAGAGCACCAATGTATATCTGCATGTGTAAGAGTCATCAATCGTTGTGACCATCTCAAACCCCGCTCATTCTTCAAAACTGATTGCGGAAGGTGCGAAATAAACCACCTTCCCAAGAGAGGAGTACAACACATAAGGACACCTCTTTTTCTCATGGTTCGAGTGTAACATGAGTGAAGGATGTCCCCCAGCAACGTAGGTATAGGATTCCAGGACATGAAGATCTGGACAACACTGATATCTATAAGCTGATATGGATTAGGGAACAACACCAAACCATAGACAAGGAGGGCCACAACTTCTTCAAAAGCTTGTAGGTCAAGGGAGTTCCAACATTCTTGGACCTTCTCAAACAGAAACCTGGCTAAGAACCCTTTGATACCACTTCTAACTTCCCAATGTCCCTTGAGGTCAGATGACTGTAGGTGTAAGGCTTTAGCAATCTCTTCAAGCTTAGGTTCCTTTTCCGTACCGTTGTAGGGTAGTTGATCAAGGATAGGGATCTTCAGAAGCCGGGAGAACTCTTCCAATGTAGGCACCAGTTGATAATCCAGGAAAGTGAAACAGTGATGCAGAGGGTCAAAGAACTGGAACAGGACCTTTATCATATCTTCCTCAATGTTGGTGTTGACCAAGCTGATGAGTCTTCCATGTCTCTCACTGAATGAAGAGCTCTCGGGAATCCTGGATATAAGCTCCTTAAGCTGAGGAGGGATCCTTATAAGGCTGATCTGAATTGTCTTTCTGCGAACAGTTTCCATGTCTTACAAAACAAGAACAAAGATGAAGATTCGAACCCCTGAAATGGTTAGTCAATGCATATGATACTGTATGATGTCATGATGCTATGATTAAACACACCACAAATATTTACAAAGGCAAACATGGTAAGGCACACAAGTCATACAAGACAAGCCCTTAGAGTTTAGGCCAGCATGGGGTCTGGGTATTACCCTCTTGAAGTTGGTGGGCTCAACCTGTCCTATTAGAAGTAACCGGGTTCTAAGGGTCCCAATATCACTGGATTGCTTTCATTGTTCATCGTCTCGATTTAGCCCCTGAACTGGCAACCGAAATATTCCAAGAAAACAACCCTCAATTGAGTGTAGTATCGAGTATCAACCAACCTCGGACTGCACCAAAGTCAGTTACCTCACTACCCTAAAGAGGCCAAGATGGTTCAATTAAGGTTCCTAAGGTCAGTTGATGTTTCACGACACCACGCGGAGGCCCCGTACTCTCCTTGACTGGACTCAAGGGTTACCGGTACTCACCAAAGTGCCACATCAACGTAGCAGACTGCTTCAACCATGTCGGTATACCCCGCACAGTTCCCTCACAGCCTTGTTGCTACTTTCTAAGAAGGTATCCCCCAGATCTAGGTTAGGATCTATAGAACTCCCAAGACAGTACCCACAATGATAAAGCAAGCAATTCAGACAATCGAAAACACAAGTGATCTTAGTCCTAAGGTACACCTCACTTTTACAAATGTCCCCAGCAGAGTCGCCAGTTCTGTGATCGGTGGATCTGGAACTGACTGTTTAATGTTGGTTCGCGAAATGTCGCGGAAGCAAGAGTCGCCACCGTATTTTATTTTCTCCAACATGGAAAGGACAAAAGCACAAAAAAATTCCTTATTGAGATAGTTTCTCGGTTCGGGAGGTAGATTTATAGAAAGGGAAGGTGTTAGCACCCTTTCTATCCATGGTTATCCATGGGTTCTTAGATACTTTCTCATTTGTGTTTTCAAAATGTTTGTTTGCTTTTCAATCGTGAGTGAGTTTGAAAAAGTTTCTTTGAAAGTTTCAGATCGACTCTTGTATCAGTCCTCAAGAGTGTTTGAAAAATTGTTTTTGAAAGCTTTTTGCAAAGTGTCGGTGTGAAAAGGAGTTTTTGATTTGTTTTGAATTAGAGCAAGTATCTACGAGTCATCTACCTACCCTAAGGAATTAGTCTGTGTAAATGTCCTTAAGGTAGTGCCATCCCACTATTGAGAGGTAGGTAGCACCACCGTTGGAGGTGTTAGGGTCAATTCGATTGTTAGGGACAGTGTGGTCACCAGAGCAATAGTAGGACACCTAAGAAGCTACCCCCATGCCATGTTCATGGACATGAGGACTTACTAAAACGTCATATACTCGACGACCACATTTCGAGGGGCAAGGCAACAGTGAGGCGTACCCTAGGAGTGGTGTGTGAATTGTGTGTCATTTTCAGATAATATTTGTCTTGTCATGCATTGGGTGAGCTACGCTTTGATTTTACTTTTGGCCATTCATTCTTTCATGTGATTATTATCAGTTAAAAGGTGCGGGAATTAAAATGCGGAAAATAAAAGTCCTACGCTATTACAAGGCGCAGGTCCATACATCGCCAAATTAACAAAGACCCGATTTTGAATAAAGAGTGCGGAAAGTAAATGTCTTAATTACTATTACAAAGCTTTGGGGCAATTACATAAATTTAAAATGAAAAATAGAAGAAAACGCGCGAAAAGAAATTATAATCGAAGGTGCGAGGGCGTTGGACCCTTTAACGAAATTAAATTGAAATTGGAAGTGAATTAATGATTAAAGAAAAGAAGTTATTTTTGTGTTTTTTTGGTATTTATGAAAATAAAGAAAATTAAAAGTTAAATAAAACCCTAATTCTAAATTTGTTTTTAATTATTAAAAAAATGTTTAAGTTTAACCTAAGTTAACCCTAATTAATTAATTACAAGTTTATTTACAAGATAATTAATAAATAATGATAAGAAGAAAATTTTAATTATTGGGAAAAAAAGTAAAATGCTACAAAACCTAATTTTTATGTGTTTTAATTTATTTAAGAAAATATTAAAGTTAAACCTAAAATTAAACTAAATTGATTATTGGAATTTATTTACAAAAACATTAATGCATTAAATAATAAATAAATATATTTTATTTTTGACTTTTCTGATTTTTTTGTATTTTATATTGTAAAAATTATTTTGGTGAATTAAAAGTAAATAATTAAAATAACTAAAATAAATGAAAAGAGAAAAAAAATAAGAGAAAGGAAGTACAAACAAGGGGGGTATTCAGGCCCTTTTGGAGGTGTGTTGAAGCAATCAGGCCCATTGGAAATCTGGCCCCTTTGGACTTTTGGGAATTACGTATGGCATGGTTGACCAGCGTACATGGTAGAATTCACATGATTGTCTTTGGATGAGATCTCCTGGACACTTGGCAGGCTTAGATGTGAAGTTGCATGGTATACCCTGGGGCATGTACTGCATGGAAGTACGTTATGGAAAAAATTATGAAACATAGTAGGGGACCTGGGAATCGAACCCAGGTCCCAATACCTGCAAGCAAACGCACTAACCATCTGAGCCACTGAGTTTCTTTGATATTATAATAGACAATGATTATTATTAGAGAGAAACAAGTGCTAGTGGTATTTGATGAAAACACGCGCCAGTTATTCAAACCAACCATTTGCGTTTGGACACATCAGCTTCGTCCCCATTGTGTCTTCGTTTTTGCCTGCAAATATGAACAGATAGCGGGGGTTTTAAAACCCCACTAACTACAATATACAATAATAGCGATTAGAGCATGGTTCATCATAAATTGAGCGCGAGGTATGGTTTTAAATCATCAGAAGATCCTGATTCCAATGGTATAGGTGTGGTTGGCCAATTTTTCCAAAGGAACGAAACCCTCTTTCAAAGTCCCTGAAACCCTAGAAAGCTCTCATGGTAACTTTGCATACAGGCCATATTAGTTCAATTGGATAACACCATTAGCTTCAGAGAGATCATATTAGTATAAACCAACAATTAAAAGACATTAATCGTGCATGGAAAATGGAATACGATTATCAAATTTTTCAAGAAAAGTAGAACACGGTTATACCAATTCCTTGAGTATGGAGGGTTGAATTTGATTGGAATGGCTTCCTGGATGTGTCAGGAGTGTAATGGAATAGTTATTTGGCTTTGAAACGAGCTCTAACTGTGAAAACAGTTTTGAGATTTTTTATGTGAAAGTGCAAGTTTGTTCTATCAGTTCCTGCGCAGCTTTCTTGTTTTTTTCATTAGGGTTGTGTTCTTGCATATATGTGGAATGAATTAGGTCAACAATCCAAGCCCAAAGCCTTGTATTCAATGATTTTCATAATTTTATTTTCATGATCTTTTTCAATCTTTTCTTGCCATGGAACTTGCCAATCATGGGAGATTCTTTCCCTTTTGGATGTGCACGAAATCTTGAGTACATAAAGAGTGCATATGCTGCATAAAAAGATTCAAAACCTTTATTTTAGTATTTTTCTCATATTTAATTTTAATTAAATGAATTAATAGGATTATAAACTCAATTAATTAATTAAAAATAAGAAAATAACTTCCCTTTGGGTCAATGGGTCGTGCATAGCTTTTGGGTGATGATTCTTGGAAGAAATTGAGGCCCATTAGCAATTTTGAGGCATTTGAAGCAAAGTTGACTTTTCAAAATTCCCAAACATTTCCCAACTTCCACAAGGCATATCTTTCTCAATTTTTAAGCTTTGATCATGTTCTTTGACATTTTGGAAAGGTCTTGGAGTCCTCTAACCAATGCCTTTGGTCCCATGTCATTTTGATTTACCAATCTCAAGTTATGGTCTTTGACTTAAAGTGCCTTTTTGTTTACTTTTGAAAATGACCTATAGTGTTGAGATTGATAACTTTTTGTGAGAGAATTTCTTGGACTTGAAGTGTGAAGAGGAGTTGTAGGAAATGTCATTCTCTTCAAAATGAACTTTGGATGGAATTTTTCTGATAAACCATGTGAAAGTTATGCCCTGGTCAATTTGCAGTTGACTTTTTCAACTGTCCAAATATGGAAACTTTTGCATCTTGAGACTTTTTGAGCCATGCTTTGAGAATCATGATCAGGAATTGATCAAATGATGTTTGTGGCTTCAAAATAAGATGTTGACCAAAATTTTTGACTTTTGACTGTCAAATGACCATTTTGCCCCTGTAGTTGACTGTTGAGCAATTAGGGTTTTTGACTGTGCAATTTTGTGTTGTGAGTCTTGAACCTTGGCATATGGATGCTTGACAATGTTTATAGGCATGTGGGACTTGTTTGGACCCTTGGAAACTTCAATTTCTTTGCCAGAACCAAAACCCTAATTTTTGACTGTTAGGAGGCCATTGGACCGTGCAACCTTTGAAATTGAGCAAGCAGCTAGGAACAATCTACCTACTCAAAAGTATTTCATGTTTATTTCCTCTTTCCTTTGACATTGTTATCTTACCATTGATTTGGTAAGTAACCCTATCTTTGGATGTAAAAGAGACGACCATGGGTGTTGGCTGAAGATTTTGATGATATTGTTCGAAGCGAAGCAAGTTGGATGTTTCGATTGGAATAAAGCAAGATGTCACGTTTCGAAATGGTAGAAGCAGTGCTTCGAATGGGCATGTCAAAACTCTGAGCTTCGAGTGACAGTTATGGGGATATATTCAAAGAAGTCTCGAAATGGTAACAAGGCTGTGTCCAAGAAATGAGTTCGAAACGAAGAGTGCCAAAACATTTGAAATTCAAACGCAAGCGCGATGTTCAAAATTTAAAATATATGCGCTGGAGCATTCGAAGACGTGTGGAAGCTAGAGGAGGGCATTGCTTTGCATGTTCTGAACGTGGCAGAATCTTATAGCAAGACTGTTATGGTCAAAGTAGTATAAATAGAAGTCTTAGCATTAGGATTTCGTGTGTCATATCTATTGTACAAAAATTCAGTAAACATTCAAAATACCACATGGCTAGGGAAACGAATGCTCGAACAATGTATGTATGATAACACCAAATGTTTATGATTTAATAAAACTCTTTATCATTTCCAGTTCTTTCATCTATCTTCATGTCAATATCATTCAAAAGCCTTTACAGTAAAGTATTTTCATTCGAAGTCTTTTATTGATGTCTTGCATTTAAATGTTTTCTTTCCATTTCAAATCCTTTACTTTCAGAAACTTTTGTATATTTCATGCCTTTATCTTCATGCTTTTATCATTCGAACACCTTTTTCATTTAAATTCATTTTACTGATTTCTTGCATTTAAATGCTTTCTTTATATTTCGAGTCTTTTGCATTTCAGAGAATCTTTCACATTACATGCTTTTATACTTCGAAGTTATTTACTTGTCTTTTGCAGTTTTTACATGTCTTTACAATTAAACCTTTATTCATGCAATTTAGTTTCGCACGTATTTACTTGATCATGTCATTAGATCTTTAATAGAGTAATCGAAATAAGTTGAACACCTACACAATATTCTAAATACCAACCAAGAATATCAGTTCTATAATGAGAATTATCCAAATGACCAATACACCATAGGATCAATCTAGTCGATCCTGCAAGTTACCAGAGAGATTAAATAACAATCATTAAGATTATTTGATAGTTTGGAGGACTAGCGGTTGTTTACCAGAAATCACTGTAAACAAATTGGCACACCCGGTGGGACGCGTCATTGGTCATTACGAAATTTAGAACAAAGTAAAAAATTGTTGAGACGTAACCATTGTAAAAGTACTCTCTGAGTGATAAGTTTGTTGTTTTATGAACCTTAGAAGTGGTAGAATAACCAATAGCAACCAACCCTTATCCAGAAGAAAATGTTTAAACAAGATGTCTAATTCTGAAAATCAACAAGGGGAACAGAATATCCCACATACAACAGGAACTAATATCTCCGCCTCGATGGGAACATCTAATGTGATCCCTTCGAACGCACAGTCTGTTGCACCCTCTACCAGTAGTGTAGCCACTATTGGAACAAGTGGCATATCAACTAACAGTTTGATCCTAGGAAATACTGGAACCATTGGTTATCCTGGGGGATTCGTCCCACCACCATGGACACAAACCCATTTCACCACCCCACTAACTAGACCACCAGGTTTCGATGGTAATAGAACCAGAAATTCCTCTTATGGAATGCCAACATCTTTTATGGCAGGCTTACACAATTCCACATCGAATTCATCACCACAATTAGGGTCTGGGTCTGGGGCAAATCAATTTATGACAAATAACCAAGGGTCAGTGGGTTATAGCGCAATGCCTATCTTAACCACAGAAAATCATTTGGCCTTTAGGCAATTAATGGATGACAGTAACCATAATATGATAGGAGTATTAGCACAAACTATGCAGGAGATCTTTGCTCCAATAGTACAAAATGTAACTGTGACAAACAGAGAAAACGCAGATAACATGAGTCGAATAGCAGATTTTTTCGCTCCCCCAGAAAGGCGTAGGCAGAATCAGGCGGGAGTTCGAGCAAACGTACCTATTATAGAACAAGTTGCTAACGACCCACCCTATAGACCACCCAGAGAGGAGGTTAATTTGGGGGCAAGGGCACAAAGGTTAGAAGCCCCAATGATTCAAGGCCCACAAAGGGAAATTATGGAACCAGGGGCAAGGGTCAAAAGGCTAGAAGTCCCAAAGTTTCGAGAAGAACAACCTAGAGGGGTTGTCATGGTGGGTCGAAATCAAGATGCTGATGCAGTCGTTCACAGAATTCGAAACGATAACATCTTGGCAGAAAATAATTTAACCACCATGATAGAGAGAATCATGGCCCAGAATGGCCTCAACACAGGAATTAGAAGGCCAAATTATGCCTACCTTATATTAGATTACATAATGCACACCGATTTACCAAGGGGATATAAAGTCCCTAAGTTTACAAAGTTTGCTGGGGATACCAATGAATCAACGGTCGAACACATAGCCAGGTATCTAACCAAAGCAGGAGATATAGCCAATAATGAAGACCTTAGGATCAAATATTTCCCAAGTTCCCTGACTAAGAACGCTTTCACATGGTTCACTACTTTTCCTCCTGGGTCCATTGATACTTGGGCTCTTTTGGAGAGATTATTCCATGAACAGTTCTACATGGGGCAATCAAAAATAAGTCTGAAGGAACTAGCCAGTGTCAAGAGGAAGTTTACTGAACCCATAAATGATTATCTGAGTAGATTCAGGCTCTTGAAATCTAGATGTTTTACAGTAGTTCCTGAACATGAGTTAGTCGAAATGGCTGCTGGCGGCCTGGATTACTCTATTCGAAAGAAATTAGACACTAAATACTTGAGGGATATGGCTCAATTAGCCGATAGGGTTCGACAGGTCGAAAGGCTAAAAGCCGAAAAGGCCAGAGTATTTAAAAATAACAAGAAGGAAAGGGTCTCCTATGTTAGAACTGAGGAAACAGAAGATTATCCTTAATTCGAATTCGAAGAGGTCGAAATCGACCTCGTTGAATTAAAACAAGCACCACCTTACTCCTGCAAATTATTAGTTCCCACAAAAGGGAAAGAAATTGTTGAAAATGAGAAAAGTGACAAATTCCCAAAGAAGGTTTATACCTTCGATGTAACTAAGTGTGACGAGATCTTTGATTTACTTGTCAAAGATGGCCAACTCATTGTGCCATCAAATGTCAAAATACCTCCTTTAGATCAAAGGAAGAAAAGAGGATTTTGCAAGTATCATAGTTTCCTAGGCCACAAAACCTCACAGTGTTTTCTTTTCAGGGACCTAATTCAGAATGCAATTAAAGATGGCAGACTGAAATTCGCTGATAAAGCAAAAATGAAAGTAGATGAAGATCCTTTGGATGTCGCAGACACCAATTACTCCGAGCCTGTATGCATTGGAGAAATTAACGTGGTGGAAGCTGATCAAAATGACCCTCCAGTAGGAGAGAAAGGTACTGAAAATGAAAGCTGGGTGTTAGTCGAAGTCAACAAGGGGGTCACTGAAGACGTCCACAAGCAACCAGAGACTTCGATCGAAGCAGCACCTTAGCTGTTGCAAAAATCCAGGCTACTGAAGGCCAGGAAAACCAAAAGCAAGAGTTGACACAGGTTACTGAAGGCCTGAGGCTAGAATTGGAGAAAGTCCAAATCACGAATCCAACCTCCCCTCAGAAAGAAATATGGGATACTTTAGGGGAACCCAGTGGAAAGTTTGACTACTTGGTCAAATATTCTGCCCCAGAGAGTTCAAAAATCCAAATTGAAGATATAAAACCTACAGGATGGGGAAATGATGACACTAAGGGGGAGGATGTTGATGTAAACATGGTGGATATGGAGAGACCTCGCTCTGAAATGGAGGAGGTGGAGAGATACTTAGAAAAAGAAAAGTATAAAATGGAGGATAATCATGCTGGAGATGCTAGTCTTAAGGATTACCTCATGATGTGCCACAAAGGAGATACAGGAATGATACTATGCCCTAGGTGCAGCATCCTCTGCAACCAGAGAATTGTTGCAAACTTCGAGAGGGTACAAAGGGCACGAACTGGCAACAACTGGCGCCAGGATAACCAGTTATTCAGGTGTTATCCTAAAGCTGGAGAAAGTTTGTTGGAATTTTTGCTTCGCTGCTACAAAGGGGCAACCAAATGCTTGATATGCCCAAGGTGTTCCGCTGTGTATGATCAAAGCATGGCCAGAGCCTTCGAAACAATCCCTTTCGCCCCTTGTTGGAACCACCAAGAGACTGTTCAGATGGGCCCACGTTTCGATAGCAAGTACAATCAACGAAGGCCTGATAGTCCTCATCCCAAGGGCGCTCGAAGAGTGACGTTCAAAATTCCTGCTGAAGTGCCAACAGACAAATGGCTGCAAGTCAGAACTGACAAAGGCAAAGAGAAATGGAGAAACAATGAACGAAATGCACGCCATGCTATGACGTATAGAAGGCAGTTCAACATAGCGAAGAGGGAAGAAGTGAGATTAGAGAACTACAAAGGAAGAAACCCCATGTCAAGATCTCAATGGCGAAGGCAACAGAGAATTCGAAAGGCTGAAAGGGAAGCTGTGGCAAATAAAGGAGCAACTTCAATAAAAAACCAAGGTGAATCTAGCACCAACAAACCCACACCAAAAAATCAAACTGAAGACAAACCCCCAGTTAGTAGGAGGCTCTTCTCTGAAGTACAACTAAATGAACCAAAGGAATACACTCCAGGTCTAGAAGAAGACGAAGATATGCTAACGGACAACTTCGAATCAGAGGGGGAGTATTCGTTCAATATCAATTGCAACGTGGTATCTGTGCTTCCTTGTGAGTTTGGACAGGAAACTGAAATTGACGAGTATGAGGAAGAAGATACCATAGATCTGATGAAGCATATGCCCGTGTGCTACTATATGATGGATAACGGAGCTGTCGAGGAGCAGAATGCGTTCTTCGAGCGTCCAGAACCATCTATGATAAATCATCTGAAGCCATTATTTATTCGGGAAAAGGTTGGTGCCCATGGCATAAATAAGGTTTTAGTGGATGGGGGCGCGAAGGAGACATCAAACCACACAACATGGTTCTATCCAATTATGAAGGGAAAGTAGGAAAAACACTGGGGTGGTTCAATTGAACTTAACGATAGGCTCAAGCTGTAGGCCCACCATGTTCATGGTGATCGAAGCCAAGGCCAACTACAACTTGTTGCTGGGAAGGGAGTGGATCCATGGCGTAGGAGCAGTTCCTTCGTCAATGCACCAGCGATTAGTTTTATGGAGAGAAGATGGGATCGTGGAAAACATTGAAGCGGACCAGAGTTACTTCATGTCAGCAGTCAACTTAGTTGACAAGAGGAATTATGACAAACATCTGGCAAAGATTGCTCCTTGTGTCCCAAATGATGAAATCAACGAAACCAGGAACGCACACTACTATATGACCCTTCGCCATGATGGCATATATTGGGATAGAAGAATAATCAGTGAAGATGAAGGAGTCGAAGGTACTATACAAAGACGGCCAGCAGGCTGGGAATTCGATAACCTTGCTCATGACTGAGTCCTCCTTTTTCGAAAGGATTTCGGCCTATATGGCTGAGAACGAATCAAAGGCGGCCTTAGAGGCTGAAATGAATAAACTGGCTGTAAAGATGAACGAAATAAATGGGGGTAGCTCGAACGGCTCACCCTTTGAAGAACTTGAAATAGATCAAAGGCTGGACGCCATCTATGATAAAGAACCATTAGGCTTCGAGAGGGACCCCATAGACTCAGGTTCCAAAATGTTGGCGCAGGATCCACTCGAAGAAGTGAACTTAGGGGATGAGAACACGAAAAGAATAACCTACATAAGTGCAAAACTTGATCTAGGCCTCAAGCAGGAAGTGATCGAAGTCCTCAAGAAAAACAAAGATTGCTTCGCGTGGGACTATGACGAAATGCCTGGTTTAAAGAGGGAGTTAGTGGAACATAGACTTCCAATCAAGGATGGCAAGAAGCCCATCAAGCAAACTCCTAGAAGATTCGCACCAGCGGTTCTCACAAAGATCAAAGCTGAGATGGAAAGGTTGTTGCGTTGCAGATTCATCAGAACCACAAGGTATGTCGAATGGTTAGCAAATATAGTGCCTGTTATTAAGAAAAATGGTTCTTTGAGAATCTGCATAGATTTTAGGGATTTAAATACTACAACCCCTAAAGATGAGTACTCCATGCCTGTGGTAGAAATGTTAGTAGACTCTGCTGCAGGATTCGAATATTTAAGTATGTTAGATGGATACTCTGGGTATAATCAGATTTTTATTGCTGAAGAAGATGTTGCCAAGACATCATTTCGTTGTCCAGGAGCCTTAGGCACCTACGAATGGGTGGTGATGCCTTTTGGTTTAAAAAACGCTGGGGCAACTTATCAAAGGGCAATGAATTCGATTTTCCATGATTTCATTGAAACCTTTATGCAGGTGTATATTGATGATATAGTCATCAAGTCTATATCTGCTGAAACCCATTTGCATCATTTGAGCCAATCATTCGAACGAATGAGAAAACATGGCTTAAAGATGAATCCCCTTAAATGTGCATTTTTTGTGCAGGCTGGAGATTCCCTTGGCTTTGTGGTTCATAAAAAAGGAATTGAGATCAACCAAAATAAAACCAAAGCCATAATGGAGACGAAAGAACCTACGTCAAAAAGGGAGCTGCAATCTTTGCTAGGGAAGATTAACTTTCCGGAAGGTTCATTTCGAATCTGAGTGGAAGAACCCAAGCTTTCTCTCTGTTGCTTCGTTTGAAGCAAGGCCAAGCCTTCGAGTGGAACGAAGCCCATCAGGAGGCATTTGACAAGATAAAAAGATATCTCTCTCAGCCCCGCATCTTGTCTCCACCTTCATGGGGAAAGCCCATGAGATTGTACATATCTGCCTCTGAAGTTAGTATAGGTAGTATGTTAGCACAAGAAGATAGCAATGGCATCGAAAGAGCCATATACTATTTAAGTAGAGTATTGAATGATGCAGAGACTAGATATAGCAATATAGAAAAGCTATGTCTCTGTTTGTACTTTTCTTGTATGAAACTCAAGTATTATATAAAGCCTGTTGATGTTTATTTTTCATCTCATTTCGATGTTATCAAACACATGCTTTCGAAACCAATAATGCATAGCAGAGTTGGTAAATGGGCTTTAGCCTTAACAGAATACTCTTTGACTTTCATGCCTTTAAAAGCTGTGAAAGGCCAAGTGATTTCTGATTTCATTGTGGACCATTCATTGGTTGAACAGACTGTCATGAGTTATGTTGAAATGCAACCATGGAAATTATACTTTGATGGTTCGACCCACAGGAACGGAAGTGGTGTTGGAGTCCTTATAATTTCTCCTGAAGGAATTCCAACAAAATTCAAGTATAGATTAGATGGTCCTCGTTGCTCAAACAACGAAGCTGAGTACGAAGCTCTTATTGTTGGACTTGAAGCTTTGTTAGAATTGGGGGCAACTAGAGTCGAAATTAAAGGAGACTCAGAGTTAGTGGTCAAGCAAATAACAAATAAGTATAAATGCATAAAGGAAAATCTGATGATATACTTCGTCATAGTTAACAGGCTACTTAGAAAATTTGAATACATGGATATTCAACATATACCAAGAATAGAAAACCAAGAAGCAGATGACTTAGCACAATTGGCTTCAGGTTATAAAGTTTCTGCCAAAAACTTTGAGGATTTGGTTGAATTAAGAGGTAGAGTCATGGCTACTAGATTCATACCGTCAGATCTAGAGAGTATAAAATTGGGTTATGCTGAGAGACGGGGATTCGAAATACTAGCCATAGACACCTTATCAGATGCAGATTGGCGAAGTCCACTTGTTAACTATTTAACAAATCCAACTTCGAATGTTGATAGGAAGATAAAATATAGAGCATTGTCATATGTCCTCATGGGGAACGAATTGTTCAAAAAGACCCAAGAAGGCGTATTACTGAAATGCCTAGGAGAAAGTGAGGCATACTTAGCATTGTCAGAAGTCCACAATTGGGCATGTGGGGCACATCAAGCAGGTCATAAAATGAAATGGTTGTTATTTCGATATGGCATGTATTGGCCCAGTATGCTCAAAGATTGTATAGACTTTGCTAAAGGGTGTGAAGAATGCCAGAAGCATGCAGGGATTCAACATGCCCTTGCAAGTGAGTTGCATTCAATCATTAAACCATGGCCCTTTAGAGGATGGGCATTGGATTTAATAGGAGAAATAAATCCTTCTTCGTCTAAAGGACAGAAATATATCTTGGTAGGAATAGATTATTTTACCAAGTGAATTGAAGCAATACCATTGATAGTTGCTGATCAAGAGGCTATTATTGAGTTCATACAGAAACAAATTATCTATAGGTTCGGATTGCCAGAGAGCATAACTACAGACCAAGGTTCTGTGTTTACTGGTAGGAAGATGCAAGAGTTTTCTCAAGAAATGGGGTTTAAATTACTAACATCAACACCATATTATGCTCAAGCAAATGGTCAGGTCGAAGCAGCTAATAAAGTAATAATAGGGTTAATCAAGAAACATATTGGGAAAAAGCCAAGGAACTGGCACAAAACTCTGGACTAAATACTATGGGCCTGTAGAACATCTTCTAAAGAAGCTACTAACACCACACCTTTCCAACTCACATTTGGTCATGATGCAGTTCTGCCAGTAGAAATTCATCTACAATCAGTTCGAATTCAAAGACAAAACGAAATTCCAGCTGCATTATATTGGGAAATGATGATGAATGAGTTAGTTGAGTTGGATGAAGTTAGATTGCATGCATTGGAAATCCTGATGAGACAAAAGGAAAGGGTAGCCAGGGCATATAACAAAAGGGTGAAAGGAAAAGCATTCACTGTTAATGACTTAGTCTGGAAAGTCATATTTCCCATGGACAAGAAAAATAAAACGTTAGGTAAATGGTCACCTCATTGGGAAGGACCTTTTCGAATAATAAAGATATTTTCAAACAATGCATACGAAATCGAAGAATTAGCTGATGATAAGTGAATCCTAAAGGTTAATGGGAAATATTTAAAGAGATATAAGCCACGCCTGCAGGAGATTCGAATAATAACAACGTAATTGTTGTACCCCAAAATTTGCCCTCCCATATCCTTCAAGAATTGCAAAGTCAAAGCTGCAAAATTCCCTAAGGGTTGCACAGTTCAAGGGCCTCCTAAACAGTCAAAATTAGGGTTTTGGTTCTGATCAAGAAAATGAAGTTTCCAAGGGTCCAATCAAGTCCCACATGCCTACAAATATGGTCAAGCATCCTCATACCAAGTTTCAAGACTTTCAGCACAAAATTGCACAGTCAAAAACCCTAATTGCACTACAGTCAACTGTAGGGGCAAAATGGTCATTTGGCAGTCAAAAGTTCCAATTTTTGGTCAATATCTCATTTTGAAGCCACAAACATCATTTGATCAATGCTTGATCATGATTCTCAAAGCTTGGCTCAAAAATCATCAAGATGCAAAGGTTTCCTTATTTGGACAGTTGAAAAAGTCAGCTGTAAATTGACCAGGGCATAACTTTCACATGGATTATCAGAAAAATTCCATCCAAAGCTCATTTTGAAGATAGACATTTCCTACAACTCATCTTCACACTTCAAGTCCAAGAAAGGCTCTCACAAAAAGTTATCAATTTCAACATTATAGGTCATTTTCAAAAGTCAACAAAAAGGGACTTTAAGTCAAAGGCCATAACTTGAGATTGGTAAATCAAAATGACATGGGACAAAAGACATTGGTTAGAGGACTCAAAGACCTTTCCAAAATGTCCAAGAACATGAGCAAAGATTAAAAATTGAGCAAGTTATGCCTTGTAGAAGTTGGGAAATGTTTGGATATTTTGAAAAGTCAACATTGCTTCAAATGACCTAAAATTGCTAATGGGCCTCTTTTTCTTCCACCATTCATTATCTAAGGCATGTGCACGACCATTTGGCCCAAAGGTAAGTTTTTATCATTTTTATTTTATTTATTTGGATTTTTAATCATTAATAATTCATTTAATTAATTAAAATATATAAAAAATACTAAACCTAAGTTTTTCAATCTTTTTATGCATGATATATACTCAATAATTCGTGCATGATCAGATATAGAAGGAATTGAAGTCAATTGACCATGATTTGTACCAAATAGGCATGAAAAATATTTGAAAAGATCTTGGAAAATCAAATCTTGCAAATTATGAATGCAAAGGTTTTTGGGTGATTTCTTTAACCCTAATCATTCACAGGTACATATAGATGCTAAACCTAATCCTAAAAGACTCTAAGCTGCGCAGAAAAAAACCATATGCAAACTTGAAATTTATCAAGAAAACTCAAATCTGAAAACCAATTTCCAGGGCGATTCAAGCTGAGATAATCATCTCATCACCTTCCTAAGACCTTAAGCAACGTGCCTGAATAGGTTTCCAAGTCCCCAACCCTTTGAATCATTATACAGAAGTCAAACTTTTTCACCTTTTTCTCATAATCGTATTTTACAATTTAAGCATATTCATTGCATTTTGTTCATGAATTCTTATTAATTAACTGATTCTGAAGCTAACCCAATTGTTTGATTGAATTTTTATGTACCCTACGCGAATCTACCATTGTCGTATTTTAGGGTTTGCAGAACTTTGAATTGGGGATTCCCAGTTAAAGAAAAATTAGGACCTCACAGTACCGTAACTGGATTCAGCAGGCTTGGACGATCAGACTAGGACCCTCGCGCTCAATTTATGAGCCACTATGAGCTAGTCGCTATTTTGGAACATAGGGTATAAGGGGACAGTTGAAAACCGTTGCCAATCTTTTTTTTGTTTCAGGAAAAAAATAGAACGAAGAAGAAGATGCTGAGGTGTGAAGCAATGGTTGGTTGGTTTGAATTGCGCGCGAAAGACCAGCACTAACTCTTGTTTTGTTTTATTATATTTGTTGTTTATTTAATATACAAAGAATTCAAGTGGTTCAATTGGCAAAGCTGGTTAGTGGTAATCCTCATGACCTGGGTTCGAGCCCCAGGTCCTCACCCTTTCCATATTATTTTGCAATTAACGTTCCTATGCAATTTCAGCTTCAAGGACCACCATGCGTCCACAATTTCTGGCGTGCCACTTGGCCAATAATGCCAATCCAAGGGACCAGATCTGATGGACACCATAGGCACTAGTCAAAGGAGCTACACGCTATCCTGGGAAGTCAATGAGGCCAAAGATGCTTTGGGCCCAAATTGCTAAGCATAGACCCTCCACTTGGGGACAACACCCCCCTCTAGTTTGTTTTCTTTTACTCTTTTATATTTTTTTTCTTTTCTTTATTTTAATTAGTTTCCTAATTCTTTATAATTATTATTTCCATAATATATAAAAAAGACACCAAAAAATCAGAAAAGGTAAAAAAATAATAAATTTTTATTTAACTAGTATTTTTGTAAATAAATTGCATTAATTAACTTTAGTTATTAAATTAGGTTTAATTGTAATATTTTCCTTAATAAAAATCTAAAATTGGTAGAATTAGGGTTTATAATCATTTTTATCCCTTTTTCTTTTCTTTCATAATAATTAAATGTTTCCTATTATTTATTTTTGTAATTTGCATGTAAAATAATTAGGTTTAATTTTAGGTTAAAGTTTAATACTTTCTTAACAAATAAAAAATTTAGAATTAGGGTTAGTTTCTCAATTTCATTTAATTCTTTTTTCCATTAAAATCTTAAAATACCAAAAACAAATTTCTTTTCATTTTAATTTTATTAATTTAATAATCGTTTAATTTAATTTAATTAAAAAGGGTCCAACGCCCTCGTTTCAATTTAAAATCTCAATGCGCGTATTTATTTCTTTTTTCTTTTAATATTTATGTATCTCTCCCAAGGCCATGTAATATTTATCTTTCGCATTTTTAATTCTTTATTTTCTGTCAAATCGGGTTCTGGAAATTTTGGCGACGTGGACCCGCGCCTTTTGTAAAAGCTTAGAACTTTACTTTTCTCGCACTTTTAACTATTAAATAAATGCATGCAAGAATGAATGACAAATAAAAACAAACGCATAGATCACTTTGACATGAACAAGATAAATGCAAATGAACATGACACACAAATCACACACCACCCCTAGGGTACGCCTCACTGTTGCCTTGCCTCGAAAGGTGATCGTCGAGTAGAGGATGTCTTAGTAAGTCCTCATGATCCGGGAACCTGACATGAGGGTAGCTTCTAAGGTGTCTTCCTATTGCTCCGGTGATCACCATGTCCCGAACCTCGAATTGACCCGAACACCTCCAACGGTGGTGCTACCTACCTCTCAATGGTGGGATGGCACTACTTTAAAGGACATTTACACAGACGAATTCCTTAGGGTAGGTAGACGACTCTAGATACTTGCTCTAAATTTCAAAACAAATCAAAAATACTTTTCACACCGACACCTTTTCAAAAAGCTTTCGAAAGCAATTTTTCAAACACTCTTGAGGACCGATACAAGAGTCGAACTGGAATTTTCAAAGAAACTTTTTTAAAACCCACAATTGAAAAGAAAACAAACCATTTTTGAAAACACAAATGAGCAAGTATCTAAGAGCCCATGGATAACCATGGATAGAAAGGGTGCTAATACCTTCCCTTTCTATAATCTACCTCCTGAACCGAGAGCAATCTCTTTAAGGAATTTTTCTGTGCTTTTGTCCTTTCCATTTGGAGAAAATAAAAGACGGTGGCGACTCTTGCTTACCGCGACATTTCGCGAACCAGCTTTAAACAGTCAGTTCCAGATCCACCGATCACAGAACTGGCGACTCTGCTGGGGACTTAAACTTAAAGTGAGGTGTACCTTAGGGTTAGTTCATAACTATGTTTTCAATTGTATTGACTTGTCTGCTTTAACTTTGTGGGTTGCATATGAGTTACATAGATCCTAACCCGGATCTGGGGATACCCTGTTTAGGTAGCATAAGCTGTGAGGGACCTTTCCGGCGTAGACCGACACGGGTGAAACAGTGGCTACGTTGGTGTGGCACCTTGGTCTGTACCGATATCCCTTGTTTCGCAACGAGGAGAATATGGGTCTTCTAAGGAGTCATTAAGCACCAACAACCTTAGAACCTTAAATGACACAACTTGGCCATTAGAACAGTAGCAGTATGCTACGCCCATTGAGGCTAAACTCTCGTGATGGTTCTGGCCGCAAGAAAAGATTGCGATGCTGGAGTTATGACCGATTGAGGGTAGTCAATGATATTGGGATCCTCTAAGAACCCGGTTACTTTGATAGGACAGGTATGAACCAACAAACTGAAAGAGGGTAGTACCTAGACCTCATGCTGGTCTAAACTTTAGGGGATTGCCTTGTGTGACTTGTGTGCCTTACCATGTTTGCCTTTGTATCTATTTGTGGTGTGCTTTATCATAACATCATAACATCATGAGCATTGCATGCATCCTTCATAAGGACTGACCATTTCAAAGACAAGAGGGTTTCACCTTTGCTCTGTTTTGTAGGACATCATGATGCCTGTGCGAAGGAATACTATCCGGTTCAACTTTGTTCATTCACCTGAGTTGCTTAAAGAGTTGGTTAGCAGAATTCCAAATACCACTTCCTTCATTCAGAGGCATGGTTCTCTTCTCAGTTTAGTCACTGCAAAGCGGGATCAACAGTTGATGAGTGTTCTAACCCAGTTCTATGACCCTCTGTACCAGTGCTTCACCTTTCAAGACTTCCAGCTGGTCCCTACCCTGGAAGAGTTCTCGGATTTTCTTGGTATCCCTATCTTGGATCAGACTCCCTTCATTGGTTGGGAAAAGACCCTCAGGCTTGAGGATGTTGCTGCAGCACTTCCCCTGACACATCAAGAGGTAATGGACAACTGGGTAACTAGAAGCGGAGTTAAGGGGTTTCTTGGCCAAGTTTCTGATTGGTAAGGCTAACAGTTTCTGGAATGACCTGGACTTTAGGGCATATGAAGACATCTTGGCTCTCTTAATCTATGGGTTAGTCTTGTTTCCTAATCCTGACAACTTCATCAATGTCACTGCCATAAGGATCTTTATGTCTCAGAATCCCGTGCCCACTCTCTTGGGTGACATCTTGCAACAACTTCATGCTCGTACTACCCGAAGACGGGGAACCTTGTGGTGTTGTATCCCTTTGTTGGTGAGGTGGTTTATTTCGCACCTCCCTAAGTTCGTACTGAAGAACCAAGAAGGAAGAGGTTGGGCTCACAGGTTAATGTCTCTCACCGATAAAGACATCATTTGGACTTGCAGAGGTTTGGATGAGATAGCTGTTATTGATCGATGCGGGGAATACCCTAATGTTCCTCTGATTGGTACCCAAGGAGGAATCTCTTACAATCCATGTCTAGCGCTCCGTCAGTTTGGAAGAGCAAGAAGAGCAGGCCCCCATGAGATGTTGGTGCCTCACATCAGTTTTGAGTTTCAGGTGGATAGTGACGAGCTGCGTCGTAGGTTCATCAAGGCTTGGGACAAAGTTCATAAAGCTGACCCGCAAGAGTTGGGGCCAAAGACTTCTTTACCTATGGAAGCCTACTACAAATGGGTTCGCATCCGTGCTCAGAAGTTAGGTATGCCGTATGAAGCCGTCAGACCCATCATTCTTGAGCGTCCTAACAAAGATGGTGTTCCTCCAACTGTCCTTCCTCCTCAGATACCTACTGATTATGAGACATTAAAGAGATCTTGGTCGCAACTGCGAGAAGAGCGGGATTCTTACCGAGAAAAGTTCAACGAGCAGGAATTAAAGATCCAGAAGCTGACAAAGCAGTTGGAGAATGAGAGAGCTCTGAATGCCTACATCCGTACTGAGAAGAGGATACCATGGGATCAATAAGGAGCTCCGGATGTTCTTTTACAGTTTTATTTCCCTTTTCAGTATTTCCTTTCATGTAACGCCTAAGGGAAACCTGTTGAATAATTTCAGTTTCAAAGTTGAATCTAATGAAGTGTGTTCCTTTTTGTTTACAAAGTTGATTCCCGATTGTCTTTGAAAACATAAATCATACGCATTCCATTCATCATGTGCATAGCAGGTTTTCCTCTTTTCAGGTTGCTTACCGTTCTTCGCTGTTTATTTCAGCATCATGAATCCTGACTCGTCCTCAACTGAGATGTCCATCAAAGCTCTTCAGGCGCAGAATGCGCAATTTCAGGAACTAATCATGGGCTTGGCTCAGGGCCAAGAAGAGCTGAAGGCTCTGCTCCTGAAGAAGGAAAAGAAGAAGAAGAGAAGGACTGTTCTGTTCAGCTCAGGCCGAAGGTTTGGCAATACTCTGCAAAATGAAGAGGTTGGTTCTTCCATTGGCAAGGGTACTCCTCAAGCAGAAAAAGGTCCTAGTCCGGTAGTCTCCGACAACGAGACTGATTTTGATGAAGAGCAATATCCTCCTGCAGAAGACAGATACAAACAGTTGGAAGATAGGTTGAATGCTATGGAGATACAACAGGTGCCTGGGCTGGATTTTGGAGATCTGGATTTGTCTACTGGTGTGATCATTCCTCGTAAATTCAAAGCACCATCTTTCACTAAGTACGATGGGGCGTCTTGTCCCAAGCTACATCTCAGGTCCTATGTTCGGAAGATTCAACCGTACTCAGCGGATAAGAATTTGTGGATCCACTTCTTCCAGGAGAGTCTTTCAGGGACTCATCTTGAATGGTTCTATCAGCTGGATGGGACCAAGGTTCGTAACTGGGAGGAGTTGGCTACTGCTTTCTATAAGCAGTATCAGTATAATGCCGACCTTGCCCCTACGCGTACCCAACTCCAGGGTATGTCGTTAAGGTCAAGTGAAGGTTTTAAAGAGTACGCTCAGAAGTGGAGGGACCTGGCTGGCAGGGTGCAGCCTCCGTTGACTGATCAGGAGTTGGTAGACATGTTCTTGGGGACCCTATCTGGGCCATTTTTCAACCATCTTATCGGGAATTCGTCTGCAGGGTTCACTGATCTGATTCTGACTGGAGAAAGAATTGAGGCTGGGTTGAAGTCTGGAAAGATTCCGAAGGGTGCATCGTCTAGTTCTGAGAAGAAACCCTTCAAGAAGGAGGCTAGTGCTGTATATGGCTCCTGGAGACCAGAGAGATCTGAGCGCCGCCAATCTGTCAGTGCGGTAATGATTGCTAAGCCTGCTGCCGCTCCTCGGCCAACCAATCCTCAAAGGGCTGAAAGACCCCGGAGAGAGTTTACCCATTTGAGCATGACCCTATCCCAAATCTTGCCGCAGTTGCTATCCACCAACCTAGTGACTGTCAGAGAGGCCCCCAAAGGTGTAAACACTGCCTCTCCAAAATACAACCCAAATGCCCGCTGTGCGTACCATTCTGATAGCCCGGGGCATTCCACTGATGACTGTTGGGCATTAAGGAATAAGGTGCAAGACCTTATCGACGCGAAGGAGATACAGTTCGAAGCGCCTGAGAGGCCGAATGTGGTTACTGCTCCTATGCCTCAGCATGGGGTAAATGCTGTTGATGAAGAAGTGTATGCTGTTTCTGTGGATGATCTGACTACTCCTCTGAAGACTGTCAAGAGGAACCTGCTGCTGGCCGGTTTATTTCCGGGTTGCAGCGAGGGTTGCCTGTTCTGTGCTGTTTCCCTATCTGGTTGTCCCTTGCTGAAGTCAGGCATCCAAAGCCTAATGGATAGCAAGGAGATTCTGTTTAAGAAGTCTGCTGTTCAGTTGGTTCCGGTAGAAGAAGTTTCCGTGGTTACCATCTTCAATAATCCAATCAAGGCTCTCTCGAAGAAGCCTGTTCAAATCATGACTGTCGCACCTATTGTTATCACTGTTCCGGGGCCTCTTCCCTACGTATCTGATAAAGCTGTCCCCTGGCACTATGGGGCAGACGTATATGTGAATGGAATTAAACAAGAGTTCAACACTGGCGCCAGTATCTGTGATATCACTGGCCCAGCCAAGGTTACCCGCAGTGGCAGGCTCTTCTCGCCTGACATTGCACCGCCCGCTGCTTGAAGACCCCTCCTCATAACACCTACAAGAGTACCTGTTCCTGTTGCTGATCAAGTTGTTTCCCCTGTTGCCGAGTCATCCAATGCTCGGGGTAAGGGAGTTGAAGATGAGCCTGCCCGGATGGAGGCACCGATACCTGTAAATGCTGAGGCCTCCCAACAAGAGATGGAGGAAATCTTGAAAATTATAAAGAAGAGTGACTTCAATGTTGTGGAACTGTTGGGGCATACGCCCTCCAAGATCTCCATGCTCTCCTTATTGCTATGCTCCGAGGCCCATGCTAAGGCCTTGATCTCATTCCTCAAGACGGCCCATGTGCCACAAGAGACATCTGCAGTCCAGTTCACTGATTGCGTAGCAAATCTAACAGCGGACAATGGCTTGGGTTTCTCAGATGCTGACTTGACTGCGAAAGGAAGAGACCACAATGATGCTCTGCATGTCTCTATTGAATGCAGGGGCACTACCCTGGCACATGTATTGGTGGATACTGGTTCTTCCTTGAATGTTCTACCAAAGAAGGCTTTAGACCGTTTGGACTGTGAAGGCTTGGAATTAAAACCCATCAATATCATCGTCAGAGCCTTTGACGGTTCAAAAAGGATGGTTCATGGAGAGGTTGACATTCCTATTCGTGTGGGCTCTCAGGTGTTTGACTCTACTTTTTATGTGATGGATATCCGTCCATCGTACTCTTTTCTATTGGGTCGACCTTGGATCCATAAAGCTGGGGAAGTAACCTCTACCTTGCACCAGAAGCTGAAGTACCCCGTCAGAGGGAAGATCGTCACTGTGCAAGGAGAGGAGGAATATATGGTAAGCCACTTGAATTCTTTCAGATACATTGAGATGGATGGGGAGTTTATTGAAACCCCCTTTCAGCATTTCGAGGAGGTGCTTCCAATTTCAACAGCAGCAGAAACAGCGGTCGAAAAGGATGTTCCCTTGAAGATGGCTTCCCTGAAGGATGCCCGGGCTGTGGTTCAAAAAGGTGAATGTGCTAACTGGGGAAGGCTTCCCGACTTTACACAGAAAACTGACAAATTTGGACTGGGTTTTACTGCAGAGGGTCAGAAAGCTATGCGGAAGGCGAAGATCAGAAGACCTCCTGTGCTCATTACAAATCCAGGAGTGAATGCTGTTGGGGAGGACAATGAAGTGGATGAAGCTGAATTCAATAGCTGGATCTATCCGACGACTGAAGGCGGATTGACCAATTGGATAGCCAAAGACCATACTCCTGTTACTTTTGTTACGCAGTAATAAAATTCTTTGTTTTGTTATTTGTAATAAACAATAAATAAACTCTATGGCCCGGTGTCTTACCCGAGGCACCGTGGTTTCACTTGTGAGGGCATATAAATTGTCATTTCATATATCATAAATGAAAATCTTGGACGTTTTCTCGCATTTCAAATCTTATGCTCCTTTTCTGTCTTTTCTTCCTTTATACATATTTCAAAACAGCTGTATTTACACACACTCACTCATACAGGTTTCAATCCACTCTGGATCTCACTGGTAACGACTCTGCTACTGCCAGTTATGACTTCGAAAATCCGATCAACTTAGCCGAAGACGAAGGTGAAGATGATTGCGAAGTGCCTGGCAAGCTTGCAAGACTGTTACTTCAGGAAGAGAGGGCAATTCAACCACATGAGGAGCCAGTGGAAACAATAAACTTGGGTACTGAGGCAGACAGGAAAGAGGTAAAGATTGGTGCCAACCTAGAGCTCAGCGTGAAGCAACGGTTGACTCAGATGCTACATGATTATATGGAGATCTTTTCCTGGTCCTACGAAGACATGCCCGGGTTGGATACCGATATTGTGGTCCATCACTTGCCTACTAAGGAAGACTGCCCTCCGGTTAAGCAAAAGGTCCGTCGTATGCGTCCAGAGATGTCTGAGAAGATCAAAGCCGAGGTTATGAAACAGTTTGATGCTGGGTTCCTTGCAGTGACCTCTTACCCTCAGTGGGTTGCTAATGTGGTGCCGGTACCGAAGAAGGACGGTAAGGTTAGAATGTGTGTTGATTACAGGGATCTGAACAGGGCCAGCCCCAAGGATGACTTCCCCCTACCTCACATTGATGTCCTTGTTGATAATACAGCTCAGCATAAGGTGTTTTCTTTCATGGATGGTTTTTCAGGTTATAATCAGATCAAGATGGCACCTGAAGACATGGAAAAGACTACCTTTGTTACTCAGTGGGGAACCTTCTGCTACAAGGTCATGCCTTTTGGACTAAAGAACGCTGGAGCAACCTACCAACGTGCCATGGTTGCTTTATTTCATGACATGATCCATCATGAGATAGAAGTGTATGTTGACGACATGATCGCAAGGTCCCAGACTGAGGAAGAGCACCTAGATCATCTGCAGAAATTGTTTGACCGGTTGAAACTATACAAGCTGAGGTTGAACCCGAACAAGTGCACCTTCGGGGTTAGATCTGGAAAGTTGCTAGGCTTCGTTGTAAGTGATAAGGGTATTCAAGTGGACCCTGCTAAGGTCAAAGCTATTCAAGAGATGCCAGTTCCCAAGACAGAGAAGGAAGTCAGAGGCTTTTTAGGACGCCTGAATTACATTGCTCGCTTCATCTCACACCTGACTGCTACATGTGAACCAATCTTCAAGCTGTTGAAGAAAGATCAGGTAATACGTTGGAATGATGAATGTCAGACTGCTTTTGACAGAATTAAGGAGTATCTCCAAGAACCACCCATTCTTATGCCACCGGTTGAAGGGAGACCTCTGATACTATATCTAACAGTGCTTGACAACTCAATGGGGTGTGTGCTGGGGCAGCATGACGAGTCTGGCCGAAAAGAGCACGCCATTTATTACCTTAGCAAAAAGTTTACCGACTGTGAGACCCGATACTCACTGCTCGAGAAAACTTGCTGCGCTTTGGTATGGGCTGCTCGCCGGCTGAGGCAGTATATGCTGACTCACACTACCTTGTTGATCTCAAAGATGGATCCTATAAAGTACATATTCGAAAAGCCTGCTCTGTCTGGGAGAATTGCAAGATGGCAAATGATCTTGACAGAATACGACATTCAGTACACGACCCAGAAAGCCATCAAGGGAAGTGTATTGGCAGACCACTTGGCACATCAGGCTGTAGATGACTATCAGTCAATGAACTTCGAGTTTCCAGACGAAAGCATCATGATTGTGACTGATTGTGAAGTACCTGGACCGGATGAAGGACCTGAGGAAGGATCCTGATGGTCTATGCACTTTGACGGAGCCTCCAACGCTTTGGGAAACGGTATCGGCGCTGTAATCATATCACCGCAAGGCACTCATACTCCACTCACTGCCCGACTATGTTTCAACTGCACCAATAACATGGCGGAGTATGAGGCATGCATCATGGGTCTTCAAGCTGCGATCGACTTAAGGATCAAGTTTCTGAGTGTCTTCGGAGATTCCGCTCTTGTGATCAATCAGATCAAAGGAGAGTGGGATACGAAACATCCGAATCTTATCCCTTACAGAGAATGTGTGTTGACCTTGATCCCCCACTTCACGAAGATAACCTTTGAACACTTTCCAAGAGAAGAGAATCAGTTGGCGGACGCGTTAGCTACGATGGCTTCTATGTTCAAGGTCAAATGGGATAATGAGGCTCCCCGGATCATCATATGGAAACTGAACGAACCGGCATACTGTTGCGATCTCGAGACTGAATTGGTGACTGAGAAGCCTTGGTACCATGAGGTGAGGAGATATCTGGAAGCTCAGGAATACCCTGAGGGTGCCTCTGTCAATGATAAGAAGTTTCTGAGAAGGTTCGCAGCAAAGTTCTTCCTTAGCAACGGCATCTTGTACAAGCGAAACCATGATTCAACCTTACTGCGTTGTGTGGATAAGACTGAAGCATAAAGGATTATGGAAGAGCTACATGAAGGGACCTTCGGTACACATTCCAGTGGACATACAATGGCAAAGAAGATCCTTCGGGCAGGATATTACTGGTCCACAATGGAAGCTGACTGCTACCAACATTCCAGGACATGCCATAAGTGCCAGATTTATGCAGACAAAGTGCATGTTCCTCCAGTTCCTCTGAATTTTCTGACTGCGCCTTGGCCGTTTGCAATGTGGGGCATAGACATGATCGGTGAGATTAAACCTACAGCATCCAACGGGCATCGCTTCATCCTGGTGGCGATTGATTACTTCACGAAGTGGGTTGAGGCAGCTTCCTATGCTACGGTAACCAAGACTGTGGTGGCACGGTTCATTCGGCATAACTTGATCTGTCGATACGGCGTCCCAGAAAGAATTATTACAGACAACGGTACCAATCTGAATAATAAGATGATCACTGAGCTCTGCGAGCAGTTCAAAATACAGCACCACAATTCTCCTCCTTACAGACCGAAGATGAATGGGGCTGTAGAAGCAGCAAATAAGAACATCAAGAAAATCGTGCAGAAGATGACAGTGACTTATAAAGATTGGCACGAGATGTTACCGTTCGCTCTACATGGGTACCATACCTCAGCCAGGACGTCAACCGGGGCAACTCCTTTCTCTTTGGTTTATGGTATGGAGGCAGTCTTACCGATCGAAGTGCAAATACCCTCTCTCCGGATAATGAAGGATGCAAATCTGAACGAGGACGATTGGATCCAAACACGACTTGATCAGCTCAACCTTATTGATGAGAAGAGACTTGCTGCTATCTGCCATGGTCAGACGTATCAGAAACGGATGATCAGGGCATTTAACAAAAAGGTCAGACCACAGGAATATCAAGTTGGGGATCTGGTAATCAAACGAATCATCCTTCCTCAGAGTGATCCAAGGGGCAAATGGACCCCTACGTACGAAGGGCCATTTGTGGTTAAACATGTGTTCTCAGGAGGAGCCATGATTCTAACCAATATGGATGGTGACGACCTTCCTCACCCCGCCAATGCAGACATAGTAAAAAGATACTACGCATGAAAAAAAAGACCCGCTAGGCTGACATGCCTAGGCAAAAATTAGGGCTTCCCGGCGAACCAAAAGGGTTCGGGCAAAATGAAGGGATGAAATGAAAAATCTGTACACCCGGCAAGTCGAAAACCTGAAAAGGCGGCTTGGGCAAAAAGGGGTATCCCGGTGGACTGAAAACCCAAAAGGGCGGTCCAGGCAAAAGTTAGGGATAAAAGCGTAATACTATGTCTCATTGGATCACTTTGCATCCAGAATCCGGTATCTACATCAAGTTCAGACGGCATCGATCAGTCAGCTTCATCTTCGACCAAGGTCATCAAGTGATGAGACGCTCGGAGATATAAAGGCAATAGCAGAGTTGAAATCCAGTGGGATCATTCACTTCACACAGCTGTTTTATTTTCTCTTGTACAAAATTTGTATAAACTCTTTTGTTCGGTGGCGTTCTCTTACTAGGACGACAGCCTCTTGTACATAAAAACGCCTATTTACGGGCAATTCAAAAATCAATACAAATATACTTTTCAGTTAAAATTGCCAATTGTTTTTCCTTTTCTGTTTTGTTTTGCGAAGAACGTCCAAGGTTCAATTTGTGATATATGCATTGACAATAATTTGCTAACTCATAAATATTTGCATACGAAACAAAGGATTAATTACAGGTAACATTAGAAACAGGGGCAATAAGGAGTTGTCTAAGCAATCTAATTGTTCCGTCCACCAAGGTACTAAGGTAGGTTCAACTAAAGAATATAATCAGATATCTTAATTCCCCAGAGAGTGAGCCAGCAAGCAGTACACTCTCTCCCAAGCAAAGCTACTGTCAAACTTAAAAGAAGTTGAGTATCCTCCAGCAGATCTCAACATTCCCCAGCAGCAATATACATATTCTTAACAAGCATCCCCGGCAGTCTTGGCCTAAAGATTGTTCCCCGGCGGTATATCAAACATTCAGTGGAGTCACTTCCCCGATACAGCTCAAAACATCCCCAGGAGAGTCCAATCCAGTTTCCTCAGGAAAGTTGGAATCCATCTCCCCAAGCAGTAAGCTTATCCCCAGTAGATTCGGGAAGCTTATCCCTCGCAGAGCACGAACGCGTCTCCCGGCTTTATTCAAAGAGTTATTTCCCTAACAGGATATAACTGGGTTATCCTCAGCCAATAACCACGGAAAGATCGTCCTCGACGAAGTCTTCCTATCCCCAGCGAAGTCTATCAGCACTTCCAACATAACAAAGGTATCCCCATCAAGTTACCATCAACTCAACGAAGTATCTCTCTCCCCACAGGGTATTGCTTCCCAGCAAGATCACTAGAGCACTTTTCTCCCCGCAGAGTGATCCGTTCGCCAAGTTTATTCCCCAACGGAGTTATCTTCTCCTACCGGTATTCTTGCAACTATTATCCCCAGCGGAAGCAAAATCTATTCTCCAACATTAGCCCGGGAGTGACTTCCTGGCACCCGTCAAGGATTTACTTTCCTAGACGAAAACATACATTCCTAAACATCACATACATCATTATAGCATGCATAGACGCATCATATCTTACAAATCTCATTTATATTGAGAACATCATTGCTTGATCCATATCATGCATTGCATATGACTGACCTTTACCTTTCAGGAAAAGATTCAGTTAAGTTCTCAGCTATCTCAAGACCTAGACCGGTTCAGTTAATCGACTCCAAAGATTTCTTATCCAGTCAAAGGCCTTCTCTGGTTCAGTCAGATCGACTCCAAAGATCTCCCTGTTTCTTACCCAGTGGAAGACATTCAAGACCTAGACCGGTTCAGTTAATCGACTCCAAATATTTCTTATCCAGTCCAAGGCCTTCTCTAGTCCAGCTAAATCGACCCCAAACAGATTTTTCCGATGAGGACTCAGTAGAAGTTATCCTAGGTTTTCTCAATGATTGCTATTGAGATTGTAATTGCTTATGGTTCTCTCCCCGATCCTGCGGAGACGATAATTCCATCCAAGGTTTTCTCAATGATTGCTATTGAGATTGTAATTGCCTATGGTTCTCTCCCCGATACTGCAGAGATGATAATTCCATCCAAGGTTTTCTCAATGATTGCTATTGAGATTGTAATTGCCTATGGTTCTCTCCCCGATCCTGCAGAGACGATAATTCCATCCAAGGTTTTCTCAATGATTGCTATTGAGATTGTAATTGCCTATGGTTCTCTCCCCGATCCTGCAGAGACGATAATTCCATCCAAGGTTTTCTCAATGATTGCTATTGAGATTGTAATTGCCTATGGTTCTCTCCCCGATACTGCGGAGATGATAATTCCATCCAAGGTTTTCTCAATGATTGCTATTGAGATTGTAATTGCCTATGGTTCTCTCCCCGATACTGCGGAGATGATAATTCCATCCAAGGTTTTCTCAATGATTGCTATTGAGGTTGTAATCGCCTATGGTTCTCTCCCCGATACTGCGGAGATGGTAATTCCCACCAAGGTTCTCTCATCGTTCCTGTTGAGGTAGTAACCATCCCTGGTTCATTCATCACCATTTGAAGTTCCAGACCCAGCTCCTGTAACCAGTCAGGACACATCTACACAAAGAATTTGAAGACCAGCTCCCGTAACAGGTCAGGTAATCAGTTTTCTTTTTTTGCAGGTATGCAAGTTCTCGCTAAAGAATCTCTTATGCGATTGACATCCAGATGGCATCTATAAGCCCATCCACCTTCCATCATCTCTTAGTATGGCATCTATAAGCCCATCATCCTATCCATCAATCTCTAAATGGCATCTATAAGCCCATTCCCACCATCACACTGCTACTATGTGAGCGCAAATTTCTGGGCACTCTAGTGTTCAATCATCTTCCACCTTCGGATTACGAAAGGCACGTCAGCCAATCTGCATCCTCAGGTCTAAGAAGATTGAACAGGGGCAACTGTTGTACCCCAAAATTTGCCCTCCCATATCCTTCAAGAATTGCAAAGTCAAAGCTGAAAAATTCCCCAAGGGTTGCACAGTTCAAGGGCCTCCTAAATAGTCAAAATTAGGGTTTTGGTTCTGATCAAGAAAATGAAGTTTCCAAGGGTTCAATCAAGTCCCACATGCCTACAAATATGGTCAAGCATCCTCATACCAAGTTTCAAGACTTTCAGCACAGAATTGCACAGTCAAAAACCCTAATTGCACTACAGTCAACTGTAGGGGCAAAATGGTCATTTGGCAGTCAAAAGTTCAAATTTTTGGTCAATATCTCATTTTGAAGCCAAAAACATCATTTGATCAATGCTTGATCATGATTCTCAAAGCTTGGCTCAAAAATCATCAAGATGCAAAGGTTTCCTTATTTGGACAGTTGAAAAAGTCAATTGTAAATTGACCAGGGCATAACTTTCACATGGATTATCAGAAAAATTCCATCCAAAGCTCATTTTGAAGATAAAAACATTTCCTACAATTCATCTTCACACTTCAAGTCCAAGAAAGGATCTCACAAAAAGTTATCAATTTCAACATTATAGGTCATTTTCAAAAGTCAACAAAAAGGGACTTTAAGTCAAAGGCCATAACTTGAGATTGGTAAATCCAAATTACATGGGACCAAAGACATTGGTTAGAGGACTCAAAGACCTTTCCAAAATGTCAAAGAACATGAGCAAAGCTTAAAAATTGAGCAAGTTATGCCTTGTAGAAGTTGGGAAATTTTTGGATATTTTGAAAAGTCAACATTGCTTCAAATGACCTAAAATTGCTAATGGGCCTCTTTTTCTTCCACCATTCATTATCTAAGGCATGTGCACGACCATTTGGCCCAAAGGGAAGTTTTTATCATTTTTATTTTATTTATTTGGATTTTTAATCATTAATAATTCATTTAATTAATTAAAATATATAAAAAAATACTAAACCTAAGTTTTTCAATCTTTTTATGCATGATATATACTCAATAATTCGTGCATGATCAGATATAGAAGGAATTGAAGTCAATTGACCATGATTTGTACCAAATAGGCATGAAAAATATTTGAAAAGATCTTGGAAAATCAAATCTTGCAAATCATGAATGCAAAGGTTTTTGGGTGATTTCTTTAACCCTAATCATTCACAGGTACATATAGATGCTAAACCTAATCCTAAAAGACTCTAAGCTGCGCAGAAAAAAACCATATGCAAACTTGAAATTTATCAAGAAAACTCAAATCTGAAAACCAATTTCCAGGGCGATTCAAGCTGAGATAATCATCTCATCACCTTCCTAAGACCTTAAGCAACGTGCCTGAATAGGTTTCCAAGTCCCTAACCCTTTGAATCATTGTACAGAAGTCAAACTTTTTCACCTTTTTCTCATAATCGTATTTTACAATTTAAGCATATTCATTGCATTTTGTTCATGAATTCTTATTAATTAACTGATTCTGAAGCTAACCCAATTGTTTGATTGAATTTTTATGTACCCTATGCGAATCTACCATTGTCGTATTTTAGGGTTTGCAGAACTTTGAATTGGGGATTCCCAGTTAAAGAAAAATTAGGACCTCACAGTACCGTAACTGGATTCAGCAGGCTTGGACGATCAGACTAGGACCCTCGCGCTCAATTTATGAGCCACTATGAGCTAGTCGCTATTTTGGAACATAGGGTATAAGGGCACAGTTGAAAACCGTTGCCAATCTTTTTTTTGTTTCAGGAAAAAAATAGAACGAGGAAGAAGATGCTGAGGTGTGAAGCAATGGTTGGTTGGTTTGAATTGCGCGCGAAAGACCAGCACTAACTCTTGTTTTGTTTTATTATATTTGTTGTTTATTTAATATACAAAGAACTCAAGTGGTTCAATTGGCAAAGCTGGTTAGTGGTAATCCTCATGACCTGGGTTCGAGCCCCAGGTCCTCACCCTTTCCATATTATTTTGCAATTAACGTTCCTATGCAATTTCAGCTTCAAGGACCACCATGCGTCCACAATTTCTGGCGTGCCACTTGGCCAAAAATGCCAATCCAAGGGACCAGATCTGATGGACACCATAGGCACTAGTCAACGGAGCTACACGCTATCCTGGGAAGTCAATGAGGCCAAAGATGCTTTGGACCCAAATTGCTAAGCATAAACCCTCCACTTGGGGACAACACCCCCCTCTAGTTTGTTTTCTTTTACTCTTTTATATTTTTTTTTCTTTTCTTTATTTTAATTAGTTTCTTAATTCTTTATAATTATTATTTCCATAATATATAAAAAAGACACCAAAAAATCAGAAAAGGTAAAAAAATAATAAATTTTTATTTAACTAGTATTTTTGTAAATAAATTGCATTAATTAACTTTAGTTATTAAATTAGGTTTAATTGTAATATTTTCCTTAATAAAAATCTAAAATTGGTAGAATTAGGGTTTATAATCATTTTTATCCCTTTTTCTTTTCTTTCATAATAATTAAATGTTTCCTATTATTTATTTTTGTAATTTGCATGTAAAATAATTAGGTTTAATTTTAGGTTAAAGTTTAATACTTTCTTAACAAATAAAAAATTTAGAATTAGGGTTAGTTTCTCAATTTCATTTAATTCTTTTTTCCATTAAAATCTTAAAATACCAAAAACAAATTTCTTTTCATTTTAATTTTATTAATTTAATAATCGTTTAATTTAATTTAATTAAAAAGGGTCCAACGCCCTCGTTTCAATTTAAAATCTCAATGCACGTATTTATTTCTTTTTTCTTTTAATATTTATGTATCTCTCCCAAGGCCATGTAATATTTATCTTTCGCATTTTTAATTCTTTATTTTCTGTCAAATCGGGTTCTGGAAATTTTGGCGATGTGGACCCGCGCCTTTTATAATAGCTTAGAACTTTACTTTTCTCGCACTTTTAACTATTAAATAAATGCATGCAAGAATGAATGACAAATAAAAACAAACGCATAGATCACTTTGACATGAACAAGATAAATGCAAATGAACATCACACACAAATCACACACCACCCCTAGGGTATGCCTCACTGTTGCCTTGCCTCGAAAGGTGATCGTCGAGTAGAGGATGTCTTAGTAAGTCCTCATGATCCGGGAACCTGGTATGAGGGTAGCTTCTAAGGTGTCTTCCTATTGCTCCGGTGATCACCATGTCCCGAACCTCGAATTGACCCGAACACCTCCAACGGTGGTGCTACCTACCTCTCAATGGTGGGATGGCACTACTTTAAAGGACATTTACACAGACGAATTCCTTAGGGTAGGTAGACGACTCTAGATACTTGCTCTAAATTTCTAAACAAATCAAAAATACTTTTCACACCGACACCTTTTCAAAAAGCTTGCGAAAGCAATTTTTCAAACACTCTTGAAGACCGATACAAGAGTCGAACTGGAATTTTCAAAGAAACTTTTTTAAAACCCACAATTGAAAAGCAAACAAACCATTTTTGAAAACACAAATGAGCAAGTATCTAAGAGCCCATGGATAACCATGGATAGAAAGGGTGCTAATACCTTCCCTTTCTATAATCTACCTCCCGAACCAAGAGCAATCTCTTTAAGGAATTTTTCTGTGCTTTTGTCCTTTTCATTTGGAGAAAATAAAAGACGGTGGCGACTCTTGCTTACCGCGACATTTCGCGACCAGCTTTAAACAGTCAGTTCCAGATCCACCGATCACAGTAATCAAAATATCATAGGAATGCCAAAATGGTAATATGGGATTGCCAAAATGGCATTGTTCAGATGTTACAGACAAAAACCAAATTACAAAACTAATTAAAACTAAGATTTAAAAATAGACATTATTCTTCAATCTGTTAAAGGTACTTCGAAAAGACTCAAGCCTTTGTTGAGTAAAACGTCTTGCTCCCTCTAAGGTAGCCACTTCTCCCTTGAGTTGTTCTGCGGTTTCCATTTCTGCAAGTCCTTTGTTGAGGAGCTCTTCGAATTGGTTGCCAGCAGTATTGGTTTCGTAGGCTAATTGTTGTTCTTGAGCCTCCTTAACCTTCTGTTGAAGTTCCTGAATTTGCCTTTCCAAGAGAAGAATGGACTCAGCTCGAGCTTCATATTCGGTTTTTGCTTGCTTTAGATGCATAGCCTGATCTTCAGCTTCTTGAGAGAGCTTCGAAGCATGCTCATAAGCAGCGTCCATTGCAGTTTGTTTTTCTTGGACCTTTCTGGTAGCAAATTCATCTTGGAGAAGACACCCAGTCACGTTGTCTAGCAAAGATTGAAGATCGAACAAGAAAGTGCTAACTGGCAAAGAGCAGGTAGCAAGGTTGACTTTTGTAAGTAGCTCCTTCATAGTGTAGCAAGCTGTACTATCCTATTTGAGCACTTAGAACAAATCCACATCAAGGATTGTTCTCCTAATTCTGTTAAGGAGTACAATTCTATCATATGTGGGCAACGGATTGCTGGTCGAACTTGTACCAGCCCTAGCAGGTGGAATATCCCTTTGAGCTAGCTTCGCCTTCATGTACCCAATTGGGTCATTTCGTCTTAGGAGAGCAAGCTCCTCTTCAGTCATTCGAGCTTGAGACGGTTGAGGGAGTTCCACGCGCAAGGGAGTCACATCCATTTCGACTTCCATGGGTTTATTGGTCGCGTCACCATCACCTTCACTCGTTTCTCGCTCATTGCCTTCTTCATTATCGTCCAGATCCACCACTTCGATATCATCGTTTTCACTGCTATTTGCATCTGACTCTGTTCCAGTAGTCGAACCATCGTGGGCATCTTCTTCCTCAGACCCTTCCTCTGCAGATTCTTCGTTTCCTTGATCAGAATCAGCTTTCTCTCCTTCAGCGTGAACGTCCTTTGGATTCTCTTGAAGGGTTTCAAGAGGGGACTTTTGAAGAGAAGTCTTTTGTAAAGTCTCTGCAGATTCATGGAGCGTTGCTTCATTTGTTTCTTTTAGAGGGGGAGAAGTGCTCTGGTCATCTTGCTGCTCTGAAACCCCAGTCAGAACCGCCATGTTGGAGGACCATTTGTTCTGTACCAGGTTACTAGAGTCCCCTTGAGGAGAAGAGTTGATGGGAGCAGCAGTTTTCGATGGAGAAGTCGAAGTGGTAAGAGCTGGGTTTAAAATGTCCTACAGAGGCAAAGAATGTTAAGAGCATGCACCAAGGTAATGAATAATTATTTTGTTAAAGATTAGAGTTCAATTTACCTGTGGACTCTCAGAAGAGAGGTTGCTATCTATATGTTCCAACATTACGTTGGAGGTCGAAGGTGGATTTTTGGATTTAGTTGAGGGAGCAGCATCTCTGGAATCGAGTCCAGAGATACTAGTTGGTACAACACTTTTGGAAATTTCCTTCTTCTGCTTCTTCTTCGAAGCAGTTGGTGAATTCCCTCCAGCATTAGGATCCTTCCCAGTAGTGTTTATTTTTCTTTTCTTTGGAGTGGTTGGCGGGAGTTTGTTAGTCTGAAAAGATTTAAACATGAGTTAGATACAAATCATGAAACATTAGTGTATTCGAAACATCAAGGCTAATTGATTACCTGTGGAGTTGGAGCACTGGTTATTACTGGTGTTGTTGTTGTTGTTGCAGTAGTTGTTGTTGTCTTTTGACTTTGAAGCAGCAGTCTTTATCCTGATGGCTGAAAATCGAAACAATTAAGGAAAAAGTTAAAAATGTAGAAACTGAGAAACATTTGGGATTTTCCCAAGCATTCGCACCTGCGCCTTGATCAGATTTAATCGACATGGCAGAAAGGTCATAGCGAAGATGTCCTGGGAAATCGTGGAGCCAATGTCGAGCCCATGTCACAGTCTCAGATGGCTTTGGTTTCTTTTGAAGATATTTGAACATTTCTTTGCAAGTGAACCACCAAGGGTATGGAGGAAACCAAGCCAGAGCCAGTTCTGAGGTAGGCAATCTAGGAAATTTAGGTGGATGCATTTCGAATGCCAACCTATACCTATCCTCAGGTGACAACCCTGAAGGAAGTTTTAACTTAGAAATTTTTTTCTTTAAATTTTTCCTTCAAGGTCTCAGCCGCTTGATGCATAGTGGATTCCAAGTGTGTGGGATCATAAGTAGTTTCGAAATAATTTTGAAAAGCCCTAATCTCTTTGGCATGAGTGAACATACCTTTCTTGGATTGTACCTGCACATCGGACGCATCAGTTAGTTTCTGTTGAATAGAGAGAGTATCGAACATATAAGTTTGGTAGAACTTTGTCCACCATTCCAGAAAACCCTTTGCTAAGAGGTGTGTAGGTTCGAAAGATATTAGTTTAAAGTGGGTGAAGCCTTAATATTGTTCCTGTTGTAGTTTTGCTTCTCTTGCTTTGAAGGTTCGCCCAGAGGTGATGGCACTTTCTGTTTGGAATAGGGGTTCAGGGATTAGTTGGCACAAGCCAAATTGTCTCGAAACGAAGTTGGGTTGATAAGCAAAAAGGAAGATTTGATTCTTAGCAGGAGTAATTCGTGAGGAGATTAATCTGGGAAGCAAAAAGGCTTTCCATACATCTTGAATTTCTTTGCTTTTGATTGCTTCTGAGAGAGCCATGGTGAACCATGATGGTCCATGAGTCCTTGAGGAAAAGGGCGCCATGGTCTCTTCGAATTTGTGCCTCTTGGAGAAGATCATTATGTATTTTGAGAAGAGAACTTTGAAGTCATCCTTGTCATCGTTTGGGGTAAGTCTTCGCAGCCTAGTACCTTCGATGATTCTGTTCGCTATTTCCGGATCTTGTTCAGCAATAGTATTGACAGTTGATAGTGAGGGTTCAAACATGGCATTAAGCCATAACTGGAGTAACCAAAAGGGGCCAGCTAGCAGGATGTTTTTGGAGGTGTGGGATTTCAAACTCGAAACAGCTGATCTTAGACTTTCGTAAAGATCAACAAGTAGCTCTTCGCTTAAACACACCCTCTGATTCTCATGTAAATCTCTAGCTAGAGGAATAAACCTGCTGGCTACCTGTAGGGACCTGCTGCAAAAGACATACCTTGATAACCATAAGGTAAGGAAAGCAATGTGTTCCACATCTGACACATTGTCTCCTTCAGTGTGATAGTGGCTAATGAACTTTGAAAAGCTGGCTAATTTGACTTCGAAGTCAATAATGCTCGAATGCTCTTCATTGTCAGGAATATAGGTTTCTCCTACTGGTGACAAACCAGTAATGGCTGCTATGTCAAAAAAAGTGGGTGTAATCATCCCCCCAGGGAGATGGAAGGTATTGTAAGTACTGTCCCAGAAATATAAGGACGCGAATAATAATGGGTGGCTATAGGTAAAGCCTGGTTTCGATAATTTAATTAAGTTGTAAATGCCTAATTCTTCCCATTGCTGGGATTTCTTGGCTTCTACTTTAGTAAACCAGTTGTGGTAGGCTGTGTCAGAGGTGGGGCAGGATCAAAATGGTTTGAAGTTACTCTTCACATAATCTAGCACAAAAGGGTCCTTTGGGGGAATGATTGGAGTTTCCACGGTGGTCGAATCAGAAGACTCCCCTGTCTTAGGGGTATCCATTTTATTAAACAAAGGTTTAAAATTATAACAAACAGGGAAAATTTTTCTGGTGTCTTTTAAGATTTCAAAGATTGTAAGAGGGCCCATTAAAGCTAACCTCTTGCCAGCGGCGTTAGTGGGAATTAGTACCTGAGATGCGTAGAGCTTTTCCTTCTCTTTGGAGATCATCTGGGGAATAAGCACAGACTAACCTTGATAGGTGCCAACCTTTCTTTCCATTATGGTTCCTGTGTTCTTTCCTTTCTTTTTGGAAGCTTTTTTCAGTTGGGATGATGTTGAAGAAGACATTGTTTGAAAAGTATTGGAAGTTTTAGGGTTTCGGTGAGAAGAGAGGAAGAAAAGATTCAGAATGTGGGAAGAAAAATAAAAGACTAAGTTGATGGGTTTTTATAGTGTGGAAGTTTAAACATCCACTGAGTAAGATTGGGATACGTGGGAGTCGTGGGTTGGATTGAGAAGTAGGTGGCGTAAAAGTTAATATTGGTGATAGGCGTGATTAAATAATAATCATTGTTTTGTAACTACACCATGCTGTGAAATGGTTCAAGGCGGTTAAGGAATCTGAAAAGCGTCATGATTGACGTGACTGGAGTCATATGCAATAAATGTTACGATGATTCAAAGGTCGCATCAAAATCTTGCGTATATGTTTAAAATAAGTATTTCTCAAAGGAATCGAAATACATATTTTAAAGGGGCATTTTGTTGGCTGAAGATTTTGATGATATTGTTCGAAGCGAAGTAAGTTGGATGTTTCGATTGGAATAAAGAAAGATGTCATGTTTCGAAATGGTAGAAGCAGTGCTTCGAATGGGCATGTCAAAACTCTGAGCTTCGAGTGACAGTTATGGGGATATATTCAAAGAAGTCTCGAAATGGTAACAAGGCCGTGTCCAAGAAATGAGTTCGAAACGAAGAGTGCCAAAACATTTGAAATTCAAACGCAAGCGGGATGTTCGAAATTTAAAATATATGCGCTGGAGCATTCGAAGACGCGTGGAAGCTAGAGGAGGGCATTGCTTTGCATGTTCTGAACGTGGCATAATCTTATAGCAAGACCGTTATGGTCGAAGTAGTATAAATAGAAGTCTTAGCATTAGGATTTCGTGTGTCATATCTATTGTACAAAAATTCAGTAAACATTCAAAATACCACATGGCTAGGGAAACGAATGCTCGAACAATGTACGTATGATAACACCAAATGTTTATGATTTAATAAAACTCTTTATCATTTCCAGTTCTTTCATCTATCTTCATGTCAATATCATTCAAAAGCCTTTACATTAAAGTATTTTCATTCGAAGTCTTTTACTGATGTCTTGCATTTAAATGTTTTCTTTCCATTTCAAATCCTTTACTTTCAGAAACTTTTGTATATTTCATGCCTTTATCTTCATGCTTTTATCATTCGAACACCTTTTTCATTTAAAGTCATTTTACTGATTTCTTGCATTTAAATGCTTTCTTTATATTTCGAGTCTTTTACATTCCAGAGAACCTTTTACATTACATGCTTTTTGTTGTACCCCAAAATTTGCCCTCCCATATTCTTCAAGACTTGTCAAGATCAATCTCCAGATAATTCAAAATCTCTCAAGGGTTGCACAGTCCAATTGCCTCCTAACACAGTCAAAATTAGGGTTTTGGTTCTGGCGAAGAAATTGAGGTTTTCAAGGGTCCAATCAAGCCCCATATGCCTATATACATTGTCAAGCACCCATATGTCAAGTTTCAAGACTCACAACATCAAATTGCACAGTCAAAAACCCTAAATGCTTCACAGTCAACTGTAGGGGCAAAACGGTCATTTGACAGTCAAAAGTCAAAATTTTTGGTCAACATCTTATTTTGAAGCCACAAACATCATTTGATCAATTCTTGATCATGTTTCTCAAAGCATGGCTCAAAAAGTCTCAAGATGCAAAAGTTTCTATTTTTGGACAGTTGAAAAAGTCAACTGCAAATTGACCAGGGCATAACTTCCTCATGGTTTATCAGAAAAATTCCATCCAAAGCTCATTTTGAAGAGGATGGAATTTCCTACAATTAATCTTCACACTTCAAGTCCAGGAAATTCTCTCACAAATAGTTATCAATTTCAACATTATAGGTCATTTTCAAAAGTCAACAAAAAGGCACTTTAAGTCAAAGACCATAACTTAAGATTGGTAAATCAAACTGACATGGGACCAAAGGCATTGGTTAGAGGACTTCAAGACCTTTCCAAAATGTCCAAGAACATGATCATAGCTTCAAAATTGAGCAAGATATGCCTTGGAGAAGTTGGGAAATTTTTGGGAATTTTGAAAAGTCAACTTTGCTTCAAAAGCTTAAAAAATGCTAATGGGCCTCAAATTCTTTCATGAATCATTACCCAAAGCATATGCACGACCCATTAAGCTCAAAGGGATTTATTTTCTTATTTTTAATTAATTAATTGAATTTTTAATCATATTAATTCATTTAATTAGATTTAATTATGAGAAAATATCAAATCATACTTTTTAAATCTTTTTTGTGCAGCAAATCAAACTAGGGCAAGGTGGCAAATCGTTTCTAATCCAAAAAGGAAAGATTCTCCATGATTGACAAGGGTTTCAATGGTAAAAGATTGAAATTGATATAATTGAAAATCAAATCTCCAAAACATGAATGGATGGACATTGGGCTTGGTTTTTTGACCTAATCACGTTCAGATACAAAGGCATAACCTAACCTAATGCAAATGGACACGAAAAACTGTTCGGAAGCTGCATACCAATTTGCAAAATTTCATCAAAAACTTGGAAACTGAAATCCTAGTTACTGCACGTTTCAAAGCCTAAAATCTATTCCAACACATTGCTGGACCATCCAGGAAGCTTTTGCAATCAAGAATCAATCAAAACGTGCCCAGAATCATAGAACACAGGCCATACGGTTTGCAACATTTTCTTGAATTCCATATCATCATTCATGCGCTTTTAACATTTTTTTGGATTGATTCATACTCATAGGGACATTCTGAAGCTGTTGGTACCATTCAATTGAACTATAACATCCTATATCAAAATCTACCATTGATGAAACCTAGGGTTTCAGGAGCTCCAAATTAGGGGTTCTCACATATGGAAAAATTGGCCCTTAAAACCTATGCCATTGAATTCGTGGTATCAAGACGAAGCAAACCAATACCTCGCGCCCTTTTTATATTTGTCCATGTTCTAATCGCTATTTTTGCAGTTTTCACTTAGTGGGGGTTTAAAACCCCCGCTATTTGTTTTCTATTTACAGGAAAGATGAGGAAGAAGATGGACGTGGCTTGATGTTACTGGGAGGTTCAAATATTGGCGCGTTTTTCTTTTGTTTCAGAATAATTGCTTTTTTCACAAATAATAATCACGTTCCACTAATATTACAAATGCGCGCATTAGCTCAGTTGGTGGGTGAGTTGTCCTGCAGGTATTGGGACCTGGGTTCGATTCCCAGGTCCCCCCACATATTTCATAATTTTTCTCTTAATGCTTTCCAGTGCAGCGTTCAACCAATGTTCTACCATGCATCCTCATACGCTAGCCTGCCACACGCCCATGAGCTTCAATCCAAAGGCTACAAGAGGATGTCTACCATGTACCTCAGTCAATGGAAACGCACTCAAGCTGGAAAAGTCAAACAGGCTTTGTTCTGTTGGGCCAAATTACTTCCAAAAAACCTCCATAATGGGCCAGACACCCCCCTTGTTTGTATTCTTTTCTTTTATTTTTAATTCTTTTTAAATTGCTTTAATTTGTTTTTTTTATTGTTTTCTTTAATTTCATAAATTAATTTTCATAATAAAAAATCAGAAACTAAAATATGTTTAATTAATATTTAATTCACTATTAATGTATTTTGTAAATAAACTCTAACCATTAATTTAGTAAATTAGGTTTTAAAATTTTAATATTTTTCTTAATAAATTAAAATAGGTAGAATTAGGGTTTTTTAACATTCTCATCTTTTTCTTAAATAAATTTCTCTCGTTATTATTATTATTAACTACTAAATATTTTTGTAAATAAACTTGTAATTTAATTAATTAGTTTAAATTAGGTTAACTTGTATATTTTTCATTAATAATTAAAAATATTTAGAACTAGGGTTTCCTTCTAATTTTAATTCTTTTCTTTATTTCATAAATACCAAAAACATAAAAAATATTTCCTTTCTTTAATTAAATAATTAATTAGCTTTTAATTCAATTTAATTTCAAAAGGGTCAAAACCCTCGGACGTTCGAGTTCTTTTCGCGCATTTATTTTCTTTCGAATATTATGTAACTGCTCAAGGCTTGTAATAGTAATTAGGAATTTATTTATTTTCCGCATTTTTATCAAAACGGGTCTTTGTAATTTGGCGATGTATAGACCCGCGCCTTGTAATAGCGTAGGATTTATCTTTCCGCTTTTTAAATTTCCGCGCTCTAAAATTCTAATTGCATGAAAGAATGTATGGCTAATTAAAAACAAACGTAGCTCACAATGCCCTGATCAAAGATGAATATTGACATGAAAATAACACACAAATTCACACACCACTCCTAGGGTACGCCTCACCTGTTGCCTTGCCTTTGAAACGTGGTCATCGAGTATAGGACGTTTTAGTAAGTCCTTATGTCCATGATCCAGTTGCCTCGAAATGGTTGCCTCAGATTAAAAAAGGATCAATGGCATAAGGGTAGCTTCTAAGGTGTCCTACTGTTGCTCTGGTGACAACACTGTCCCTACAAACGAATTGACCCGAACACCTCCAACGGTGGTGCTACCTACCTCTCAATGGTGGGATGGCACTATCTTAAGGACATTTACACAGCCTAATTCCTTAGGGTAGGTAGATGACTCGTAGGTACTTGCTCTATTCAAAAACAAATCAAAACTCTTTTCACACTGACACTTTCAAAAAGCTTTCAAAACAATTTTTCAAACACTCTTGAGGACTGATACAAGAGTCATTCTGAAATCTTTAAAACGAAACTTTTTCAAACTCACCCACTTTAAAAAGCAAACACTTTTGAAAACACAATGAGCAAGTATCTAAGAGCCCATGGATAACCATGGATAGAAAGGGTGCTAACACCTTCCCTTTCTATAAATCTACCTCCCGAACCGAGAGATAATCTCATAAGGACTTTTGCTGTGCTTTTGTCCTGTCCATGTTGGAGAAAATAAAAGACGGTGGCGACTCTTGCTTCCGCGACATTTTGCGAACCAGCGTTAAACAGTCAGTTCTAAATCCACCGATCACAGAACTGGCGACTCTGCTGGGGACACTTAAAGTGAGGTGTACCTTAGGATAGCTCATAATTGTGTTTTCAATTGCTGTGTTTGTTTGCTTTATTATTATGGGCTGTATCGGAGTTACATAGATCCTAACCCGGATCTGGGGATACCCTGTTAGGTAGCATAAGCTGTGAGGGACCTGTCCGGCGTAGACCGACATGGGTGAAGCAGTGGTTACGTTGGTGTGGCACCTTGGTCTGTATCGATATCCCTTGTGTCGCAACGAGGAGAATATGGGTCTTCTGAGGAGTCATTAAGCACCTACCGACCTTAGAACCTTAAATGACCCAACTTGGCCAATAGAACAGTAGCAGTATGCTACGCCCATTGAGGCTAAACTCTCGTGATGGTTCTGGCCGCAAGAAAAGATTGCGATGCTGGAGTTATGACCGATTGAGGGTAGTCAGTGATATTGGGATCCTCTAGAACCCGATTACTTCTGATAGGACAGGTCTTAACCAACAAACTGAAAGAGGGTAATACCTAGACCCCATGCTGGCCTAAACTCTAAGGGCTTGTCTTGTGTGACTTGTGTGCCTTATCATGTTTGCCTTTGTGAATACTTGTGGTGTGCTTTATCATAACATCATGCCATCATAAACATTGCATGCATCCTGCATAAGGACTGACCATTTCAAAGACAAGAGGGTTTCACCTTTGCTCTGTTTTGTAGGATATCATGATGCCTATGCGAAGGAACACTATCCGGTTCAATTTCGTTCACCCACCTGAGTTGCTTGAAGAGTTGGTTAATAGGATTCCAAACACCACTTCCTTCATCCAGAGGCATGGTTCTCTTCTCAGTTTAGTCACGGCAAAATGGGACCAACAACTGATGATTGTCCTGACACAGTTTTATGATCCCTTGTACAACTGCTTCACCTTTCAAGACTTCCAGCTGCTCCCTACCCTGGAAGAGTTCTCTGATTTGCTTGGTATCCCTATCTTGGATCAGACTCCCTACACTGTTTGGGAAAAGACTCTTAGGCTTGAGGATATTGCTGCAGCTCTTCCTTTGACCCACAAAGAGGTAATGGACAACTGGGTGACTAGAAGCAAAGTCAAGGGTTTCTTGGCCAAGTTTCTGATTGGTAAGGCTAACAGTTTCTGGAATGACCTGGACTTTAGGGCGTATGAAGACATTCTGGCTCTCTTAATCTATGGTCTAGTCTTGTTCCCTAATCCTGATAACTTCATTAACGTCACTGCCATAAGGATCTTCATGTCTCGGAACCCTGTGCCCACTCTCTTGGGTGATATCCTGCAACAACTCTATGCTCGTACTGCCCGAAGACGAGGAACTATGTGGTGTTGTATTCCTTTGTTAGTGAGGTGGTTTATTTCGCACCTCCCTAAGTTCGTGCTGAAGAACAAAGAAGGAAGAGGTTGGGCTCATAGGTTAATGTCTCTCACTGATAATGACATCATTTGGACTTTCAGGGGTTTGGATGAGGTAGCTGTTATTGATTGTTGCGGAGAATATCCTAATATTCCTTTGATTGGTACCCAAGGAGGGATCTCTTATAATCCATGTCTAGCTCTCCGTCAGTTTGGTAGAGCCGGAAGAGCAGGGCCTCATGATATGTTGGTGCCTCACATCAGTTTTGAATTTCAGGTAGATAGTGACGAGCTGCGTCGTAGGTTCATCAAGGCTTGGGACAGAATTCACAAAGCTGACCCACAAGAGTTGGGACCAAAGACTTCTCTACCTATGGAAGCCTACTACAAATGGGTCCGCATCCGTGCTCAGAAGTTAGTATGCCATATGAAGCTGTCAGACCCGTCATTCTTGAATATCTTGATAGAGATGGGGCTCCTCCAACTGTTCTCCCTCCTCAGATACCTACTGATATTGATACACTAAAGAGGTCTTGGGCGCAACTGCGAGAAGAACAGGATTCTTATCGGGAAAAGTTCAACGAGCAGGAATTGAAAATCCAGAAGCTGACAAAGCAGTTGGAGAATGAGCGAGCTTTGAATGACTACATCCGTACTGAGAAGAGGAGACCCTAGGATCAATGATGAACTTTGGATGTTCTTTTACAGTTTTTATTTCCCTTTTCAGTATTTCCATTTTATGTAACGCCTAAGGGCAATCTGTTGAACAATTTAATTTTCAAAGTTGAATCTAATGAAGTGTGTTCTTTTTTGTTTACAAAGTTGAATCCTGATTGTCTTTGAAAACATAAATCATACGCATTCCATTCATCATGTGCATAGCATGTACTCTTCTTTTTCAGGTTGCTTAATGTTCTTCGCTATTTATTTCAGCATCATGAACCCTGAATCATCTACCGAGCAATCCATCAAGGCCCTCCAGGCTCAGAACGCCCAATTTCAAGAGCTGATTATGAGTTTGGCCCAAGGACAGGAGGAATTGAAGGCTCTGCTGGTCAAGAAGAAGAAGAAGAGAATTGTACTATTCAACACGGGCCGGAGGTTTGGTAACACACTGCAGAATAAGGTTGATCAAACTGGTTCTTCTGTGGGAAAAGGCAGTCCCCAGGGGGGAAGGGTTCCTAGTCCGGTGGTCTCTGACAACGAGACTGATTTTAATGAGGAGCAGTATCCTCCAGCTGAAGACAAGTACAAGCAGTTGGAAGACCGTCTGAATGCCATGGAAATTCAACAAGTGCCTGGTTTGGATTTCGGAGACTTGGGTCTATCTTCTGGTGTGGTCATCCCACACAAGTTCAAAGCACCATCCTTCGCAAAGTATGACGGAGTGTCCTGCCCTAAGCTACATCTCAGATCTTATGTGCGGAAGATCCAACCATACACTATGGACAAGAACTTGTGGATCCAGTTCTTCCAGGAGAGTCTTTCAGGGACTCATCTCGAATGGTTCTATCAGCTGGATGGAACCAAGGTTCGTAACTGGGAGGAGTTGGCTACTGCTTTCTACAAGCAGTACCAGTATAATGCCGACCTCGCTCCTACACGTACCCAACTCCAGGGTATGTCGCTAGGATCGGGAGAAGGTTTTAAAGAGTATGCGCAGAAGTGGAGGGACCTGGCTGGCAGGGTGTAGCCACCATTAACCGACCGTGAGCTAGTGGACATGTTCTTGGGGACCCTATCCGGGCCATTCTTCAATCATCTCATTGGCAATTCATCTGCAGGGTTCACAGATCTCATTATGACTGGGGAAAGGATAGAGGCTGGTATGAAATTAGGAAAGATTCAGAAAGGTGCATCCTCAAGTTCTGAGAAGAAGCCTTTCAAGAAGGAAGCCAGTGCTGTGTATGGGCCTAGAAGGCAAAATAAACTAGAACACCGCCAAGCTGTCAACGTGGTGGTAATTGCTAAGCCTGCTGCCGCTCCTCGGCAACCCAACCAACCAAGGGGTGAGAGACCCAGAAGAGAATTCACTCGGCTTAGTATGACCTTTTCACAAATCTTGCCGCAATTGCTAGCGACCAACTTGGTGACCGTCAGAGAGGCTCCGAAGGTTGTGAACACGACCTCTCCGAAGTATAATCCAAATGCCCGCTGTGCTTATCACTATGATAGCCCGGGGCATTCTACTGATGATTGTTGGGCCCTAAGGAATAAGGTTCAGGACCTTATCGATGCGAAGGAAATACAGTTTGAGGCACCTGAAAGGCCCAATGTTGTGACTGCTCCTATGCCCCAGCATGGAGTAAATGCCATTGAGGAAGACTTGTATGCAGTTTCTGTGAATGATGTTGCTACCCCTCTATTGACTGTTAAGAGGAACCTGTTGCTAGCCGGTTTATTTCCGGGTTGTAGCAAGGGTTGCCTTCTGTGTGTTGTTTCCCCTACTGGTTGCCCGTTGCTGAAGTCAGGCATCCAAAGCCTGATGGATAGAAAGGAAATTTTGTTCAAGAAGACCGCTGTTCCTTTTGTTCCCACTGAAGAAGTATCTGTTGTAACCATCTTCAACAACCCTACCAAGGCTCCCCCGAGGAAGCCAGTTAAAATCATGTCTGTTGCACCCATTATCATTACTGTTCTGGGGCCCCTCCCCTATGAATCTGACAAAGCTGTCCCATGGCACTATAGGGCAGATGTGTATGTACTTGGAGTGAAGCAGGAGTTCAACACCAGTACTGGTATCAGTAACATCACTGGTCCCGCCAAAGTTACTCGCAGTGGCAGGCTCTTCTCGCCTGACATTGCGCCACCAGTCATCCGAAGACCTCTTATAATAAAGCCTACAAGTGCGCCTGTTTCCCCTTCTGATCAAGTTGCTTCCCCTGCTGCCGAGTCATCTGACGCTCGGGGCAAAGGGAATGCTGATGTGCCTACCCGGACAGAGGCACCGAAGACTGTCAATGTTGAAGCCTCCCAGCAAGAGATGGAGGAAATTCTTAAGATAATCAAGAAGAGTGACTTCAACGTCGTTGAACAGCTGGGGCATACCCCCTCCAAGATCTCTATGCTATCATTGCTACTGTGCTCAGAGGCCCATGCCAAGGCCCTGATTTCATTTCTAAATACGGCCCATGTGCCACAAGAGACATCTGCGGATCAATTTACTGACTGTGTGGCCAATCTGACATCTGACAATGGTTTGGGTTTCTCGGATGCTGATCTTACCGCCAAGGGAAAGAACCCCAATGATGCCCTGCATGTCTCCATAGAATGCAGGGGCACTACTCTTGCTCACATGTTGGTGGACACCGGTTCTTCCCTGAATGTATTGCCCAAGAAGGCCTTAGACAGGTTGGATTGTGAGGGCCTGGAGTTGAAGCCTAGTAACATCATTGTCCGAGCCTTTGACGGGTCGAAGAGGATGGTACATGGTGAAGTGGATATTCCGATTCGTGTTGGTTCCCAAGTCTTTGATTCAACGTTCTATGTGATGGACATTCGTCCATCTTATTCCTGTTTGCTGGGTCGACCTTGGATTCACAAAGCTAGGGTTGTGACCTCCACTCTACACCAGAAGCTCAAATACCCTGTCAGAGGGAAGATCGTTACTATGCAGGGGGAGGAAGAATACATGGTTAGTCATCTGAATTCATTCCGGTATATAGAGATGGACGGGGAGTTTATTGAAACCCCCTTTCAACATTTTGAAGAGGTACCTCCAACATTGGCGTCAGCTGAGACGGTAATTGAAGAAGACTTTCCTTTGAAGATGGCCTCCTTAAAGGACGCCCGAGCTGTAATTGAGAAAGGTGAATGTGCTAACTGGGGCAGGCTCCCTGACTTTACTCCTAAGACTGACAAGTTTGGGCTGGGTTTTACTGCAGAGGCTCAGAGGGCTGTACGCAAAGCAAGGATCGGAAGACCTCCCGTGTTCATCACCAACCCGAGAGTGAATGCTATTGAAGGCGATGCGGAGGAATCAGAGTTTGATAGCTGGATTTACCCGACGACTGACGGTGGACTGAACAATTGGACTGCAAAAGATCACATACCTGTTACTTTTGTTACGCAGTAATGAATTCCTTTGTTTTTAATTTGTAATAAACAATAAACTGAAACTTTCTGTCCCGGCGTCCTACCCGGGGCACCGGTGGCTTCATTTGTGAGGGCTTATTACTTGTCATTTCCATATATCATGAATAAAGACATTGGATGTTTTTCGCATTTAAAATCTTGTGCTCCCTTTCTTTCTTTCCTTATATATTGCAAAACAGCTATATTTACACACACTCACTCATACAGGTTCCAATCCACTCTGGATCTCACTGGTAACGGCTCTGCTACTGCCAATTATGACTTCGAAAGTCCGATCAACTTAGCCGAAGACGAAGGTGAAGATGATTGTGAAGTGCCTGGCGAGCTTGCAAGACTGTTACTCCAGGAAGAGAGGGCCATTCAGCCACATGAAGATCCAGTGGAAACGGTAAATCTGGGTACTGAGGCATACAGAACGGAAGTTAAGATTGGTGCCAATCTAGAACTCAGCGTGAAACAACGGTTGATTCAGATGTTGCATGATTATGTGGAAATCTTTGCCTGGTCCTACGAAGACATGCCTGGGTTGGATACCGACATTGTGGTCCATCACCTACCTACCAAGGAAGAATTCCCTCCGGTTAAGCAAAAAGTTCGCCGTATGCGTCTAGAGATATCCGAGAAGATCAAAGCTGAGGTTATGAAGCAATTCGATGCCGGTTTTCTAGCAGTGACTTCTTACCCTCAGTGGGTTGCCAACGTGGTTCCGGTACCAAAGAAAGATGGTAAGGTCAGAATGTGTGTCGATTACAGGGATCTGAACAGGGCCAGCCCCAAGGATGATTTCCCTCTACCTCACATCGACGTCCTGGTTGACAATACTGCTCAGCACAAGGTGTTCTCCTTCATGGATGGGTTTTCAGGTTATAATAAGATCAAGATGGCTCCTGAGGATATGGAAAAGACTACCTTTGTTACTCGGTGGGGCACCTTCTGCTACAAGGTCATGTCATTCGGGTTGAAAAATGCTGGGGCAACCTACCAGCGCGCCATGGTCGCTTTATTTCATGACATGATCCATCATGAGATTGAAGTGTATGTCGACGATATGATTGCAAGGTCCCAAACTGAGGAGGAACACCTTGACCATCTGCAAAAGTTGTTTGACCGACTGAAGTTATACAAGCTGAGGTTGAATCCAAATAAGTGCACATTTGGGGTAAGATCGGGGAAGTTGCTAGGTTTCGTCGTGAGCGACAAAGGTATTCAAGTGGACCCTGCCAAGGTTAAAGCCATACAAGAGATGCCAGTTCCCAAGACAGAAAGAAGTCAGAGGCTTTTATAGGACGTCTGAATTACATTGCCCGATTCATCTCGCACCTAACTGCTACCTGTGAACCAATCTTCAAGCTGCTAAGAAAGATCAGGTAGTACGTTGGAATGATGAATGTCAGGCCGCTTTTGACAGAATCAAAGAGTATCTCCAAGAACCACCCATTCTTATGCCACCGGTTGAAGGGAGACCTCTAATACTATACTTGACAGTACTTGACAGCTCAATGGGGTGTGTGCTGGGGCAGCATGACGAGTCTGGCCGAAAAGAGCACGCCATTTATTACCTTAGCAAAAATTTTACCGACTGTGAGACCCGATACTCACTGCTCGAGAAAACTTGCTGCGCTTTGGTATGGGCTGCTCGCCGGCTGAGACAGTATATGCTGACTCACACTACTCTGTTGATTTCAAAAATGGATCCGATAAAGTACATATTCGAAAAGCCTGCTCTGTCTGGAAGAATAGCAAGATGGCAGATGATCTTGACAGAATACGACATCCAGTACACGACTCAGAAGGCTATCAAAGGAAGTGTATTGGCAGACCACTTGGCACACCAGGCAGTAGATGACTACCAGTCAATGAATTTCGAGTTTCTAGACGAGAGCATCATGATAGTAACTGATTGCGAAGTACCTGGACCGGATGAAGGACCTGAGGAAGGATCCCGATGGTCTATGCACTTTTACGGAGCCTCCAACGCTTTGGGTAATGGTATCGGCGTTGTGATCATATCCCCTCAAGGCACTCATACTCCACTCACTGCCCGGCTATGTTTCAACTGCACCAACAACATGGCGGAGTATGAGGCATGCATCATGGGTCTTCAAGCTGCGATTGACTTAAGGATCAAGTTTCTGAGTGTCTTCGGAGATTCCGCTCTCGTGATCAATCAGATCAAAGGCGAGTGGGATACGAAACACCCAAATCTTATTCCTTACAAAGAATGTGTGTTGATATTGATCCCCCATTTCACAAAGATAACTTTTGAACATTTCCCAAGAGAGGAGAATCAGTTGGCAGACGCGTTAGCTACGATGTCTTCTATGTTCAAAGTCAAGTGGGACAATGAGGCTCCCCGGATCATCATCTGGAAACTGGACGAACCTGCATACTGTTGTGATCTTGAGGCTGAGATAGTAACTGAAAAACCCTGGTATCATGAGGTGAAGAGGTATCTAGAAGCTCAAGAATACCCTGAAGGTGCATCTGTCAATGACAAAAAGTTTCTGAGAAGGTTCGCTGCAAAGTTCTTCCTTAGCAATGGCATTCTATACAAGCGAAACCATGATTCGACCCTACTGCGTTGTGTGGATAAGACTGAAGCAGAAAGAATCATGGCAGAGCTACATGAAGGTACCTTCGGAACACATTCCAGTGGACACACCATGGCAAAGAAGATCCTTCGGGCAGGATATTTCTGGTCCACAATGGAAGCTGACTGTTACCAACATTCTCGGACATGTCATAAGTGCCAGATATATGTTGATAAGGTGCACGTTCCTCCAGTTCCTCTGAATGTCTTGACAGCACCTTGGCCTTTTGCAATGTGGGGCATTGATATGATCGGCGAGATTAAACCTACGGCATCCAACGGGCATCGCTTCATCCTGGTGGTGATTGATTACTTTACAAAATGGGTTGAAGTAGCTTCCTATGCTACAGTAACCAAGAATGTCGTGGCACGGTTCATTCGACACAACCTGATCTGTCGATACGGTGTCCCGGAGAGGATCATTACGGACAATGGTACCAATCTTAACAACAAGATGATCACTGAGCTCTGCGAGCAATTCAAGATACAGCACCACAACTCTTCTCCTTACTGGCCGAAGATGAATGGGGCTGTAGAAGCAGCGAATAAGAATATCAAGAAGATTGTGCAGAAGATGACAGTGACCTATAAAGATTGGCACGAGATGTTACCATTTGCTCTTCATGGGTACCGTACCTCAGCAAGAACGTCAACCGGGGCAACTCCCTTTTCCTTGGTCTATGGCATGGAGGCAGTCTTGCCGATTGAAGTGCAGATACCCTCTCTCCGGATAATGAAGGATGCAGATCTGAGCGAAGATGACTGGATCTAGACTCGACTTGATCAATTAAACCTAATTGACGAAAAGAGACTCACTGCTATTTGTCATGGTCAGACGTACCAAAAACGGATGATCAGGGCATTTAACAAGAAGGTCAGACCACAAGAGTATCAAGTTGGGAACCTGGTAATCAAGCGCATCATTCTTCCTCAGAGTGATCCCAGGGGCAAATGGACCCCCACATACGAAGGGCCATTTGTGGTTAAACATGTGTTCTCAGGAGGAGCCATGATCCTAACCACCATGGATGGTGACGACCTTCCTCACCCCGCCAATGCAGACATAGTAAAAAGATACTACGCATGATAAAAGACCCGCTAGGTTGACATACCTAGGCAAAAATTAGGGCTTCCCGGCGAACCAAAAGGGTTCGGGCAAAATGAGGGATGAAATGGAAAAAATCTGTACACCCGGCAAGTCGAAAACCTGAAAAGGCGGCTTGGGCAAAAATGGGTATCCCGGTGGACTGAAAACCCGAAAGGGCGGTCCAGGCAAAAGTTAGGGATTAAAGCGTAATACTATGTCTCATTGGATCACCTTGCATCCAGAATCCGGTACCAACTATCAAGTTCAGACGGCATCGATCAGTCAACTTCATCTTCAACGGAGCAGCCAAGTGATGAGACGCTCGAAGATATAAAGGCGATAGCAGAGTTGGAACCCAGTGGGATTATTCTTTTCACATATTTGTTTTGTTTTCCTTTTTCACAAAATTGTATAAACTCTGTTGTTCGGTAGCGTCCTCTTACTAGGACGTCAACCTCTTGTACATAAACGCCTATTTACAGGCAAATTCAAAAAATCAATACAAATTCACTTTTCAAGACCAATTGCCAATTGTTTTTTCCTTTTTCTGTTTTGTTTTGCGAAGAACGTCCAATGTTCAAATTTTGATATATGCATTTGACAATAATTGCGAACTCATAAATATGTGCATACGAAACGAAGGATTAATTACAGGTAACATCAGAAACATGGGCAATAATGAGTTGCCTAAAGCGATCTAATTGCTCTGTCCACCAAGGTACCAAGGTAAGTTCGGCTGAAGAATGTAACCAAGATATCTTAATTCCCCAGAGAGTGAGCCAGCAAGTCAACGATACTCTCCCCAAGCAGAGTTAGCCTACTCTGTCAGCCTTATGGAAGTTGGATTATCCCCAGCAAATCTCAACATTCCTCAGCAGATTCTACAAACATTCTTAACAAGCATCCCCGGCAGTCTTGATCTAAGATTGTTCCCCTTCGGTATACCAGACGTCCAATGGAGCCATTCCCCAGTCCAATCTCAAAAGTTTCCCCAGGAAAGTGGAATCAATCTCCCCAACAGATCTTGAAGCTTATCCCCAGTAGATTCTGGAAGCTTATCACCTGCAGAGTACGAACGCTCTCCCGGCTTTATTCAAAGGTTATTTCCCCACCAGGATATAACTGGGTTATCCTCAGCAATTGCCACGGAAAGATCGTCCCCGACGAAGTCTTCCTACCCCCAGCGGAGTTCATCTTCCAACATAACTTATCAACAGTATCCCCAGCGGAGTTATCGTCAACATCTCAGCAAAGCGCCTCTCTTTCCCCACAGAGTTCACTCCCCGCAGAGTAATCTATTCGCCAAGTTTATTCCCCAACGGAGTCATCTTCTCCTACCGGTATTCTTGCAACCATCATCCCCAGCGGAAACGAAGCTCTACTCTTCAACATCAGCCCAGGAGCTAACTGCCCGACACTCGTCAAGGATTTATTTTCCTAGACAAAAATACACTCATAAACATCACATCTTTATACATTATAGCATGCATATATGCATCATGAACATACAATCTCATTTATTCTGAGAACATCACGCATGCCATACAACATGACATCGCATACAACTAACGTTTTGTCTTTTCAGGACAAAGGTTAATACAAAGATGATTACTATCAACGGTCGCAACTAAATATCCGATTCCTGTATCTTGCCAGGGTGTATCTGTTGACGACTAATTCCAGACTCGATTCCTGTATCCTGCCAGGGCACGTCTGAAGAGTCTGAAGATCTGATTCCCGTATCTTGCCAGGGTGTATCTGCTGACGACTACATTACCAGACTCGATTCCTGTATCTTGCCAGGGCACATCTGAAGAGTTTGAAGATCTGATTCCTGTATCTTGCCAGGGTGTATCTGTTGACGACTATATTCCAGACTCGATTCCTGTATCTTGCCAGGGCACGTCTGAAGAGTTTAAAGATCCGATTCCTGTATCTTGCCAGGGTGTATCTGTTGACGACTAATTCCAGACTCGATTCCTGTATCCTGCTAGGGCACGTCTGAAGAGTTTGAAGATCCGATTCCTGTATCTTGCCAGGGTGTATCTGTTGACGACTATATTCCAAACTCGATTCCTGTATCTTGCCAGGGCACGTCTGAAGAGTTTGAAGATCTGATTCCTGTATCTTGCTAGGGTGTATCTGTTGACGACTATATTCCAGACTTGATTCCTGTATTTTGCTCGGGCACGTCTGAAGAGTTTAAAGATTCGATTCCTGTATCCAGCCAGGGCACATCTACATAAAGAGTTTGAAGATCAACTCCTGTAACAGGCCAGGTGATTATTTTCTTTCTCAGGTACGCAAGTTCTCGTTAAGGAATCTCTTACGCGATCGACAACCTCCCGATGGCATCTATAAGCCCATCTCCACAACTATCCATCACAGTCCCAAATGGCATCTATAAGCCCATTCCCGACAAGGTTCTGTCACACTTCCAGATGGCATCTATAAGTCCATCCTCCTATCCATCATCTCTCCAAATGGCATCTATAAGCCCATTCCCACTATCACACTGCTGATATTCTACTATGTGAGTGCAAATTTCTGGGCACTCTAGTGTTCAATCATCTTCCACCTTCGGATCACGAAAGGCACGCCAGCCAATCTACATCCTCAGGTCTAAGAAGATTGAACAGGGGTAACTGTTGTACCCCAAAATTTGCCCTCCCATATTCTTCAAGACTTGTCAAGATCAATCTCCGGATGATTCAAAATCTCTCAAGGGTTGCACAGTCCAATTGCCTCCTAACACAGTCAAAATTAGGGTTTTGGTTCTGGCAAAGAAATTGAGGTTTTCAAGGGTCCAATCAAGCCCCATATGCCTATATACATTGTCAAGCACCCATATGTCAAGTTTCAAGACTCACAACATCAAATTGCACAATCAAAAACCATAAATGCTTCAAAGTCAACTGCAGGGGCAAAATGGTCATTTGACAGTCAAAAGTCAAAAATTTTGGTCAACATCTTATTTTGAAGCCACAAACATCCTTTGATCAATTCTTGATCATGGTTCTCAAAGCATGGCTCAAAAAGTCTCAAGATGCAAAAGTTTCTATTTTTGGACAGTTGAAAAAGTCAACTGCAAATTGACCAGGGCATAACTTCCTCATGGTTTATCAGAAAAATTCCATCCAAAGCTCATTTTGAAGAGGATGGCATTTCCTACAATTCATCTTCACACTTCAAGTCCAAGAAATGCTCTCACAAAAAGTTATCAATTTCAACATTATAGGTCATTTTCAAAAGTCAACAAAAAGGCACTTTAAGTCAAAGACCATAACTTGATATTGGTAAATCAAAATGACATGGGACCAAAGGCATTGGTTAGAGGACTTCAAGACCTTTCCAAAATGTCCAAGAACATGATCATAGCTTCAAAATTGAGCAAGATATGCCTTGGAGAAGTTGGGAAATTTTTGGGAATTTTGAAAAGTCAACTTTGCTTCAAAAGCTTAAAAAATGCTAATGGGCCTCAAATTCTTTCATGAATCATTACCCAAAGCATATGCACGACCCATTAAGCTCAAAGGGATTTATTTTCTTATTTTTAATTAATTAATTGAATTTTTAATCATATTAATTCATTTAATTAGATTTAATTATGAGAAAATATCAAATCATACTTTTTAAATCTTTTTTGTGCAGCAAATCAAACTAGGGAAAGGTGGCAAATCGTTTCTCATCCAAAAAGGAAAGATTCTCCATGATTGACAAGGGTTTCAATGGCAAAAGATTGAAATTGATATAATTGAAAATCAAATCTCCAAAACATGAATGGATGGACCTTGGGCTTGGTTTTTTGACCTAATCACGTTCAGATACAAAGGCATAACCTAACCTAATGCAAATGGACACGAAAAACTGTTCAGAAGCTGCATACCAATTTGCAAAATTTCATCAAAAACTTGGAAACTGAAATCCTAGTTACTGCACGTTTCAAAGCCTAAAATCTATTCCAACACATTGTTGGACCATCCAGGAAGCTTTTGCAATCAAGAATCAATCAAAACGTGCCCAGAATCATAGAACACAGGCCATACAGTTTGCAACATTTTCTTGAATTCCATATCATCATTCATGCGCTTTTAACATTTTTTTTGGATTCATTCATACTCATAGGGACATTCTGAAGCTGTTGGTACCATTCAATTGAATTATAGTATCCTATATCAAAATCTACCATTGATGAAACCTAGGGTTTCAGGAGCTTCAAATTAGGGGTTCTCACATATGGAAAAATTGGCCCTTAAAACCTATGCCATTGAATTCGTGGTATCAAGACGAAGCAAACCAATACCTCGCGCCCTTTTTATATCTGTCCATGTTCTAATCGCTATTTTTGCAGTTTTCACTTAGTGGGGGTTTAAAACCCCCGCTATTTGTTTTCTATTTACAGGAAAGATGAGGAAGAAGATGGACGTGGCTTGATGTTACTGGGAGGTTCAAATATTGGCGCGTTTTTCTTTTATTTCAGAATAATTGCTTTTTTCACATATAATAATCACGTTCCACTAATATTACAAATGCGCGCATTAGCTCAGTTGGTGGGTGAGTTGTCCTGCAGGTATTGGGACCTGGATTCGATTCCCAGGTCCCCCCACATATTTCATAATTTTTCTCTTAATGCTTTCCAGTGCAGCGTTCAACCAATGTTCTACCATGCATCCTCATACGCTAGCCTGCCACACGCCCATGAGCTTCAATCCAAAGGCTACAAGAGGATGTCTACCATGTACCTCAGTCAATGGACACGCACTCAAGCTGGAAAAGTCAAACAGGCTTTGTTCTATTGGGCCAAATTACTTCCAAAAAACCTCCATAATGGGCCAGACACCCCCCTTGTTTGTATTCTTTTCTTTTCTTTTTAATTCTTTTTAAATTGATTTAATTTGTTTTTTTTATTGTTTTCTTTAATTTCATAAATTAATTTTCATAATAAAAAATCAGAAACTAAAATATGTTTAATTAATATTTAATTCTCTATTAATTTATTTTGTAAATAAACTCTAACCATTAATTTAGTAAATTAGGTTTTAAAACTTTAATATTTTTCTTAATAAATTAAAATAGGTAGAATTAGGGTTTTTTAACATTCTCATCTTTTTCTTAAATAAATTTCTCTCGTTATTATTATTATTAACTACTAAATATTTTTATAAATAAACATGTAATTTTATTAATTAGTGTAAATTAGGTTAACTTGTATATTTTTCATTAATAATTAAAAATATTTAGAACTAGGGTTTCCTTCTAATTTTAATTCTTTTCTTTATTTCATAAATACCAAAAACATAAAAAATATTTCCTTTCTTTAATTAAATAATTAATTAGCTTTTAATTCAATTTAATTTCAAAAGGGTCAAAACCCTCGGACGTTCGAGTTCTTTTCGCACATTTATTTTCTTTCGAATATTATGTAACTGCTCAAGGCTTGTAATAGTAATTAGGAATTTATTTAATTTCCGCATTTTTATCAAAACGAGTCTTTGTAATTTGGCGATGTATAGACCCGCGCCTTGTAATAGCGTATGATTTATCTTTCCGCTTTTTAAATTTCCGCACTCTAAAATTCTAATTGCATGAAAGAATGTATGGCTAATTAAAAACAAACGTAGCTCACAATGCCCTGATCAAAGATGAATATTGACATGAAAATAACACACAAATTCACACACCACTCCTAGGGTACGCCTCACCTGTTGCCTTGCCTTCGAAACGTGGTCGTCGAGTATAGGACGTTTTAGTAAGTCCTTATGTCCATGATCCAGTTGCCTCGAAACGGTTGCCTCGGATTAAAAAAGGATCAATGGCAAAAGGGTAGCTTCTAAGGTGTCCTACTGTTGCTCTGGTGACCACACTGTCCCTACAAACGAATTGACCCGAACACCTCCAACGGTGGTGCTACCTACCTCTCAATGGTGGGATGGCACTATCTTAAGGACATTTACACATCCTAATTCCTTAGGGTAGGTAGATGACTCGTAGATACTTGCTCTATTCAAAAACAAATCAAAACTCTTTTCACACCGACACTTTCAAAAAGCTTTCAAAACAATTTTTCAAACACTCTTGAGGACTGATACAAGAGTCATTCTGAAATCTTTAAAACGAAACTTTTTCAAACTCACCCACTTTAAAAAGCAAACACTTTTGAAAACACAATGAGCAAGTATCTAAGAGCCCATGGATAACCATGGATAGAAAGGGTGCTAACACCTTCCCTTTCTATAAATCTACCTCCCGAACCGAGAGATAATCTCATAAGGAATTTTGCTGTGCTTTTGTCCTGTACATGTTGGAGAAAATAAAAGATGGTAGCGACTCTTGCTTCCGCGACATTTCGCGAACCAGCGTTAAACAGTCAGTTCTAAATCCACCGATCACACTTTTATACTTCGAAGTTATTTACTTGTATTTGTGCAGTTTTACATGTCTTTATAATTAAACCTTTATTCATGCAATTTAGTTCGCACGTATTTACTTGATCATGTCATTAGATCTTTAATAGAGTAATCAAAATAAGTTGAACACCTACACAATATTCTAAATACCAACCATGAATATCAGTTCTATAATGAGAATTATCCAAATGACCAATACACCATAGGATCAATCTAGTCGATCCTGCAAGTTACCAGAGAGATTAAATAACAGTCATTAAGATTATTTGATAGTTTGGAGGACTAGCGGTTGTTTACCAGAAATCACTGTAAACAACATCTCAAAGGTATTTCCTGTTCTTTTCAGTCTTTCCTTTTGGATAAAAGAAAAGTCGGTGGCGACTCTTGCTAAACCGCAATATTTGCGATAAAATGCAAAATCACCAAGTCAGTTCTCCCACCGCGTTACAATGGTTTACTGAGATGTTGTTGGTCGCACATGTGAAAACAAATATATTCAATGAGTCCATAATATTGTGTGGAGAGCCCAAGTATCATTTGAAATTTCATCGTGAATGGATTTTATTATTGCAATTATTGATCTTCAATGAGTAATTCCTAGTAAGTTCAAGTCATCAGCTGACGTTGACTACATCTATGGCCTTTGTACACTCTGCATGTTTCTCTTAATGATTAATTGGTTCGATAAAGTGTTTGAATTGCAACAACGTGGGTAGTTTTTTTCCCACGATGTTGTGAGAAGTCCTTTTAGCCTTATGATTTAGAGTAAGCAGAAATGGTTACAAGGTTTACGTAAGTGAAGATGAAAAAGGATCATTATCGATTCCTTT
>CATIWC010001491.1:0-261275 GCA_948472305.1 Vicia faba
AAAGTGAAAAATACTTTTGAAAATCTACATAGAGACACCTCGAATGCTTTTAAGAATTTAGCTTCCAATGAAAGAATTTTTACTTTGAAGAAAAGGTTATAGAAACCAACAAGAAATGTGAAGCATTAAAGTAATTTATTGTAGATAGTCAAAAGAATAATAAGGAGGATGAGGAACCGTATTGGTTTGGTTATGAAACTTGTGACATTTGGCAACAAGAGACAAGAGCTCTTAAAACCAAATTGGACAAGGCATTACAACCATGTGTTACATTTTCTATTGATGCTCCAAAGATTAAAAATTCTTTGGATAAACCATATAAAAAGTATAGTCTTATCAAAAAGGATTCGAATATAAAAATTAACTCTCATCATAATTTGTCGTGTCACTATTGTTGCAAGAAAGACCATACTATTGAAAATGTAAATTTAGGTGCTTTTTAGTTCCTAAAGGTGTTTTTCAATGGTTGCCCAAATACAACCAATTTTTTACTCACTTCCAAGGACCCAATGAGAATTGGATACCTACCACCTTTTTTTGATTTTGTAGGTTGAGTGTACTGACTCTATGACGGGTAAGTGGATTCTCGATAGTGGATATTCAAGACACATGACGGAAGACATCTCTCTATTCTCTGACTTTGTGGTGAAGAAGAAAGGTTATGTATCATATGGTGATCACAACAAAGGTATCATACTTTTAAAAGGTAGTATAGGTAATCCCTCGTATATTACCATCTCCGATGTCATGTTAATTGAAGGCCTTAGACATAGTCTTCTTAGCATTAGTCAATTGTGCGACAATGGTTATAAGGTAACTTTTGCCAAAGATAGTTGTATGATAGTACATAATAAGAAGAAGAATTTTATGTTTAATGGTTTGAAGGTAGACATAAAAGATTTATCTTTGACGGATGCTAAGTGTCTTATCACCATAACTAAAGATTCATGGTTATGACATTGACGCTTAGCACACATAAACTTTGATCTACTTTATAAGTTAGTTGCAAAATATTTATTAATTGGTCTACCAAAAATAAAGTTTTCAAAAGACCACATATGTGATGTGTTTTAAAAGGGTAAGAAAACAAGAGTCTCGTTTAAATCTAAAAACATTGTTTCAACTTTGAGACTACTTGAGCTTCTCCACATGGATCTTTTTGGTCCTTCACAGACTAAAAGCCTAGGTGGTAATTATTATGGTTTTGTAATTGTAGATGATGACTCAAGATTTTTTTGGACTATCTTCTTATGTAGCAAATATGAAACATTCATAACTTTCACACGTTTCGCAAAGTTATCCCAAAACAAATTAAATTCAAAAGTTGTTGCTATTCGAAGTGACCATGTAGGTGAATTTGAAAACCACCTCTTTGAAGAATATTATGATAAATATGGTATTGAACATAAATTTTCATCTCCTATAACTCCACAACAAAATGATGTTGTGGATCAAAGAATCATGTTTTACAGGAGTTGACAAGAACAATGCTCAATGATTGTAGTCTTCCAAAATATTTTTGGGCCGATGCTATTGGCATGGCATGTTACGTCTTTAATATGGTAATTATTTGTCCTATATTAGACAAAACACCATATGAACTTTTAAAAGGTATAAAACCATACTTATCACATATTCATGTCTTTGGATGCAAATGTTTTGTTTTAAATAATGGAAATGATAACCTTGGAAAGCTTGACACAAAAGCCGATGAAGGTATCTTTCTTGGATACTCCCAATCTATTAAAGCATATAGAGTTTATAATAGGAGATTAATTATTGTCGAAGAGTCATTCCATGTTAATTTTGATGAGTCTTTCCTGAATAGTGTTGGGAAAGGTACTACTTTTCATGGTGCAGATGCATCTACAGAAGACATACTCAAGGACACTTAATAATGAATTGATCAACCTGAAGAGATGAAGTTTGAGGAGGAAGAAGATGAAAATCAAGAAAAGGAGGAGATGAAAGTCACAAAGAAGATGATGGTCTCTCATTGGAGTGGAGAATCTATAAGGATCATCCAATAGACAACATTCTTTGAGATATCACAAAAGGGGTAACAACACGCTCTAAGATAAGTAATTTTTGGTATCAACACACGTATGTATCGCAAGTTAAACCTAAAAACGCTAAACATGCCCTACTTTATGAGCATTGGCTTATGGCCATGCAAGAAGAATTGAATCAATTTAAAAGAAATTACATTTGGGACCTTGTGCCTCATCCACAAATCATTAAGTTATAGGCACAAGATGGATGTTTAGAAATAAACTCGACAAACATGGTTTGATAACAAGGAATAAGGTTTGGCTAGTGGCTCAAGGGTATATCCAAGAGGAAGGCATTGATTATGAGGAGACTTAAGCTCCGGTTGCTCGACTCGAGGTTATACGCCTTTTACTAGCATATGCATGTTCCAAGAACTTCAAGTTATATCATATGGACGTGAAAAGTGCATTCCTTAACGGGTACATAAATGAAGAGGTGTATGTTTCACAACCTCCCAGTTTTGAAAATTATGAGTATCCTAATCATGTTTTCAAGCTAAAAAGAGCTTTGTATGGTCTCAAACAAGCCCCTATAGCATGGTATGATCAACTTAGCAAGTTCTTTCTTGACCAAGGATATTCAAGATGGAAGGTAGATACAACTCTCTTTATTAAACGACAAGGAAAGCATATTCTTCTTGTTTAAATTTATGTTGATGATATCATTTTTGGATCGACTAACATGTAACTTATCAAGGAGTTCTCTAAGTTTATGCATGGGGAGTTCGAAATGAGTCTCATGGGAGAGTTAAATTACTTTCTAGGACTCCAAATAAAGAAACTCAAGGAAGGAACATTTGTGTGTCAAGTAAAGTATTGTCTCGAATTACTAAACTATTCGACATGGATGATGCAAAGCAAATCGACACTCCTATGGCAACAAATGGCAACTTGGATAGAGATGAAATAGGTAAGGATGTAGATGTCAAGAAATATATAGGTAATGTTCGATCTCTTCTACATCTTACGGTATTTAGGCCTCATATGTTTAGTGTTTGCATGTGTGCCCGATATTAATCGGCTCCCAAGGAATCGCACTTAAAAGCTGGTAGTTGTTGTACCCAAATCTTGTGGCTTAAGTAACAATTACTTGATTTTGACATTAAACTTTCTTGTATTCCTATCATGTGCAACAACACTAGTGAAACTAATCTAACCAAGAATCTGGTGTTACATTCTCGCACTAAACATATTGAGATATGTCACCACTTCCTTCGCGATCATGATGAAAAAGGAGATGTTGTATTCGAGCATGTTGATGGTTGTTGTACCCTAAAATTTTCCCTCCCATTTTTTCAAGACAAGTTGGTTCAAGATACCTTCTCATGCTCCCAAGGTTTTCAAGTACTCAAGACTATTCAAGAATTGATTAGATGAACCCTCCTCCTAAGCAGTGGCCTACAACAAGGGTTTTGGTTTTCTCACAGGAAAATGGACTTCTAATGCCTCAAGTGGACTTCATAGTTTCTCATATGCTTCAAGATATCCTCATGCCAAGTTTTAAGCCTTGCAGCACAAGTTTGCTTAGTCAACTAGTCAGATGATTAAAAATCAACTATATTGAACCAAAAGTCAACTTTGACCAACTTACTGTCAAACTTCAAGATTTTTGGTCAACATCAAGATTTTGAACTCAAATTAATCATTTAATCAAGGGTTTATCATGATTCATCAAGAAAACTCAAGATTCATCAAAAGTCAAAAGTTACTAAATTAGGGTTTTCTTTAGGAGAAGTCAACTAAACTTTGACCAAGCATAACTTTCACATGCTTCATCAGAAAATTCTCAACCAAATCCAATTTTGAAGTAAATTCAATTCTCTATGACTTTGTCTCTCTAATCTCAAGGCCAAAAATGCCTCATTTGAGAGATATGGGCCAAAACATTACAAGTCATTTTAAAAGTCAACAAAAAGTCATCTTTTGTCAAAGCAGTTTATATCAAGATAAAAATATTCAAATGAAAAATGACTAACATGAAATTTGTAAGAGACGTCTTGAGGTTTCCAAAAAGTCAAAGATCACTCTTATATGATGAAAATTGAGCAAGTTATGGGTTGCACAAGTTGGGCAATTTTGAGAAAATGCATGAATTCCAAATTAAGCAAATTTGTAATTTTGAGCTATTGGGCCTAATTTTTCAGGTCCAAACGTGTTTATAACACATTAGAGAACCTCTAAACCCATTCATATATTTTTTTTTATTTCTTTAATTATGATTTTATTCAATTTAAATCAAAATAAATCAAATAAAATATCCATTAAATCATGAGAGGTGCGTGAATCTATTTTTGATCAATTCATGAGTCAAAAATCATATATTTGAGCTGGCAAAACCGTGTGAAGCTCTTTGAATCAAATCTTGGCCAAAATAGCAAGTTTTATACAAATTCCAAATCAAATATTTTCACCATGAATTATCAAGATTTGATACAATTTTGTTAACCTAAATCCATGTCCTATAAATACACAAGACATTCATGCACTAAGGCCAGAAATTACTTCCTCCAAGAGTTGGTCAAAAGTCTCAAAATTTCTCAAGAGCTAGAGCAGATTCAAAACCCTACTTGCAACCTTGATCAATCAACTTCAAGCATCACATCAGCTTTCTGAAGGTCCCAGGAGCCCGCTCCAATCCTTACTCACGCTCAAGTGATCCCAGGACGTGTCAACCAAGTGGCTCCAGCTTGGTAATGTTCTTCAATCTTAAACTTTTTATCCATGTTATATAAATTAATTTTAAGCATATACACATGTTCATAGTGATGATTGTAATTATTTTGAAATATTGTGATCTTTAGGGAAGGTATTGATTTTTGCCATCGCTAGGGCACGAAGCTCTCAAAGCTTCGAAACCCTAGCTACAGACATTTTTAGGCCAATCTGACAACACCATTGAACTCGTAACAGACCATTTAGTCAATTTGGTTTGTTTATTTTTGTTTTCTAATCAATTCATGTAGGTTTCAAAATTAGAGTAATCGGAGAAGACGACCGGAGTTTGACTCCGACGACCCTGAGTTTTGGTTGACTCCGGTGGGGCGGGCGTGGCACAATGGAGCCTCATGATTGGCTCTCTCTTAATAATAGGGCCCCACTTGCGTTGACTTGATTTTGAATTCAAACCAAAGGCATTGTTTTATTATATAATAATATGTTTGTGTTTTAGTAACAGATGAACAACATAGCTCAGCTGGCAAGCAAACGCGTGTGTATCATGAAGGGAATGGGTTCGATCCCATCCTTTTGGAATTATTTTGTTTAATTTTCTAAACTAATGTGCAGATTATCATATCTTGATTGACTTCTGTTCCATATCACAAACAATCAATTGGCGTAGTGGTAAGATGGCATGTTGTTGAGATCAAGGGTGTGGGTTCAACACCCACCCCATACACTTATTTTCATTGTTTTTCTAACCCTTATTTTTTCTTTCTTTTTACATATCTTTTTTACCAATTAATTAATTAGTCATAACCTAGTTAGTTTTAGGGATAATAAATTTCTTAAAACTAATTAGACTTTAGGTTTTTTTATTAAAATCAATTAGACATTAGGGTTTTTATTAACTTAATTTTCTTAAAATTGATTAGAATTAGGTTTAATTACTTATTAACACTCAAATTATTTTCTAAACAAAAACACCAAGATATTTTTCCTAACACTTAGAATTTTAGGGCATTTGACTTTTTTTTCCTAACATTTTTATTTTCTTTTGCATTTAAATTCCTAGAAATAATTGTATAGGTCGCACGGTTTTTTTTGTAATAGTATAGGTTTATTTCTCGCATTCTTTTATACTTATGTAACTACCCCAAAGCCATGTAATAGTTTAGGGTTTTACTTTCTGCACTTTACTTTTTCTATACATATTTAATTGCTAGTAATTAGGGTTTGTATGGAAAGACTAAAATTAACATTGATAGTTGTTGTACCCCAAATGTTTCCCTCCCTTTTCTTCAAGACATTTCTCACAAAAGATCTCAAATGCTCAAGGATTCTCAAAGAGTTTATCAGACAAGCTCACCTCCTAAGCACTGGGTCCAAATTAGGGTTTTGACTTTCACAAGGAAAATTGGAATTCTAATAACTTAAATGACTTTCATGGTTCATCATAGACTTCCAATAATGCTCATGCCAAGTTTCAATTCTTGCATCTCAAAGTTGCTCAGTCAATTGCTCAGATGGCTGAAAATCAGTTGAATTGGGTAAAAAGTCAATTATGGTCAATATACAGTCAAACTTCAAGATTTTTGGCCAACATCAAAATTTTGAAGTCATATTCATCAATTGATCAAGAGTTGGTCATAATTCCTCAAGAAAAGCACTCAAATCATCAAAGGGACAAAATTGTCAAACTTAGGGTTTTGATTAAGAATGATTGATGATTGATTTTTGACCTAATACATGACCTAATTACTTGAAGCATGATCTTAAGGACTCAAACACAATATCTTGACCTAATTTCATAGCTCAAATCATTTCTCAAGATCAAGGGATTGACAGTTGAAATTTAGATCAATTGATGAAAAGTCAACTGACACACAAAAGTCAAACTTTGAATTTATGGTCAACATTGAATTTCAAAGATCAAGATTCATCAAGACATTCAAAAATATAAAACTTGATCATAAAGAATCAAGAAAGCCAAGAAAAGTCAACAAAAGTCAAGATTTTCAATAAGTGTTTTTTACCTTGATAATTTCACTACTTCATGACAATTTTTCACCAAGATGCAAGATGATTCAAGGAAAACTTTCAACATGAAAGTTGTAGATCTTGATGAATTATACAACTTTGTCCTTGAGGTTGGATGTCCAAAAAATTATTATATTTGGAGATATAGGCTCATAAAGTCAAGACATTTTTAACAAAACACTTGGTGAAATTTCCAAGTTCATTTAGCCAAAATTGTCAAAATTAAGGTTGTAGATAATGTTTCAAGCTTTACAAAATTTCAAATAACTTGAAGAGATCATGCTTGATCTAGAAGTTTCGAAGAGATGAAGATGGCATCACAAACTTGAATTTTAGGTCATTTTATGATGAACCTTATGATCCAATCTTCAACCATACTGCATAATATTGCTTTGTAGGCCTTCTAACTTGAAAATCACTCAATAATTTAATATTTACACAACTGATTGAGCTATAATCCAAGTGATTAAGCCATTTTCCAAAGAAATTTTCCATTTTTGGCACAAAGTTACCACTTCCATTCTTGTAAAGTGGCTTTAAACACAATGTCAACTCTCCTTGAGCCCATACATTGTTGCTTCTGATTTCAAAACATTTCAAATAAAGAAGCAACCATCTACAAGCCTTTCAACCACCCTATGATCCTTGTACTATGCATTGAAACTATGTATTTCAAGTTTGCTTCAAAATCAAGTTACATAACCATAACATGTGATCTTTGATTTCTGATTACTGGAGCCTCTAAAACCTTTTCTCTATAAATAGAGAAGTTGTTTGCAAGCCTTAGCACGAGTTCAATAGCCCTATAACCCCCTCAAACTCCCTAAAATCAGAATTTGCATACAAAACTCCATTGCTTGCCATTTCTAACTTTGAATACCAAACCCATATTCCACTCGTGTGTTTTCCATTTTAATCAATCAAATATCATATATACACCATATAGAAGTGATTTAAACACTTGAACCACTTATGTAATCCCTCCATCACCATCCACTATTTTAAAAACTCAGCTCTGCAACTTGACTTCTTCAGAAGAATACAACCACTCTCAATCCAAAGTAAGCATTGCAATAGCTTGCTAGGAGTTAAGTGAAGCTATCTAGATCATCACCACACCTTCGGGAGTGCTCAAACTTCAAACACGATTTCCAGTTTCGAGGTAAGTTTTCTCAACTTTGAACTTCCTATACAAGCATCATGATTGGTTACTTTATGAAATAAAAATGTAGACATCATTGCCCTGAAGCTAACCATACCTTTAGTTTTCATTTATGTTAACTGTACATGGAGAATTTTGGAAATGAAGTTTCTGAAAAAATTAGGTTTTAATTTGGTACCAACAAAATTCTCATTCATCTTTGATTTATAGCTTATGAAATTTTTATGGTTGGATTCGTGGTGAAATTTCAAGCAAGTTTCATGCTTACATTTTCTGATTTGGTTGGGAAATAATGAAGTTCCAAAAAATCAAAAATGGTGTTGTTGTTACTGTTAGCGTGCGAAGGAGGAAGAAGATGAAGTTCAAAATTCAGAAATGAGTTTATTTTATATTTAGTTGAAGTTTTATTATAAACGGATGAAAGAGCCACCCCAGTGGCAGAGAAGCGCGCACTAAGGCATTTGTGTATAGGGACCTAGGTTCGAGCCCCAGCGGTCCCCTTTTAATTTTCACATGTTTTCCTCTTTGAGATCATATGCAGGCCAATCCAGGAAATGCACGCTACGCCTCTCAGCACCACCACATGATCATCGCAAGGTCTCATCTAACACTCAATACTGTAAGCCTATGATGCACTCTCAAAGCCAGCAACACTGAATCACAAAATAGCGTTGGGCTCCCTGAGTTGGGCCTCCTTCCTAGTTTTTGTTTTTACTATTATTCACCCCCAAAATTTCTTATAACAACCTGGCCCGTTACTTTTTTTATTTTACTTTCAGCTTCAAACAAAAATCTGTTTGGGCCTGCGTTTTGGTTTTTTCTTTTCATCACCCTCTTTTTACTTCTGACTCATGGCCCATTTATTTTTATTTTCTTTTTTATATTTTCCTTATTTTTATTTATTCATTTATTTTATTTTACAAAAATACAAAAATATATATTTTTTGAATAATTAGATTTAAAATATTTTAATTCAATTATTTTTATTTTATTTTATTTTCACTTCATTTTTTTAAAACAAATAAAACCTCAAAAAATTTATTTTCTAGACAATTAAATTAGACTTAGGTTTTATTTTAATTAACTTAAATTTTAGGTTTTGTTTAAAATAATTAGCTAACCTCTCTTGTAATTAAAATTAATTAGTTTAATTAGGTTAAATATAAAACCTTTTTCCATCAAAATACCACAAAAAACAATTTTTTTTTCTTATTTTTATCTTTACATTTTTGGTATTTATTTATTCTTCATATTCAGTGGTTTGTAATAGATAATTAAGGCTTTATTGCTTTCCTCCATATTTCACAAACTTGTACCCCCCCCCCCCCCATTCCCAAAGTGTTGTAATAGCGTAGGATATTTAAATTCCGTAATTTATTGCTTTCCTTAGAATTGTTAGTAATTAGGGTTTGTATGAAAAGATTTAAAATCAAACATTAGACAACCCTAATTCAAGATAAAATAATTGAATCGAACACACTTTGCACACGTGTGCCTCTAGGATAACCCACACATGTTGCCTCAGATATAAACAGTCATGTCCCTCGAACGTGGGATATTTTAGCAAAGACCCTTGATTAAAAGATCGTAGTCCTTCGATGTTGCCTTCGATAAACGATCTTAGTCCCTTACGACAAATTCTAAAATATCTTACAAGTTTCCTTTTATGACTGTACGATGACCCACGTCCGTCCCTCACAACTAATGATATGGTTATCTACCAACTAATGGTAAAGTAGCACTATTTAAAGGAGGAGAAAAAGAATAAAGTCTTTTTGAGTAGGTATATTACTCGTAATTTCTTGCTCATAAATCAAAACAATCTTTGCACCTCACACTTGCAAAAACAAACATCTTTCCAAACACTCTCCTTTCAACAAATATTTTCAAAACAAACATTTTGTATACATTCTCAACGATACAAGAGTCATTGCAAAATTTCCACACTAAGGCGTTTTCAAAATATTTCTAAAAACAAACATTTTGTATACATTTTCAACGATATGAGAATCATTACAAAATTGTCACTTATAAAACATCTTCAAAACATTTTTTCAAACATACACAAACACAAAGCATGTCAAAGTGAGCTAGCAATTAAGATCCCGTAGATAACTACAGATGAAAAGGGTGCTAACACCTTCCCTTTTCATAACCTACCCCCCGAACTCAAGAAAAATTCTCAAAAGGTCTTTCCTATTCTTTTCACCCTTTACTTTATTGGATAAAAGAAAATTCGGTGGAGACTCTTGCTATCCGCAACATTTGCGATAAAACGCGAAACACCAAGTCGGTTCTCCCACCGTATTACAATAAACCCTAATACAAGATAAATAACTTAACCAAATCACTATTCACACGTGCACCTCTAGAGTAACCTCTCTTTGTTGCCTTCAGAAATAATGGTTATGTCCCTCAAAAGTAGGGATGCTTTATCAAAAGACCCTCGAATAAAGATCATAGTCCCTCGATGACCCTTTGAAGTTGCCTACAAAAAATGATCTAGTCTCTCTGATACAAATTGCTAAATTATCTCTACATGTTGCCTTCAATGACCATTTGATGACCCTACGCATGTCCCTTCACATCCAATAGATAGGGCTACCTACTAAGTAATGGTATGGATATCATTATCTCTAAAGGAGAAGGAAAAGAATAAGAACAGCCTTTAGTGGGTAAGGAACTCTTAATTGCTTGTTCACAACTCTTTTCTGAAATAAACATTTTTCACATCACACTTTTCAAACAAAATATTTTCAAACACTTTGTACGCATTCCTTTGGACTGATACAAGAATCATTACAAAGTTGGTCGTACTTTGGCTTTTCAAAAGTATTTTCAAATCACACAAACAAAGTGTTGTACCCCAAAATTTTCCCTCTCAATTCTCAAGGCTTTTCTCACAAAGATTCTCAGGATTCAAGCTTGCACAAGTTCATTGGGATTTTCCAGTACCAAAATTAAAAGGAAACTGTTAAAAAGGAAGAAAACAGATAAAAATAACATTTTGACAAATTTGGGGAAAAATAGGCCTCATTTGATTCAGCCTTTCGATTGGACAAGTGTGCTGCCTGCATGCTTGCAATCGAAGGCCGTGATATACTGGCCATACATGCCCCTTGTAAGACAAACCCTTCGATTCACCAAGCATGCTTCCAGCAAGCCTGCTTCAATTTGGATAAGTTTTCTGCCAGCAAGCCTACTTCGATTGGGCACATGCTGCCTGCAAGCCTGCTTCGATTGGGCATATGCTGCCTGCAAGCCTGCTTCAAATAGGGATATGCTGCATATTTGTTTCGTTTGGACAAGCTTTGATGGGACAAAGTAACCATCTTTATACATTCTTCGAATCCACTTGCACCAAGGGCCTCTTGTAGACTTTTCCTCTCACAAGCTTCGCTTGAGCCAAGAGATATCTTCATACAAGATTTGACTAAGTTCTTGATTTCCCTTGAAAGAACACCCTTCGATTCAGAAGCCAGGAACTTCCCTCATGCTAAACAGACACCAGGAAATGACTCCCTTTATGTTTGTTTCGATCCACATGCTTCGATTGGGCAATATGCTTCCTTCGAACACGAGCTTTCAATTGGGCAATGTGTTTGCTTCGATACAAGCTTTGCTTGGGCATTAGTTTCCTTCGAGTAAGCCTGTTTTGACCACAAGCTTCGACTGAGGAAAAGGCTTCCTTCGAACAAGTGTGCTTCAATATCATTCTTGCATTCGACTCAAGACCAAATCTCATTTTCCAGGATATGTTGCTTCTAAATCTTTACATAATCATAGGTTTACATAATTTTGTGATACATTGCCTAAGGGTTCGAAGGTTTATCCACTGGATAATACCATTCCTGGAAGAAATGGCAAAGGACTGTGTACCCTTTCTTCATAAAAGGTACTTTAGTCACAAAATCAGCTTTCAACCTGATTTTGGTCTGAGCACAAGTAATGCCAAAAAGCATAAGTCACATCCTATGTACCCCAACTGCCAACAAGCCCCTCACTTGTACCTTTCACGTTTCATATTTTATTGTTTTGCAATGCTGGCTATTGAAAACATGTCCATTCTTTTTCTCTATAAATAGAGGAATTTTTGCAAAGCTAAAGGAGGATTTTTGGACCAGAGGAACGAATCTCCCCAATTTTCTCAAACATAAAAAATCTCTCAAGTCCATTCAACACATGTGAGAACAAACCCAGAATCACATACTTACTTCCTTCAATTCTGAAGAACAAGTACTCTTCAGTATCGAATCCAGTTTGGAAAGAAACATAAGACTTATTTCTATCCTTCCTTTAAATCCAGCATTCCAAGCACAGCTGTTGGCCCCCTCCTTCGAATCCAGCACCCTGGGCCTCCACTCAAGGTCCCACGCCCATTTAAAGCCTCCAGCAAGGTAAGTCACTCTTACCCTTGAACCTTTCGTTTCGTGGCATAATATGTAAATAATCTTTTCGTTTGTTTCAAGCATGTACATACCATTGTTCCTTTCGTTTCCACCCTTTTAACATGTTTTTCAGAGCTAACCCTTTTGTTTTGCTTTTTGTTTACCTGAACTTGCTTTAACTATTAAACTGTTTGCAAGACAAATACTAGAATGGTCTTAGGCCATGTTTCCATTTAATGTTTTAAACAAAATAAACAGGGGGGAGGAAACATGAAATGAAGCCTTGGGCTTCCTTGCTGACTTCCAAGACAGAAAGGCAGAATCAAAAGGCACGCTTGCCCTAAAGTCCAGCCAGAATCGAAAGTCATGACTTGCTACTGCCAGCCTCAATCGAAGAAGGCAACAAGGCAGAACCAGAAGGCTTTACCATACACTGACTTCCAGTCCAATCGAAGGACAGGACCTCACTGATGCCAGCCCTCAATCGAAGGCCATGACCTCACTGGTGCTAGCCCCAATCGAAGGAGGCCAACAAAATGCAAATCAAAGGGTGCTCCTGCCCCAATAGAAAGACTTTATTTTTTCTTCTTTTTATCTTATTTTTTCCTTTACATTTCTATGCACTTCAATATGGTTGTAATAGTGTAGGATTTATTTTTTGCACCTTTTATTACTTTTGTACAAATGCTAGTAACTAGGTGTGTATGGCAAGATAAAACTAACAAGTAGACAACCCAAAAATCAAAGAAAAACTGCATGCAATCAAACACACTTGCACACATGCACCCTTAGGGTAATCTCACTTGTTGCCTCGAAAAATTGTCATGTCCCTCAAACATGGGTGTTTTAGCAAAGACCCTCGATAAAAGATCGTAGTCCCTCGATGACCCTCGGTGTTGTTAGAACATAGTTTAATTCTACAACCATCATAAGAGTTTTGATGATAATAAACACAAAGAACAAATATGCACTCTAATTTGTGTTTTATGTTGAACAGAAGTTCTGACTAAAACGACATCAGAAGTTAAGCTACATAAGCACTCAAGATGAGTAATCAGAATGTTCTGAAGTATGATGATCAGAATCTGTGCTAAAGAGAAAGATATTATGATTCTGAATGAAAGTCCAACACGCTAATAGAACCTTATGTTTCTGACTTCCCAAGTTCTAAAGCAAAGCAGCATGCAAGATTCCTAGGATCTGAAGCGTTACTTTTCCTTTAAGGCAGTATCATATGCAACAGATAAATTCAGACAAGGATCTTTTTAGTATGGATAGTGCATTGAGTGTCTATTATCATGTTTCCATTTTGATAGAATTGTCATGCCTATATAAACAAGTTCAAAGGGTAAATCGTACACGATTTCACAGGACTGCTCTATACAATCTCAAAAAGCTGCAAAAAGTCATATTCATACTATACTCAATTTGTGTAATACATCACAGTAGTGATACCGTTTTTGTAACAAAAAACAAATAGTACACAGTAAACCTTTTATTTTGATTAAGTAATTTTCCTTTAGATAAATCGGTTTGTGGTTGTACTCAAGAAGACTTTGGAAATTGTCAAAGTAGAATTGTTATTAGTTTGATTAGTGAATTAAGTCCTCGTTGGAGAGAGGCGAAATCACCTTGGCGGGTGGACTGGAGTATTTTGAGATCAAGCGAACCAGGATAAAAATCATCATGTCTATTGCTTTTGATTTTTAAGTTTCAATTCAACCCCCCCCCCCCTTCTTGTGTTTTTCACTTCTTCAATTGGCATCAGAGCGCCTGGTTCTGAGTTCATACACTTAACCGTGTCAATACAAGATCTAAGCTTTAGAAAAACACTATGGTGGGACCAAGCCAAAACATCAGCAATGACTATCATGATGATAAGGACAGAATCAGCGGCAAACCTCCAGTCTTTGATGGAGAAAATTTTGACTACTGGAAAGATAGAATTGAGAGCTTCTTTCTGGCTCATGATGCTGACTTATGGGATATGGTAATTGATGGATACATGCATCCAGTGGATGAAAGTGGTCAGAAGATAGATAGAAAAAGAATGTCTGACCAAGAAAAGGATGACTTCAGAAACCATCATAAGGCCAGAACAATTCTTCTCAGTGCCATCTCATACTTAGAGTATGAGAAGATCTCAAACCGAGAGACATCCAAAAACATGTATGACTCTCTGAGAATGACGCATGAAGGCAACATACAAGTTAAAGAAACCTAGGCCCTTGCGCTCATTCAGAAATACGAAGCTTTCAAGATGGAAGATAGTGAATCCATAGAAGCAATGTTCTCAAGATTCCAGATTCTAGTTATTGGGCTGAGAGTTCTTGACAAAGGGTATTCTACTGCTTATCACGTAAAGAAGATCATCACAAGTTTACCAAAGCAATGAAGGCCAATGGTCACTGCTCTTAAGCTGGATAAAGATATCAACAAGATATCTCTGGAGGAACTTGTTAGCTTCCTCAAAAGCCATGAGATAGAGCTAGAAGATGACGAGCCTCAGAAGCAAGGTAAGCCTTTAGCATTAAAATCTAACAAAAAACTTGATTCTAAGGTTTTGCAAGCTATGGAAGAAACCTCTGATGGATTCTCATCAGAAGAAGACGAATTGTCTCTTCTCTCCAAAAGGGTCAATCAGCTGTGGAAGCAGAGGAAAAGAAAAATTAGAAACTCCAGAAGATCAGGGAATCAGAATGAATCCTCCTCCGGATACAGAAATTCTGAGCCCTCCTCTGGACACAGAAGGTCTGAAGCTTCTTCTGGTCACAGAAAGTCAAACAATAGAGACATCATCTGCTATGAGTGCAATGAACAAGGGCACTACAAAAGTGATTGTCCAAGGCTTCAGAAGGAGAAGCCCAAAAATAAGTTCTTCAAGGAGAAGAAGAAAAGTCTCATGGCAACATGGGATGATTCAGATACTTCTGATAAAGACTCAGAGTCAGATGATGAAAGAGCCAACATTACTCTTATGTTAAATGTGACAGAATATAGCGAAGCATCTGAGTCAGACTCAGAATCAGACACAAAAGAGGTATTTCCCGACTTCACTGTTAATTTTACCAAAGCTGAACTAGGAGAAAGTCTGAGTGAAATTCTGGAAAGGTATCAGCAACTCAGAGTCAAATTCAAGAACCTGAAAAGGGATCTTGCATCTGACTCTGAAGAAACTGAGAGTCTTAGATTAGAAAATTCTGAGTTAAAAGAAAAGATTTCAAAACTAGAAAATGATTTACAAAACTCTCAGAAAGAAATAATCTCAGGGGATCCCAGTAATGCTGATAAGATCATAAAAGAATATGATCACAACTTTCAGAAGTTTCTGGCTAAAAACATAGATAGAAGTAAGATGGCTTCAATGATCTATGGAGTTAGCAGAAATGGAAGAAAAGGAATAGGATACCAAGGTAAGGTATCTCCACCTAAGAAAGTCATGGACCTAGTAATTAAACACACACCACTAAAATCTCACTTCACTTATGGGCACACACATGATCTAAAATACACTAGCAATGATTATTCTGCCAAACCAAAATTCAAACAGAATTTTGGTAAAACTAACAAACCAGGACCCAAAAAGATATAGGTACCTAAGGACAAAATTACATATGTAGCAAATATCTTTAGCAACAAGGATAAAATACCAGTCATGGTACCTGGACTCTGGATGCTCTCGACACATGACGGGAAGAAAGCATATGTTCCAAAGCCTGGAACTTAAACCTGGAGGCTTCATGGGCTTTGGAGGAAATCAAAGAGGGAAGATCATTGGCTCTGGAACAGTAGGTAATGGTAATCTTCCTTCTATTAATAATGTGTTGTTAGTTGATGGATTGATGCATAACCTGTTATCCATAAGTCAATTAAGTGATAACGATTATGATATAATCTTTAATCAAAATTCATGCAAAGCTATTAGTCAGAAAGATGGAACTATCATGTTTAACGGAAAGAGGAAAAACAACATTTATAAGATAAAACTTTCTGAACTAAAGAGTCAGAATGCAAAATGCCTTCTTTATGTTAACAACGAGCAATGGGTCTAGCACAGAAGATTGGGGCATGTTAGTATGAGAAGAATATCTCATATTAACAAACTCAATCTGGTCAAAGGACTTCCTAATATGAAGTTCAGCTCAGATGCCCTGTGTGAAGCATGTCAGAAAGGTAAATTTGCAAAACCTGCTTTTAAAGGCAAAATGTTGTTTCTACCTCTAGGCCATTAGAACTTCTGCACATAGATTTATTTGGACCAGTGAAAACTGTGTCTATTAGTGGCAAGAAGTATGGGTTAGTGATCGTAGATGACTATAGCAGATGGATATGGGTAAAGTTCTTAAGACACAAGGACGAGTCGCATTCTATGTTCTTTGCTTTCTGTAACCAAGTTCGGAATGAAAAAGATCTTAGAATTGCCAAAGTCAGAAGTGATCATGGTGGGGAGTTTAAAAACAAAAAATTTGAAATATTTTTCAATGTAAAAGGCATTTCGCATGACTTATCTTGTCCTAGAACTCCCCAACAAAATGGATTTGTAGAACGAAAGAATAGAACATTGCAAGAAATGGCCAGAACCATGATCAATGTGACTAACATTGCTAAGATCTTTTGGGCAGAAGCAATTAACACGGTGTGTTACATTCAGAATAGAATCTCTATAAGACCTATTCTGGAAAAGAATCCATATGAATTATGGAAGAACAGAAAGCCCAACATTTCTTATTTCCATCCTTTTGGATGTACATGTTTTATTCTGAACACTAAAGATCATCTGAACAAGTTTGACTCTAAATCACAGAAGTGTATTATGTTAGGATACTCTGAACGCTCAAGAGGGTACAGAGTATACAATACAAAAACACAGATTATTGAAGAGTCAATCAGTGTTAGATTTGATGATAAGCTTGACCCTCAAAAGTCAAAGCAATGAATCTTTTATAGATATAGAAGTTGAATTCACAAGTGCTGAAGACAACTCATCAGAAGTTCCCAATAGAGACACTCCAACAACATCAGAAGGAAATGTCATAAGCATTCCAGAACCTTCTGTTGACCAACTCCAGAAAATATTATCCAGAAGCAGCATTGCACCCCTGAAGATAAGATTCTGGGAAAGAAGGATGATCCAATCAGAACAAGATCAACATTCAGAATTTTAAAGAATCCCTCATGGGAATGGTATCTCTGATTGAACCAACAACAATTGATGAAGCTCTTCTAGACAATGAATGGATTCTGGCAATGCAGAAGGAGTTAAACCAATTCACCAGAAATGACGTATGGGATCTGGTTCCCAAACCAAAAGGATTCAACGTCATTAGAACAAAGTGGGTGTTCAGAAATAAACTGAATGAGCAAGGAGAAGTCATCAGAAACAAGGCACGACTGGTTGCACAAGGTTATAGTCAGCAAGAGGGGATAGACTATACAGAAACCTTTGCTCCAGTCGCCAGGTTAGAATCTATTAGACTCTTAATCTCTTTTGCTGTAAACAATGGCATCACTCTGTATCAGATGGATTTCAAAAGTGCATTCTTAAATGGTTACATTGATGAAGAGGTATATGTTCACCAATCCCCTGGGTTTGAAAATTCCAAACACCCAGAATATGTTTTCAAACTAAAGAAGTCACTTTATGGTCTGAAATAAGCTCCCAGAGCTTGGTATGAAAGACTAAGTAACTTTCTGTTAGAAAAAGAATTTACCAGAGCGAAAGTGGACACAACCCTATTTTGTAAGACATTTAAGAATGACATTTTAGTTTGTCAGACTTATGTAGATGATATTATATTTGGATCTACTAAACCTTCTATGGGAAGAGAATTTGCTAAGTGCATGCAGGCAGAGTTTGAGATGAGCTTTATGGGAGAACTTAAATTCTTTCTACGCATTCAAATCAATCAGACTCCAGAAGGAACTTACATTCACCAGAGCAAATATGTCAGAGAACTTCTGAAGAAATTTGACCTCTCAGAATATAAGCCATTAAAGACTCCAATGCATCCCATATGCATTCTGGAAAAGGAAGAGGTAAGTAAAAAGGTAGAGCAGAAAATCTAGAGGTATGATTGGTTCTCTCCTTTATCTGACAGCTTCAAGGCCTGATATATTATTCAGCGTTTATTTATGTGCTAGATTCCAATCAGATCCTAGAGAATCTCACTTAACAGCAGTTAAGCGAATTTTCAAGTATCTGAAAGGTACTACTAACATGGGTTTGTTTTTATAGAAAATCAAATGAATACAGTTTAGTAGGATATTATGATGCTGATTTTGCTGGAGACAGAGTTGAACGTAAAAGTACTTCTAGAAGCTGCCAGTTTCTGGGAGACAATCTGATCTCATGGACCAGCAAGAGGCAGTCCACAATTATGTTGTCAACAGCAGAAGCTGAATACATTGCAGCTGGTGGATGCAGCACACATATGCTCTGGATGAAAAGTCAGCTTGAAGACTTCAACATATTTGAGAGTAACATCCCTATTTTATGTTATAATACTTCTGCTATCTGTTTATCTAAAAATCCTATTTTGCATTATAGGGCTAAGCATATAGAAATAAAACATCATTTTATTAGGGACTATATTCAGAAAGGAATTCTCTCTTTAAAATTTATTAACACAGACCATCAATGGGCTGATGTGTTTACAAAATCCCTTTCTGAAGATAGATTTAATTTCATTCTGAAACATCTCAGCATGAAGTTATGTCAAGAATAAGAAGTTTTATTTGTATATTCTAACCCTCAGAACTTTATTTTTTTTGTGAACATCTGATCAACGTGTCTTCAGAAATTAGGAGTACAGTTGCTTCAGAATCTATCTATGATGATCTGAACCTTTCATTTCAAAGATAGAGGCGTGCAGTTCACACAATCAAACATCTGTCATCCTCTAACAAGCTACCTTCTGAGGCTGAACACACGTTCAAATTCTGAAGGGTCTAAGGCTCTGATTGGATGCATTAAGACACTTGTCAATGATAACTATTCAGTATCTACACGCAATCCCCTAATTTCAGGTTTCAAAATTTCAGTATAATCATTACTTATTTTCTCTTTCTTACTGATTAAGTTTTCAAAAGTGCTTATAAATTCAATTTCACTATTTCATTCACTTCTTACTATATTCATTATTCTCTCTCGCTCTAGTTTCTTGCAAATACCCCTTTTCTCAGTTTTCTTCAACAAATCCGTGTGAACAATGACATCCTCATCAAGCATCAAAAATCTCAACAGTGCTCCTGGTTCTTCTTTAACAGAACAGTATGAGGAACCCATAAGAATGTTGCTCACTCTGGTAGATAATCTTGAAGTTCTATGTGAGTTGATCATTGATTTTGAGAGTTTAAAGGAAAATGGGTTTGATTTGTATGAAGATGTGACGGCTCAAGGATGGAACAGATACTTTGATCGTCTGTTGGGTCCAGTATTTCCTATCCTTGTTAAGGAATTCTGAATTCATGCTACTTCATCCAACCATCAGGTTACGTCATATGTTATGGGGAAGAAGATAGTGATTACAGAAGACTTGATTGGGAAACTTATTGGGTACAATGGCGACGGAGTCAGATGCATTGACATGGCTGATAAGTGTTCTGACCTAAAATCTATTGTTGGGGTCATTTTCACTTCTAGACAGCCATCCAACAAGATAAGAGACTTGAAAGATTATTACAGAATTTGGGCCAGGATCATTCTGGGTTGCATAAATCACAGGAAGCCTACAAGCTCTCCTGACTACATCAACATTGATCAGCGGTTTTTGTTGTACTTCATTGCAAAGAAGACCAAAATAAACCTTCCACACTTGCTCTTCAATCATTTGAGAACAAGCGTGAAGGAAAGAAGGGAAGAAGAAAGAACAAAGATGGATTGGATTCATCTGGGAAGATTGATTTCTGACATTCTGAAAAAAAACGGGCTGATAGAACATCTGACAGAAACTCAGGAGATCAACACTCTGGAAGCAAGTGCTGGGAAACCACTAAATGCCAAGAATCTGAAGAAAATGAAGTTTATTGAGATAAATGCTTCTCCAGAGATTATAGTCAGATACCTTGAAGCTTTCAAGGAAGATGGAACTATTCTAGAACTCAACATTCGTGATCTGCACAAGCCAGCTCCAGATGTTATGCTGAAGAAATCCAAAAAGAGGAAGGCAGCAGGAGAAGGATCCTCTCAGAGGACACCCAAAGCTGCGAAAAAGAAAGGTAACACATCTTTTGTTTCTGTTGTAGAATCTATAGTCTTTCCAACATCTGAAACATTTCCCCTTCAACCAACAGAAAATCCCTCACCACAAACATTTGAGGATTTTGACATAGAGTTTGATCCCTCTGTAACTCTTGGCAGCTTCTTAAATGAACCTTACTCCCCTAATCCAAATCCATAACAAACTCAACCAGAACTTGCAAGAGTTCTTTCTGATATTGAACTTTTTGACCAAGACTTTCAATCACCAATCCCATAAAATCCAAACCTCCACTCCCAACAACCAGAAAATCCACACCTTCATTCTCCACAACCAAAACATCCAAATCCCAACTCTCCTCAACCAGAAAATCAACACGCTACCACAAACCAATCAGAAGACTCTTTTACAGACTCTGATACCACTACCCCTATTCCTGGAATAACAGAACCTCTTATGGTTCGTCTATCTCTCTCCATTCTTGATATTCCAGAAATACCTTCACCATATGATTCCACACCACCAAACACTCCTCACTCACCAATCTTGATTTCTGATTATTCTACTCCCTCACCAATTAACCGTCCAGCTGATCATCTCAGAACTGTCATTAATCTAGAAGCGATGGACCATCTAGCTTCAACCACCAATAAAATTGCCATTCCCAAACCCAAACCAACCTTAACCAAAACAGATGTTGGTAAGAAATTGTTGATTTTTGAAACAGAAATACAGGAATGGGTTACCTCTTTGAAGCAAGCAAGTAAAGAGAATTCTAATCCTGCTGCTTCTGATTCTCTTTGGGATAGATTCATAAAATGGTTCAACTCTGAATCCCAGAGGCTTAAAGAATTGAGTTATGAGATGGCTCAACAGAACTTCAGTGATCAATTGAAAGCCTTAAAAGACCAAGTTATGAGTCACTGGGACAAGAAAGAAATTCTTCTGCTGGAAAATGCTCCCTAAAAAGAGCACTAACCTTCAAAAGCCACTGAATCAGGTTCTGATAGTCACCCTCTGTCTACTGCTCCAGAAAAGGAAATTGCAACAGAAGAAGTAGTTGAATCAGAAGATGCTGCTGAGTGTTCTGAACGACTTACAACCTCTAAGGAAACACCAGTTACATCTCTGGTCATGCAAACTCTAGAAGAGATGAAGAAGGAGAATGCTTTAATCCATGCAAGATTGGATAAGCAAGAAGACACAAGCAAAGAAATAAGAAATATATTGGATAAGTAAGAAGACACTACCAAAGAAATCAAGGATATACTGGGAAAGAAAGAAGAATCAAGCACTCAGATTAAGAGTTTGTTGGAAGCGTTGTTCACACGACTTCCCCCTTCATCTTGGATTTTATTTAACTTGTTTTCTGTATCTTTTTCTTATCTTTGTTTCTGAAAGATGTCATTGCAGTATGTTTTCAATACAAATCATCATTTTTTACTCTGATCATTTATGATTGTATTTCTTTTTGATACCTGACAAAAAGGGGGAGAACGCAAGATATTTTTAATAACAGTTTACCGAGACTAAGTCTCAAACATTCTGAATATCTTAACTTCTTATTTGTTTTCTGAAAGCTTAAATAGGAACAAATTCAGACAAAGACATAAGGAGATGCATCAAAAGCTCTGATATGAAGGAACTTCAGGGAAGTATCTCATCTCTATCTGAGTACTCAACTCAGGTGGAGACTCTCTTAAGCTTTTGTTCTGTAATTCTTTATTGAAAAATCCTAGTTTTTGTCATAACCAAAAAGGGGGAGATTGTTAGAACATAGTTGATTCTACAACCCTCATAAGAGTTTTGATGATAACAAACACAAAGAAAAAATATTCACTCTAAATTTATGTTTTATGTTGAACAGAAGTTTTGACTAAAACGACATCAGAAGTTAAGCCACAGAAGCACTCAAGATGAGTAATCAGAATGTTCTGAAGTATGATGATCAGAATCTGTGCTAAAGAGAAAGATATTCTGATTCTGAATGAAATTCCAACACGCTAACAGAACCTTATGTTTCTGACTTCCCAAGTTCTAAAGCAAAGCAGCATGCAAGATTCCTAAGATCTGAAGCGTTACTTTTCCTTTCAGGCAGTATCATATGCAACGACTAAATTCAGACAAGGATCTTCTCAGTATGGAAAGTGCATTGAGTGTCCATTATCATGTTTCCATTTGGACAGAATTGTCACGCCTATATAAACAAGTTCAAAGGGTAAATCGTACACGATTTCACACGACTGCTCTATACAATCTCAAAAAGCTGCAAAAAGTCATATTCATACTATACTCAATTTGTGTAATACATCACAGTAGTGATACATTTTTTGTAACGAAAAACAAATAGTACACAATAAACCTTTTCTTTTGATTAAGTAATTTTCCTTGAGATAAACCGGTTTATGGTTGTACTCAAGAAGACTTTGGCAGTTGTCAAAGTAGAATTGTAATCAGTTTGATTAGTGAATTAAGTCCTTGTTGGAGAGAGGCGAAATCACCTTGGCGGGTTGATTGGAGTAGTTTGAGATCAAGTGAACCAGGATAAAAATCATCGTGTCTATTGCTTTTGATTTTTAAGTTTCAATTTAACCCCCCCCCCCCCCCCTCTTTCTTGTGTTTTTCACTTCTTCAAATGTTGCCTTCGGTAAACGATCTAGTCCTTAAAACGATATTGCTAAAACGTCCCATAGGTTGCTTTCTATGACTATACAAACAACCCAAGCCCATCCATTCACATCCAATGATGGGGCTTCTTACCAAAACAATGGTAAGATAGAAACATCTAAAGGAGGAGGAAAAGAACATCTAAGACCTTTTGAGTAGGTAGATTCGCTCCTAGTTGCTCGCTTGCTCACAACAAAAACATTTCATACACCAACACTCTCATTTGAAACATTTTCAAAAGACAACACTTTGTACGCATTTTTATAGAAAAGAGAGCCATTACAAAGACACCTTTTCAAAATCACTTTCAAAAACACATTCCACAAACACCTCTTTGAACTATTCTCAAAACAACACTTTGTACGCGTTCTTATAGAAACGAGAGCCATTACAAAGACGTTTTCAAAATACTTTCAAAACCCTTACCACAAGCACACTTTTCAAACAAAAAGCAAGTGATCTAGCAAGAAACTAAGAGCCCGTAGATAACTACAGATGAAACGGGTGTTAATACCTTGCCTTTTCATAATCTACCCCTCAAACTCAGAAATAATCTCGAAAGGTCTTTCCTGTTCTTTTCAGCCTTTCCTTATTGGATAAAAGAAAAGTCGATGGTGACTCTTGCTAACCCCAATATTTGCGACAAAACGCAAAACATCCAAGTTAGTTCTTCCACCGTGTTACAGAACTGGCGACTCTGCTCGGGAATCACTTAAAAAGTGGGGTTACCTTAGGGCTAGATCACCTTTACTTGCTTTCATTGTTTGACTTGTATGCTTTACATTTTGGTTCTTTGTTTGGGCTTATATCCTCTACCCGGATTTGGGATACCTTATAGGTAAGTAACAATACATTATAGAAATTGTGCGGGGTATACCGACATGGTCTAAGCAATAGCTACGTTAGTGCGACATATTTGTGGGTACCGGTAGCCCTTGAGTAGTCAAGGAGAATATGGGGCCGCTGAGTGATGTCATGAAGCACTAAATGACTTTTATAAACCTTACTTGACCAACTTGGCCATTAGGACGTAGTGAGATGACCAGCTTTGGTGCAGTCCAAAGTTGGTAGATACTCGATACTACACTCATTGAGGTTTGATTTTCGGGATATTTTGGTCGCCGTGAAAGAGGCTTGCGCTGAAACAATGCCCGAGAAGACAAATCAGTGATATTGAGATCCTTTAGAACTCAGTTACTATTACTAGGACAAGTTGAGGCAACTAAACTTCAAGAGGGTACTTACCTATAAGACTCCATGCAAGCCTAAACCTAAGGACTTGTTTGCTTTGTGTGTATATGATAATTTGTATATAAACTTGCTTACTTTGCATGTTTGAACATAACAACATAACATCATGCCATATCATTTTCAATAACCATTTCAAGGATCTCAAGGGTCTATGATGCAGGGTCACATTGAACCAGCCACCTATCATAGGGGACGAGGATTTATTTTCCTCTAACCAAAACGCCGTCAAAAATCAACTACAACAAACTTGAGTCAAGGGCTACAACCCACTTGACATGGTGAGCTTAATTCTCGTGGAAGGACATCCACCGATACAAAGTTCTCCAATCAAAGTTGTTGACCAAAATTCAACTTCTAACATTTTCTTGTGTTTACCCTGCGAGATCCTTGAAAACATGCATCCACATATCATGCATCATATCATGACAGGTTTCTCCCAAACAGGTCTCCTTATCTCCTTACTGTTTATTTCAGTAGAAATGGCTCTAGAACAGACTATCAAGAACATCCAGACTCAAAACGCTCAACTACAAGGGATGTTCTTAAACCTGTCCAAGGGGCAAGAAGAGTTGAAGATACTGTTTATTGAGAACATGACCAATGACGACCTGAAGGCGATAAGGAAAGTCAGATAAGACAATTGCAAGCAGAGGTAGCAATGATGAGAAGCCAGATGTTGGAACAAATGGCTCTCATCCAAAACTTATCTCGGGGACAAGAAGAGCTAAGAACCCTCATCAACGAACTTCATCAAAACGGTTGCAACTGTATGAAACAAACGATCAAGATTGGGGATCAAGGCACTACTCAGCCTCCCATAAGACAAGAGTTTGACTTGGTGAAGAGTAGACCTTCCCAAGTTGCTACTACATCACGAGCCCAACAACCACCTCGTCAACCAACACAGGGGAGTCAGCGTAAACAGAATACACCCGGTAGGCAGTTTACCAAACTCAACATGCCAATATCGTAAGTCTTTATACACATGTTGAATCTAAATATTGTCACACTAAAGGATCCTCCTCGAAATCCTAACACTTCCGCCCCTAGTTATCATCCCAATAAAAGATATGCATATCACTCCAACAGTCTGGGGCATGATACTGATAGTTGTTGGACGTTGAAAAAAAAAATTTAAGACCTAATTGATAAAGGAGTGTGTTGTACCCCAAAATTTGCCCTCTCATTTTACCACAAGAAATCTCAGCTTCAGGCATTTTCTGACTTTTTAAACTGGCTCAAGAATTGGATAAACGGGCTTTTCTCGTCAGTCAAACAAAAATTAGGGTTTCATTGATTTTTTCAGGGCTCCGGAATGTCTCACACAGTTGGCTTAGGGTTTTGGTTGACTTTGACTGAATTTTGATCAGGTGAACGTTCTTTGGCATTTAATCAGGAATTAAGGTTTTATGGGCATATTCTCAGAAAAATTAAAATTCCACAGCACTTTGCAAGATATTCCGAGATTCAGGTTGAATTCGCATTGTTTTGATTTAATCAGTAAAAGAGGCAGTTGGTTTGAATTCACGTTGTTTTGTTTGAGCCAGTCAAAAGAAATATGCAGTTTGGATTTACAATGCTTGGTAAGAAATCAATGAGAAAGGATTGCGTCTGATCAGTTATTGCGTTCGACTGTGCGTTGCTTTGGATGATGGAGACGTCAAGTTCATTTATTTTGATCAACGAAGAATCAATATTTAGTTGATTATTTATGATTCTAAGAATTAAATATCTGGAATTTAATTTTCATTTATTTTAATTTAAGGAACCATGAATAATAAGTAAATAATTGAAAAGGAATTGAAAAGAATTAAATGAATCAATAGAATTTTTATTTCATATTTAATATTTGTTACAATTATTATTTGGATACAAGTATTTATTTACGAAGTATTTAAAATAATAATAGTTTACAATAATTAAATTGAAAATAATAACTATCCTATTTTTTCTAAACATTTTCTAAGTCCCTAATTCTTCATTCTTCACTTCACTCCGTTGCTCCATTTTTCATCTGCAAAAGAAAAGGGGAAAAGTCAAATAACAGTTAAGCTGAATAAAAGAGACAGACAGTTTAAATTAGACTCATCATTAAAAGCAACAACTGGGATCAGTTAGTCCTCTTTGCAAATCACGGGATTTCTCCCGGTTCACAAAGAAGAGTGAAAATGTTTGCAAATTATTTGAATGCACAAGTTTAAAAAATGCACAATTCAAAATTGTCCAAAATTGCATAAGTTCAAATCTCAAATGGTACTGCACAAATTCAAACCCAACTAAAGGTCCAAACTGAATTGCCAACCAAGTCCAAGTTCCAACTTTCTGTCAAAAGCTGTCAAATAAGAGGATATGGCAAGATATCAAGCAAGCACAAAAGCTGTCAAAAGAGAGAAGAATGCAGAGGAAAAATTGTATTGCAAGCAAACAAATTAACTTCATCATTTCCCAGCTGTCTACTTTTTCAGAGAAAGTATAAGTATAAACAATTTTTAATGTTTTTTTTTGTACTAATGAGAGAGAAAAAGAAGAGAAAAGATGCAGGTTTTTAGGCTTTTGGCAGACATAGATAGAAAGATATACAAAAGAGCAAAACAGAGTAAGAGATAGAAGAGGCAGAATTTTCACAAAAGAAAAAGAAAAACCAACACAAAAAAGAAAAAGATACAAACTGCTAAGCTTGAAGCCTAACCACAACCTGCATTAGCACAAACTGCATAAACCATAAACACCTCAAAAAATCATAACCTGCTATTTTCACAAAGCTCAAAGCCTAAGATGAAGCAAAAGAACTGCTACTGCATTTCTAGAACCAAATTCAAACCTGAAACAATATGCTAAGAGCCTAAACCAGAAAACCTGAAACAACTGCTAAGTATAACCTGCAATAGGCCATATACCAATATACAAACCAGCTGAAGCTATCAAACACATTAAACCTGCATCAGTCAAAACCTACTCAAACCAGTTCCAAAAGCATAATCTGTCAATAAGTTCAGATACCAGTCCATAAAAGCCATCATACCTGCTGAAACCATACAAACCTGTATGGCCACAACCTGCCTAAGCATTACCAAAATCTTGGCCTGAACCTCAAAACGGAGTTCAAGCCTCAGCATCAGTCCAAACCAAAAGCCTAATCATCACAAAACCTGCATTAGTTAGGCTTCAAAACCAGTTACCAACCAAAAGCCTCAAACCAAGCCCTAGCATGAAGCAAACAAAAACTGCTACTGCATTTACCAAGTCCTGACCTAAAGCAAATAACCAGTCAAAACCTCCAACCCTCAGAACTTGAAGAGTTCATCACAGGGACATTCATAAACAATCCAAAAGCATTCAATTCGAAACCAACATAAGCAAGCATACAACGAACACTCAAGGCAACTGTAAGAGAAGAGGAAAAGAAGCATTCAAGGCAATTCAAAGGCCTCAGAAGAGGGCTTTATCATAGGCAAAAAGCTAAACGTTCAAAGGCAAGTTCAGGGCAACTGAGATAGAAGACGTTTCAACAAGCATACAACGACAGCAACGGGGGCAAGGCAGTGAAAGAGAAAAAGAAAGAAATGAATATCAAAGTTAGGTTTTCAGCTCATCATCATTAAACCCAATAAACAGGCAAAATAGATAAAGAGTACCCGGAAGTCTACAAGTCCGTCATCATCTCGCTCCGCCCTTGGCCGCCTGGGCGCCTCCACCTCCGTCCCTCCTCCGTCACCTAAGAAAGGTATAAAATTCTTTCCCTCTTCGTCTACCTCGAACCAAAGAAGCACACAATCCAAATCAATAAACAAAGAACTAAGCATGCAAAAATACAAGATCCCTAATGCGTTTGAACGAATTCATACCTTTTTTATATTGCCGTTGGAGCGAGTGTAAAGAGGAGGGAGATAGGTGGCACCGGTGGCCTCAAACGAAGGGAAATACCGAGACATGCAACGAGGAAGACGAAATAGACGAAAACCTCCATGAGCGCCGCTGTACACGAACCCTGAAGCTTTTACCTCAAACGAAAACACAAGCGAAACCCTAAAACGTTTGCTTCAGAACAATGGGCCTAACCCATTTTGACCTCTCTAAAGCCCATTAAAAGCTCTAACCCTCTTATGCAAAACAAACCCCTTTTTCATAAAACACACGTTGTCTTCTCTTTTCTTTTATTAATTAGCTTAACCACTTTTTATATAATTAACTAACATAACCTTTTTGTTTTACTAACATTATTTTTACATATTTTGATCCATAAATAACTTATATTTTCTCTTTTTTTTCATACATAGAACATTAAATTTTCCTTAAAGATAATACCTTTCTTTTATTTAATTTGTATATAACAAATAAAAATACCCCTTTTTTCTAGTATACATAATTTAATCCTTGATTTTTATTTAAAAAATACTTTTGTATATAATGACAAAAATACATTTTTTTTACATCACATAATTAAAACTTAGAAATATTTTCTTTTCTCAAAACATCATTTTTATACATAATTTAATTAGAACTTGAACATTCAATTAAAAACATTTTCTTTTGTGCATATTAAGAAAATACAAGACTAATTAATTAAATAGACATTTAATTTTTCTTTAAGTTAAACAATACTTAATACACATTTAATTTCATATTGTCGCACCTGTAAATAATTACACACGCACATGCTTGTACACTTACACAATACATACATTGCCCCTATACACATTTGCTTATACATTGATATTCATTATTTACATTTGATCGCGAGTTCGATTTGGTTGTAACTTATTGGATACTATAAGTCTCATCCCCATTCATAAATTTGTACCCCCATTCCCGGATACTATTTTGTAATAGCGTAGATTTTACATTTTCGCAATTTACCGCTTTCAATTATACCATGGTTAGACCTAGGGTTTGCATGTACATAAAATCAAACGCTAGATAACCTAACACAAGACAAATACATGAAATCAATACACAATCACACTTGCACCCTCTAGGGTAATCCCACATGTTGCCTTCCAAAATGGGCCATGCTTGCACATCGAGTAATCTTTGGCAAAACAAAATCAAAATGATCATAAGTCCCTCAAAATGTTGCCTAAACGGAATGATCATAGTCCCTTCAAAACAAATTGCCAAAGACACTTGGCATCATTGCATTCGTGGTCCATACGATGACCCGCGCCCGTCCCGAACAAACTTCCTAAACGCAAGATTGTCCACCAAATTCAATGGTAGAACAAAATTGTTAAAAAGGGGTTAAAACATAACAAAAAACCTTTGAGTACAATAGGGTAGACAAAACTCTTAGTTGCTTGAGATCGACTTGCAAAAACACTTGCCTTCTTTTCAAAAACCACAATCCACAACACTTTCAAACAAACTCTCCAAAACACTTTGAAACATCTTTTCGAAAAGATACACGCCTTTGTAAAATATTCGAGTAAAGAATTGTTACAAGGTTAGCCTAAGACAAGGCATCTTCTTCCAAAACATTTTCAAAAACACTCACACATACACCATTTTTCAAGCAATCAAAAATCAAGGCAAGTGATCTAAAAACCAAGTAACTAAGAGCCCATGGATAACCATGGATGAAAAGGGTGCTAATACCTTCCCTTTTCATAATCTACCCCCCGAACCCACGAAATATCTCAAAAGGTTTTTGTTGTGCTTTTTTAACCTTTCCTTTAGGATAAAATAAAAAGTCGGTGGCGACTCTTGCTCAACCGCATAAGTGCGAATACGAACGCAAAACAACAATCAGTTCTCCCACCGTATCACAGAACTGGCGACTCTGCTGGGGAAATTTTTTTAAAGTGGGGTTACCTTAGGGTCTAGATCACCTTTATTTTCAATTGATTGCTTTGTTTGCTTTTACATTTGTGGGCTTTGTATCAGAGTTTCATAGATCCTAACCCAGATCTGGGGGAAACCTTTTTAGGTAGCATAATCTGCGAGGGACCTGTCCGGCGTATACCGACATGGGTGAAGCAGTGGCTACATTGGTGTGGCACCTTGGTCTGTACCGATATCCCTCGTGTTGAAACGGGGAGAATATGGGTCTTCCAAGGAGTCATTAAGCACCAACCGACCTTAGAACCCTAAATTGACCCAACTTGGCCATTAGAACAGTAGCAGTATGCTACGCTCATTGAGGCTAAACTCTCACGATGGTTCCGGCCGCGAGAAAAGATTGCGATGCTGGAGTTATGACCGATTGAGGGTAGCCAATGATGTGAGATCCTCTAGAACCCGGTTACTTTTGATAGGACAGGTTTTAACCAACAAACTGAAAGAGGGTAGTACCTGAACCTCATGCAAGCCTAAACCTAAGGACTTGTTTGCTTTGTGTGAATATGTTTGCCTGTATATACACTCACTTGCTTTTTGCATAACATGTACATGACATCATAACATCATACCATAGCATTTTCAATAACCATTTCAAGGATCTCGAGGGTTCTTTTGATGCAGGGTTACGTTGAACCAGACACCTACCAAGGGGCAAGAGGTTTCTCCTCTAAAACAAATGCCATCAAAGATCAAGTGCAACAACTTGAATCAGTGGCTATGACCCACTCGACATGGTGAGCTTGATTCTCGTGAAAAGACATCCACCGATACAAAGCTCTCCAATCAAAGTTCAAAAACAACAACTTGAATCAGTGGCTATGACCCACTCGACATGGTGAGCTTGATTCTCGTGGAGGGACGTCCACTGGTGCAGAGATCTCCAATCCAAGAGCAGGGTTCAACCTCTAACATTTTCTTGTGTTTACCCCAAGAGATCCTTGAAAGCATGCATCCACATATCATGCATTGCATCTTGACAATCTTTCCTTTTTCAGGTTTCCTTACTCTCCTGCTGTTTATTTCAGCAAGAGATGACCCTAGAAAGGTCTGTCAAAGACATTCAAGACCAGACTGCTCAGCTGCAGGAGATGTTCCTGAACTTGTCTCTGGGGCAAGAAGAGATGAAAGCTCTCCTCACCAAGGGCTTAGAGAATTCCAACAATGCCAGGAGTGACCGGCTGGCGGAACTGCAGTTTGATCTGACAACCTTGAGGACCCAAATGATGGGACAGTTGGTGGGCCAGATGGCTTTCATCCAAGACCTATCTCAAAGACAAGAGGAACTCAGAGTTCTTGTCCGCCAACTGCTTCCAAACAACCAACTGGGGCAAGCATCTGAGGTCGAAGAGCAAGTCACCGCTCAACCTCCATCCACTCAAGAGGGCAAGGGGAAAGCTCCTTTGCTTGCTTCAGGGTCACAAGCCCATCAACAACCTCGCCAGCGTCAACGGGGTAATCGGCGTAAGCAAGAAACATCGGGAAGACAGTTCACGGAGACTGAAATACCATCATTCATCATACTGAAGCGCCTGTTGGAGGTCAATTTGCTTACCGTAAAGGACCCTCCTCAGAAGCTCAATACCTCCTCTCCTAACTATCATCCCTACGCATTCTGTGTTTACCACTCCTACAGCCCGGGACACGACACCAACGACTGTTGGGCCTTGAAGAACAAGATCCAAGATCTGATCGACATTGGGGTGCTGGAATTCATGCCAGACGGCGAGATGAAAATCTTCCGTTAAAGGGTTCTCCACTTAAAGTGACAAAGCTCAAGCTGAAAGACTTTTGCTTCTTTTTATTTTCAAAGTTGTAATTTCTTTTTGCTGTCAAACAATTATCTGTTGATGTTAAACTCTGTTTTCATTAATGCATTGCATATGTTTGTCTTGAATTCATCCATTCGTTTCACTACTCTTATGCTTTTCTTTATGATATTTGACTCTTGATAAAAAGCTGTAAGCCTTTAGAGGGAGGATGACGAAACAATACCATGATCTTATACAGTATGCTTTTGAACAGACCTTGCTGATGATGTACAGGCATTTCTTTCAATCCCCAAACACTGGAGTTATAAGGAAGTTAATCCCTAGTCAGCCCCTTCGAGCCAAAGAAGTAGGAGTTTTCTGTTCTAAACAATCGAAACCTTTGATATAAACCTGGGGCAGGGTAGTATCTCAGTTAATTCAAGAGAAAACACGCATTGAAGTCGCAAACTCTCAGTTCGTAATACAACGAACGACGTCAAAAAAGAAAGCGTTCCTTCGGAATCAAAAGACAAGGGTGGTTCCCTATCACATAGACAGTCAATCTCTCAAAAGAGAAAAGCCCGCCAAGCCAAAACCTATAAAGGAGGCTTAAGAAAGCTGGGGCATCCCGCTGACGGTAATCCCGAAAAACGGTAACAGTCAGGCAAAAGTTAGGGATAACAAATCAAAATCAAAATAGTGAGGTCATTACAAAATCCTCAACAACATGAAAAATGTTGAAAAAGAAAAAGGAGATGATGACTGTCTCCCAAAATTCAATTAGTGAACCATCGCCCAAAAAGTCGTTCAAAACTCAAAACAGAGTGTGACGCACAATTAACTGAGCTTAGGTTGGAGAACATCACGAAGAGCGGGTGGGTACAAATATACTTTGAGCCTATATCTTTTGTTTCTTAAACCGTGAACCAGGCCACGTTACAACCCTTCAAAAGTCCTAATTGAAGCATGGGTTAGTTCGAAAGCATACTGTTACAAAAGTTATCCTGACTCCTGTAAGGCTTTACTCTAAATCTTGTGTTGACTTGTCTTATAAAAAGTTTTCTGCTAAAAACGCATTTTTCAAAACTTCGAGACAAACATAAACTTTGCATTGCTTGAATATCACTGTCTGCATTTGGCTTTTTGTTTGACAGCGAAGAAATTCATACACCGAATGTTCGGAGGAACGAAAACTCTCTCAGTAAGTAAAATTCACTTCAAGAGGATAACACTTCCTTTGCAAATCTCCTATCAACAAGGGGCATGGCATGTCACAATTCAATTAACCTGGGGCAGTCCAGTCAAGGTCCAACAGATCTTTCAAAGTTCAGTTAACCTGGGGCAGTCCAGTCAAGATTTCAAGAAATCTCTCAATATGCAGAGAAATCTGATTCAAGACACCTTCTTCACCACTTGGGGCATTCGAATGTCAAAAGTGTTCAACAAATCAACTATTACAATTCCAGATTCGACTCCTGTATCCAGCCAGGGCATATCTGTTGACCACATTTCCAGACTCGACTCCTGTATCTAGCCAGGGCACGTCTGAAGAGTTTGAGGATTCGATTCCTGTATCCAGCCAGGGCATATCTGTTGACAACTATTTCCAGACTCGATTCCTATATCTAGCCAGGGCACGTCTGAAGAGTTTGAAGATTTGATTCCTGTATCCAGCCAGGGCACATCCATCAACTACAACATTTCCAGATTCGATTCCTGTATCCAGCCAGGGCATATCTGTTGACGACTATTTCCAGACTCGATTCCTGTATCTAGCCAGGGCACGTCTGAGGAGTTCGAAGATTCGATTCCTGTATCCAGCCAGGGCATATCTGTTGACGACTATTTCCAGATTTGATTCCTGTATCCAGCCAGGGCATCTGTTGACCACATTTCCAGACTCGATTCCTGTATCTAGCCAGGGCACGTCTGAAGAGTTTGAAGATTCGATTCCTGTATCCAGCCAGGGCATATCTGTTAACTATCACAATTCCAGACTCGATTCCTGTATCCAGCCAGGGCACATCCATCAACTACAACATTTCTAGATTCGATTCCTGTATCCAGTCAGGGCATATCTGTTGACGACTATTTCCAGACTCGATTCCTGTATCTAGCCAGGGCACGTCTGAAGAGTTCGAAGATTAGATTCCTGTATCCAGCCAGGGCATATCTGTTGACGACTATTTCCAGACTCGACTCCTGTATCCAGCCAGGGCACGTTTGAAGAATTCCAGATCAACACCTGTAACAAGCCAGGAAATTATCTACATCACTACTTGGGGCATTCGAATGTCAAAAGTGTTCAAAAACCCGATGCAGTTTTACACGGACGCATCATCAGGAAGCCCTACACCGATTCTTCTTCAAGACTTCTGAAAATAGTTTACGGATTCTTCCCTACAACAGATGTTAATCTATCAACTTGTTCAGATGCAACCTTTGAAAACAGTTTACGGACGCTTCCCAACAACGGATGTGGCTCTATTGCTGGTTCCTCTTCAAGATTTCTGAAAACAGTTCACGGGTTCTCCAAGCAACGGATGTCAATCTACCAACTTGTTCAGATGCAACCTTTGAAAACAGTTTACGGACGCTTCCCAACAACGGATGCGGCTATATTGCTGATTCAACTTCAAGATTTCTGAAAACAGTTCACGGGTTCTCCAAGTAACGGATGTTAACCTATCACTTGTTCAGATTCTTCTTCAAGACTTCTGAAAACAGTTTACGGATTCTTCCCTACAACGGATGTCAATCTACCAATTTGTTCAGATGCAACCTTTGAAAACAGTTTACGGACGCTTCCCAACAACGGATGCTGCTCTATTGCTTATTCAATCTCAAACATTCTGAAAACAGTTCACGGGTTCTCCAAGTAACGGATGTTAACCTATCACTTGTTCAGATTCTTCTCAAGCTAACTCCACTCAGAGTCAAGCTTCATTTATCCCCAGCAAAGCTAAAACTTCAAATTATCAATCCCCAGCGGAGCCAGACCATTGAACCTTCTCCCCACAGAGTTTTGGAGAGGGCAAATCTTGAGTTCCCCAGTGAAGTCGCCAGAGTTACTTCCCACCGAGCTGAAGATTCTCAATCTTACCTCCCCAGCATGGGTCAACTAGTTTGGAGCTCCCCAGTAGAGGTCATCAGGAATTCTCTTCCCCAGCAACAGCCAAGGATTTATTTTCCCCGGCAGCAGTCAAAATGCTTTTATCTTCAGCCATCTCGGATTCATTCATCCTCAGCAAGATAGCTCATCAGCTTACATGCACATTCATCACATTCATGTCATAAACATTGATGTCACATACATTGCATCATGCATCATAACATTGCATACGGCTAACCCTTTACTTTTCAGGTAAGAGTAGTCGACAGACACAGATCATCTCCCGAGATTCATCCAGAAATAGTTCAGATGTGACCCGGACACGACGACGTTCTGATACTTATTCCGGATCCATTCGAACGCATCATCAGGAAACCCTACACCGTTTCCTCTTCAACTTCAAGACTTCTGAAAACAGTTTACAGATTCTTCCCTACAACAGATGTTAATCTACCAACTTGTTCAGACTCTTCTCAACTTCTGAAAACAGTTTACAGATTCTTCCCTACAACGGATGTTAATCTACCAACTTGTTCAGACTCTTCTCAACTTCTGAAAACAGTTTACGGACGCTTCCCAACAACGGACGTTGCTCTATTGCTTATTCAATCTCAACTCCTGAAAATAGTTTACAGATTCTCCAGACATGGATGTCAATCTATTGCTCATTCGGACCCCCAGTTCAGAGATGTTCCAAAACGTGGATGCCTTTCTGACACTCGTCCACTCACCATTGACATACGGTTCAACATTTCCAGATGGCATCTATAAGCCCATCCTCCTACCAGCAGTTGCCAAATGGCATCTTTAAGCCCATTCTATGATGGCATCTCTAAGCCCATCCCCCGACAAGATTCTATCGCACCAGATGGCATCTATAAGCCCATCCTCCTACCAGCAGTCGCCAAATGGCATCTTTAAGCCCATTCTCAGATGGCATCTCTAAGCCCATCCCCCGACAAGATTCTATCGCACCAGATGGCATCTTTAAGCCCATCACCAAATGGCATCTTTAAGCCCATTCACATCTACCATCACATCGCCGAGTGCAAATTTTCTGGGCACTTTTAGTGTCCAATCTTCTTTTACCTTCAAGTCGCGAAAGGCAAACTTGCCAATCTAACCCTTCAGGTTCAAGAAGATTGAACAGGGGCAACTGTTGTACCCCAAAATTTGCCCTCGCATTTTACCACAAGAAATCTCAGCTTCAGGCATTTTCTGACTTTTTAAACTGGCTCAAGAATTGGACAAACGGACTTTTCTCGTCAGTCAAACAAAAATTAGGGTTTCATTGATTTTTTCAGGGCTCCGGAATGTCTCACACAGTTGGCTTAGGGTTTTGGTTGACTTTGACTGAATTTTGATCAGGTGAACGTTCTTTGGCATTTAATCAGGAATTAAGGTTTTATGGGCATATTCTCAGAAAAATTAAAATTCCACAGCACTTTGCAAGATATTCCGAGATTCGGGTTGAATTCACATTGTTTTGATTTAATCAGTAAAAGAGGCAGTTGGTTTGAATTCACGTTGTTTTGTTTGAGCCAGTCAAAAGAAATATGCAGTTTGGATTTACAGTGCTTGGTAAGAAATCAGTGAGAAAGGATTGCGTCTGATCAGTTATTGCGTTCGACTGTGCGTTGCTTTGGATGATGGAGACGTCAAGTTCATTTATTTTGATCAACGAAGAATCAATGTTTAGTTGATTATTTATGATTCTAAGAATTAAATATCTGGAATTTAATTTTCATTTATTTTAATTTAAGGAACCATGAATAATAAGTAAATAATTGAAAAGGAATTGAAAAGAATTAAATGAATCAATAGAATTTTTATTTCATATTTAATATTTGTTACAATTATTATTTGGATACAAGTATTTATTTACGAAGTATTTAAAATAATAATAGTTTACAATAATTAAATTGAAAATAAAAACTATCCTATTTTTTCTAAACATTTTCTAAGTCCCTAATTCTTCATTCTTCACTTCGCTTCGGTGCTCCATTTTTCATCTGCAAAAGAAAAGGGGAAAAGTCAAATAACAGTTAAGCTGAATAAAAGAGACAGACAGTTTAAATTAGACTCATCATTAAAAGCAACAACTGGGATCAGTTAGTCCTCTTTGCAAATCACGGGATTTCTCCCGGTTCACAAAGAAGAGTGAAAATGTTTGCAAATTATTTGAATGCACAAGTTTAAAAAATGCACAATTCAAAATTGTCCAAAATTGCATAAGTTCAAATCTCAAATGGTACTGCACAAATCCAAACCCAACTAAAGGTCCAAACTGAATTGCCAACCAAGTCCAAGTTCCAACTTTCTGTCAAAAGCTGTCAAATAAGAGGATATGGCAAGATATCAAGCAAGCACAAAAGCTGTCAAAAGAGAGAAGAATGCAGAGGAAAAATTGTATTGCAAGCAAACAAATTAACTTCATCATTTCCCAGCTGTCTACTTTTTCAGAGAAAGTACAAGTATAAACAATTTTTAATGTTTTTTTTGTACTAATGAGAGAGAAAAAGAAGAGAAAAGATGCAGGTTTTTAGGCTTTAGGCAGGCATAGATAGAAAGATATACAAAAGAGCAAAACAGAGTAAGAGATAGAAGAGGCAGAATTTTCACAAAAGAAAAAGAAAAACCAACACAAAAAAGAAAAAGATACAAACTGCTAAGCTTGAAGCCTAACCACAACCTGCATTAGCACAAACTGCATAAACCATAAACACCTCAAAAAATCATAACCTGCTATTTTCACAAAGCTCAAAGCCTAAGATGAAGCAAAAGAACTGCTACTGCATTTCTAGAACCAAATTCAAACCTGAAACAATATGCTAAGAGCCTAAACCAGAAAACCTGAAACAACTGCTAAGTATAACCTGCAATAGGCCATATACCAATATACAAACCAGCTGAAGCTATCAAACACATTAAACCTGCATCAGTCAAAACCTACTCAAACCAGTTCCAAAAGCATAATCTGTCAACAAGTTCAGATACCAGTCCATAAAAGCCATCATACCTGCTGAAACCATACAAACCTGTATGGCCACAACCTGCCTAAGCATTACCAAAATCTTGGCCTGAACCTCAAAACCGAGTTTAAGCCTCAGCATCAGTCCAAACCAAAAGCCTAATCATCACAAAACCTGCATTAGTTAGGCTTCAAAACCAGTTACCAACCAAAAGCCTCAAACCAAGCCCTAGCATGAAGCAAACAAAAACCGCTACTGCATTTACCAAGTCCTGACCTGAAGCAAATAACCAGTCAAAACCTCCAGCCCTCAGAACTTGAAGAGTTCATCACAGGGACATTCATAAACAATCCAAAAGCATTCAATTCGAAACCAACATAAGCAAGCATACAACGAACACTCAAGGCAACTGTAAGAGAAGAGGAAAAGAAGCATTCAAGGCAATTCAAAGGCCTCAGAAGAGGGCTTCATCATAGGAAAAAAGCTAAACGTTCAAAGGCAAGTTCAGGGCAACTGAGATAGAAGACGTTTCAACAAGCATACAACGACAGCAACGGGGGCAAGGCAGTGAAAGAGAAAAAGAAAGAAATGAATATCAAAGTTAGGTTTTCAGCTCATCATCATTAAACCCAATAAACAGGCAAAATAGATAAAGAGTACCCGGAAGTCTACAAGTCCGTCATCATCTCGCTCCGCCCTTGGCCGCCTGGGCGCCTCCACCTCCGTCCCTCCTCCTTCACCTAAGAAAGGTATAAAATTCTTTCCCTCTTCGTCTACCTCGAACAAAAGAAGCACATAATCCAAATCAATAAACAAAGAACTAAGCATGCAAAAATACAAGATCCTTAATGCGTTTGAACGAATTCATACCTTTTTTATATTGCCGTTGGAGCGAGTGTAAAGAGGAGGGAGATAGGTGGCGCCGGTGGCCTCGAACGAAGGGAAATACCGAGACATGCAACGAGGAAGACGAAATAGACGAAAACCTCCATGAGCGCCACTGTACACGAACCCTGAAGCTTTTCCCTCAAACGAAAACATAAGCGAAACCCTAAAACGTTTGCTTCAGAACAATGGGCCTAACCCGTTTTGACCTCTCTAAAGCCCATTAAAAGCTCTAACCCTCTTATGCAAAACAAACCCCTTTTTCATAAAACACACGTTGTCTTCTCTTTTCTTTTATTAATTAGCTTAACCACTTTTTATATAATTAACTAACATAACCTTTTTGTTTTACTAACATTATTTTTACATATTTTGATCCATAAATAACTTATATTTTCTCTTTTTTTTCATACATAGAACATTAAATTTTCCTTAAAGATAATACCTTTCTTTTATTTAATTTGTATATAACAAATAAAAATACCCCTTTTTTCTAGTATACATAATTTAATCCTTGATTTTTATTTAAAAAATACTTTTGTATATAATGACAAAAATACATTTTTTTTACATCACATAATTAAAACTTAGAAATATTTTCTTTTCTCAAAACATCATTTTTATACATAATTTAATTAGAACTTGAACATTCAATTAAAAACATTTTCTTTTGTGCATATTAAGAAAATACAAGACTAATTAATTAAATAGACATTTAATTTTTCTTTAAGTTAAACAATACTTAATACACATTTAATTTCATATTGTCGCACCTGTAAATAATTACACACGCACATGCTTGTACACTTACACAATACATACATTGCCCCTATACACATTTGCTTATACATTGATATTCATTATTTACATTTGATCGCAAGTTCGATTTGGTTGTAACTTATTAGATACTATAAGTCTCATCCCCATTCATAAATTTGTACCCCCATTCCCGGATACTATTTTGTAATAGCGTAGATTTTACATTTTCGCAATTTACCGCTTTCAATTATACCATGGTTAGACCTAGGGTTTGCATGTACATAAAATCAAACGCTAGATAACCTAACACAAGACAAATACATGAAATCAATACACAATCACACTTGCACCCTCTAGGGTAATCCCACATGTTGCCTTCCAAAATGGGCCATGCTTGCACGTCGAGTAATCTTTGGCAAAACAAAATCAAAATGATCATAAGTCCCTCAAAATGTTGCCTAAACGGAATGATCATAGTCCCTTCAAAACAAATTGCCAAAGACACTTGGCATCATTGCATTCGTGGTCCATACGATGACCCGTGCCCGTCCCGAACAAACTTCCTAAACGCAAGATTGTCCACCAAATTCAATGGTAGAACAAAATTGTTAAAAAGGGGTTAAAACATAACAAAAAACCTTTGAGTACAATAGGGTAGACAAAACTCTTAGTTGCTTGAGATCGACTTGCAAAAACACTTGCCTTCTTTTCAAAAACCACAATCCACAACACTTTCAAACAAACTCTCCAAAACACTTTGAAACATCTTTTCGAAAAGATACACGCCTTTGTAATATATTCGAGTAAAGAATTGTTACAAGGTTAGCCTAAGACAAGGCATCTTCTTCCAAAACATTTTCAAAAACACTCACACATACACCATTTTTCAAGAAATCAAAAATCAAGGCAAGTGATCTAAAAACCAAGTAACTAAGAGCCCATGGATAACCATGGATGAAAAGGGTGCTAATACCTTCCCTTTTCATAATCTACCCCCCGAACCCACGAAATATCTCAAAAGGTTTTTGTTGTGCTTTTTTAACCTTTCCTTTAGGATAAAATAAAAAGTCGGTGGCGACTCTTGCTCAACCGCACAAGTGCGAATACGAACGCAAAACAACAGTCAGTTCTCCCACCGTATCACAGAGTGTTAGAGTTTACATAAGACGATCAACTGGAATTCTTCTGTCATCCCTCAAAGGCTCACCACCTAAAGTGACAAATTCAGACAAAAAGGCTTTTTGTTCATTTGAAATTTCAAGTTGTAATTTCTTTTGTTGTTCGAACAATTATTTATTAATGTTAAACTATGTTTCATTAATGCATTCCATATGTTTGTCTTGAATTCATCCATTTGTTTTCACTATATTTAAACTGTGTTTTTTACTCTCTTTATGACATTCAACTCTTGCTAAAAGTTACAAGCCTTTAGAGGGAGGATGACGAAAACAATGCCTTCATCTCATACAGTATGCTTTTGGGACAGACCTTGTTGACGATGTACAGGCGTTATTTCAAATCCTAAACACTGGAGTTATAAGTAAGGTAATCCCTAGTCAACCCCTTCGAGCCAAAGAAGTAGAAGTTTTCCTTTTTACACAAATTGAAACCTTTAATCAAAACCTGGGGCAGGGTAGTCTCTCAGTTAATTCAAATGCACGTTCAGTTGTAAACTTTCACTTCGTATAAAACGAGTGATATCAAAAACATTCCTATGGAATCAAAAAACAGTGATGGTTCCCTACCAAATAGGTAGTCATTATCTCTCAAAAAGAAAATCCCACTAAGTCAAAACCTACAAAGGAGACTTAAGAAAAAACTGGGGCATCCCACTGACTATAATCTCAAAACAAGAACAGTCAGGAAAAAACCAGGGATAATAAATCAAAAGAAAGAGGTCACTACAAATCCTCAACAACATGAAAAATGTTGCAAAAAATGACTGCCTTTTGATAAACTAAACTTGTCTGAACCATCACTAAGACGTCATTCCAGACTCAATTGGAGTTCGAACATACAATTAACTGAGTTTAGGACTGAAGAACATCATGAGGAGTGGGTGGATATAAATACAATTTGAGCCTTTATCCTTTGTTTCCTAAACCGTGAACCAAGCCACGCTACAACCCTTCAAAAGTCCTAATTGAAGCATGGGTTAGTTCGAAAGCATACTGTTACAAAATGTATCCTAACTCCTGTAAGGCTTTACTCTAAATCCTGAGTTTGAATTTTCTTACAAAACTTCTTTACTTGCTAAAACGCATTTTCAAAATTTCAAGACAAGCATAAACTTTGTATTATTTGAATATCGATGTTTGCATATGGCTATTTGTTTGACAGCATAGAAATTCACACAACGAATATCCAGTGAATGAAAGCTCTCTCAGTGAACAAAATCACTTTAAGTGGGATGAAATTTCCAATGACAAATCTCCTATTAACAAGGGGGCATGGCATGTCACTATCCAGCACACTTGGGGCAGTCCAGTCAAGATTCCAAGAAATCTCTCAAGAAGTGCTGAATAACCAGGGGCAGGTCCCCATCTCCATCACTTGGGGCATTGAACGCAAATCCTGAAAAAGGGTTACATACAATCAAGCATTTCCTGGAAGTGCCACAACTGCTTGTTACTAGGGGTAGTGACAAATCTCCCCAAAATCCTTCTCATAGCATGACTCTCAGCTAGAGTTTCAATCTCTGAAAACTTCTCACCAGCTGGGTCGACCTCAAGAATCCTCGAGGATTTCATCCAGTGAAGTCGCCACCTCTCCAACAGACCGGTAACAAGGTTTATTTCCCCAACAAACCGCAGGATTCCCTAGCTTGAGTTTGCCTCTCTGACTACTATAAATCAAAGGACCACAAATCCTCTTCCCCAGTAGACTACTCTACAATCCCCAGCAAGTTACTTTAAAACCTGGACTCGGCCAGATTTCAGTTCAACTTCGACTCCCCAGTAGAGCAACGAATAACTGAGACTCCAGAACTCCTTTCCCCAAGAAAGAATCAACACTCTCCACAGAGTTTTCAATATTCCCCAACAGAATTCTCCTCAAACAACAAAACAGGAATCTCTGGTGGAAACATTCTAAGCAAAGTTTGAAGACACACCTACTCTTCAACAGTAGTTCGGGATTTATTGACTCCCCGACATTTTCAAGGATTTATTTACTCAGACAAAAAATACATTCATTAAAATTTCACACTTCATACATCCTGGTTACATACATGACAAGTGTATACGACACAATCTCATTTATTTTGAGAACATCATTGCACCATGCATTTCATACATCATGACATTGCATACAGTTAACGTTTTACCTTTTTTAGGAAAAGGTTAATCAACAGATGGCTATCATCAACAATTTTCAAAAGGTCAAAGATTAATACCTGTAACAAGTCAGGGAAATTATCTACACAACCAACTGAAGTAGCCCTACCCATGTTTGCTTCTCATTTCCAAGATGAAGTTTTACACGGACTCATCATGAAGCAACCCTACCCAGATTCCTTCTCTTTCTAAGATGAAGTTTTACACGGACTCGTCATGAAGTAGCCCTACCCAGGTTTCTTCTCATTTCCCAGATGAAGTTTTACACGGACTCGTCATGAAGTAACCCTACCCAGGTTCCTTCTCTTTCCAAGATGAATTTTTACAAGGACTCGTCATGAATAGCCCTACCCAGGTTTCTTCTCATTTCTAAGATGAAGTTTTACACTGACTCGTCATGAAGTAACCCTACCCAGGTTCCTTATCTTTCCAAGATGAAGTTTTGCACAGACTCGTCATGAAGTAGCCATACACAGGTTTCTTCTTATTTCCAAGATGAAGTTTTACACAGACTCGTCATGAAGTAGCCCTACTCAGGTTTCTTCTCATTTCCAAGATGAATTTTTACACGGACTCGTCATGAAGTAGCCCTACTCAGGTTTCTTCTCATTTCTAAGATGAATTTTTACACAGACTCGTCACGAAGTAGACCTACCCAGGTTTCTTCTCATTTCCAAGATGAAGTTTTACACGGACTCGTCATTAAATAGCCCTACCCATGTTTCTTCTCATTTCCAAGATGAAGTTTTACACGGAATCATCATCAAGCAACCCTACCCAGGTTCCTTCTCATTTCCAGATGCAGTTTTACACTGACTCATCATGAAGCAACCCTACCCAGGTTCCTTCTCATTTCTAGATGCAGTTTTACAAGGACTCATCATGAAGCAACCCTACCCAGGTTCCTTCTCAGAAAATTCCAGATGAATTTTAATACGGACTCATCATCAAGCAACCCTACCCAGGTTCCTTCTCATTTCCAGATGCAGTTTCACACGGACTCATCATGAAGTAATCCTATCCAGATTCCTTCTCAAACAATTTCAGATGCAATTTTACACGGACTCATCATGAAGCAACCCTACCCAGGTTCTTCCTCCTCTTTCTAAGATGAAGTTTTACACGGCCTCATCATAAAGTAACCCTACACAGGTTCCTCCTATTTCCAAGATGAAGTTTTACATGGACTCATCATGAAACAACCCTACACAGGTTCCTCCTCTTTCCAATATGAAGTTTTATGCGGACTCATCATGAAGCAACCCTACCCAGGTTCCTCCTCTTTCCAAGATGAAGTTTTACACGGACTCGTCATGAAGTAGATCTACCAAGGTTTCTTCTTATTTCCAAGATGAAGTTTTACACAGACTCATCATGATGTGATCCTACCCAGGTTCATTCTTTTTCCAAGATGAAGTTTTACACGGACTCGTCATGAAGTAGCCCTACCCAGGTTTCTTCTCATTTCCAAGATGAATTTTTACACTGACTCGTCATGAAGTAGCCTTACCCATGTTTCTTCTCATTTACAAGATGAAGTTTTACACGGACTCGTCAGGAAGTAAACCTACCCAGGTTCCTTCTCTTTCCAAGATAAAGTTTTACACGGACTCGTCATGAAGTAGCCCTACCCAAGTTTCTTCTCATTTCCAAGATGAAGTTTTACACGGACTCGTCATGAAGTAGCCCTACCCAGGTTTCTTCTCATTTCCAAGATGATGTTTTACACAGACTCGTCATGAAGTAGCCCTACCCATGTTTCTTCTCATTTCCAAGATGAAGTTTTACACAGACTCGTCAGGAAGTAGCCCTACCTAAGTTTCTTCTCATTTCCAAGATGAAGTTTTACACGGACTCGTCATGAAGTAGCCCTACCCAAGTTTCTTCTCATTTCCAAGATGAAGTTTTACACGGACTCATCATCAAGCATCCCTACCCAGGTTCCTTCTTATTTCCAGATGCAGTTTTACACGGACTTATCATGAAGCAACCATACCCAGGTTCCTTCTCATTTCCAGATGCAGTTTTATACGGACTCATCATGAAGCAACCCTACCCAAGTTCTTTCTCAGAAAATTCCAGATGAAGTTTAACACGGACTCATCATCAAGCAACCCTACCCAGGTTCCTTCTCATTTCCAGATGCAGTTTCACATGTATTCATCATGAATTAATCCTACCCATATTCCTTCTTAGACAATTCCAGATGCGGTTTTACACGGACTCATCATGAAGCAACCCTACCCAGGTTCCTCCTCTTTCCAAGATGAAGTTTTACACGGACTCATCATAAAGTAACCCTACATAGGTTCCTCCTATTTCCAAGATGAAGTTTTACACTGACTCATCATGAAGCAACCATACACAGGTTCCTCCTCTTTCCAAGATGAAGTTTTATGCGGACTCATCATGAAGCAACCCTACACAAGTTCCTCCTCTTTACAAGATGAAGTTTTACACGAACTCATCATCAAGCAACCCTACCTAGGTTTCTTTCTCATTTCCATATGCATTTTTACACAGACTCATCATGAAGTGATCCTACCCAGGTTCCTTCTCAGACAATTCTAGATGCAGTTTTACACGGACTCATCATGAAGCAGCCTTACACAAACCCATCATAAATTGAAGAATATCCAAGACCTCTGCTGGTTCAGTTTAAATCTCTCAATGGTTTATCCTAATTCGTTCTAGTAGAAATTTTCTCTAGTTCAGATAAATCGCTCCAAGATTTATTCTGATTATTTTCCATTTGAAGTCAAGTTTAGACTTAGTCTAATTTCTGCGAACAATCACATTTGGATGGCATATATAAGCCCATCTCTGACATCTCTCTATCATCTTACCAAATGGAATATTTAAGCCAATTCCCTACACAATCAACCACAACATCATCGAGTGCAAATTTCTGAGCACTATAGTGTTCAATCATCTTCCACCTTCAAGTCACGAATGGCAGATTTGCCAATCTAACTCTTCAGGTGTAAGAAGATTGAACAGGAGCAGCTGTTGTACCCAAAAATTTGCCCTCTCAATTCTCAAGGCTTTTCTCACAAAGATTCTCACAATTCAAGCTTGCACAAGTACATTGGGATTTTCCAGTACCAAAGTTAAAAGGAAACTGTCAAAAAGTAAGAAAATAGATAAAAAATAACATTTTGACAAATTTGGGGAAAAATAAGCCTCCTTCGATTCTGAATTTCGATTGGACAGGTGTGTTGCCTGCATGCTTGCAATTGAAGGCCATGATATGCTGGCCACACGTACCCCTTGCAAGAAAACCCCTTCGATTCACCAAGCCTGCTTCCTGCAAGCCTGCTTCGATTTGGATAAGTTTGCTGCCAACAAGCCTGCTTCGATTGGGCACATGCTGCCTGCAAGCCTACTTTGATTGGGCATATGCTGCCTGCAAGCCTGCTTCGAATGGAGATATGTTGCATGCATGTTTATTTCGTTTGGACAAGCTTCTATGTGACAAAGTAACCATCTCTATACATTCTTCGAATCCACTTGCACCAAGGGCCTGTTGTAGACTTTGCCTCTCATAAGCTTCGTTTGAGCCAAGAGATATCTTCATACGAGATTTGACTAAGTTCTTGATTTCCCTTGAAAGAACACCCCTCGATTAAGAAGCCAGGAACTTCCCTCATGCTAAACAGACACCAGGAAATGACTCCCTTTATGTTTATTTCGATCCACATGCTTCGATTCGGAAATATGCTTCCTTCGAACACGAGCTTTCAATTGGCCAATGTGTTTGCTTTGATCAAAGCTTCGCCTGGGCATTAGCTTCCTTCGAGTAAGCCTGTTTCGACCACAAGATTCGACTGAGGCAAAGGCTTCCTTCGAACAAGTGTGCTTCGATTTCATTCTTGCATTCAACTCAAGACCAAATCTCATTTGCCAGGCTATGTTGCTTCTAAATCTTTACATAATCAGAGGTTTACACAAGTTTGTGATACATTGCCTAAGGGTTTGAAGGTTTATCCACTGGATAATACCACTCTTGGACGAAATGGTAAAGGACTAAGTATCCTTTTTTCATAAAAGGTACTTTAGTCACAAAATCAGCTTTGAACCTGATTTTGGTCTGAGCACAACTAATGCCAAAAAGCATAAGTGACATCCTTTGTACCCCAACTGCCAAAAGGCCCCCCACTTGTACCTTTCACGTTTCATATTTTATTGTTTTGCAATGCTGGCTATTGAAAATATGTCCATTCTTTTTCTCTATAAATAGAGGAATTTTTGCAAAGCTAAAGAGGATTTTTGGACCAGAGGAACGAATCTCCCAAAATTTCTCAAACACAAAAAATCTCTCAAGTCCCCCAACACTTGTGAGAACAAACCCAGAATCACATACTTACTTCCTTCGATTCTGAAGAGCAAGTACTCTTCAGTATCCTTCGAATCCAGTTTGGAAAGAAACATAAGACTTGTTTCTTTCCTTCCTTCGAATCCAGTATTCCAAGCACAGCTGTTGGCCCCCTCCTTCAAATCCAACACCCTGGGCCTCCACTCAAGGTCCCACGCCCATTCAAAGCCTCCAGCAAGGTAAGTCACTCTTACCCTTGAACCTTTCGTTTCATGGCATAATATGTAAATAATATTTTCGTTCGTTTCAAGCATGTACATACCATTGTTCCTTTCGTTTCCACCCTTTTAACATGTTTTTCAGAGCTAACCCTTTTGTTTTGCTTTTTGTTTACCTGAACTTGCTTTAACTATTAAACTGTTTGCAAGATAAATACTAGCATGGCCTTAGGCCATGTTTCCATTTAATTTTTTAAGCGAAAGAAACAGGGGGAAGGAAACATGAAATAAAGCCTTGGGCTTCCTTGCTGACTTCCAAGACAAAAAGGAAGAATCAAAAGGCACGCTTGCACTAAAGTCCAGCCAGAATCGAAAGTTATGACTTGCTACTGCTAGCCTCAATCGAATAAGGAAACAAGGCAACAAGGTAAAACTAGAAGGCTTCGCCATACACTGACTTCCAGGCCAATCGAAGGACAGGACCTCACTGGTGCCAGCCCCTAATCAAAGGCCATGACTTCACTGGTGCTAGCCCCAATCGAAGAAGGCCAACAGAATGCAAATCGAAGGGTGCTCCTACCCCAATCGAAAGACTCTATTTTTTCTTCTTTTTATCTTATTTTTGCCTTTACATTTCTATACACTTCAATATGGTTGTAATAGTGTAGGATTTATTTTTTGCACCTTTTACTACTTTTGTACAAATTCTAGTAATTAGGTGTGTATGGAAAGATAAAACCAACAAGTAGACAATCCAAAAATCAAAGACAAAATGCATGCAATCAAACACACTTACACACATGCATCCTTAGGGTAATATCATTACTGCCTCGGAAAATAGTCATATCCCTCGAACATGGGCATTTTAACAAAGACCCTCGATAAAAGATCGTAGTCCCTCGATGACCCTCGATGTTTCCTTTGGTAAACGATCTAGTCCCTAAAACGATATTGCTAAAACGTCCCATAGGTTTCTTTTTATGACTATACAAACGTCCCATGCCCGTCCCTTCACATCCAACGATGGGGCTTCTTACCAAAACAATGGTAAGATAGCAACATCTAAAGGAGGAGGAAAAGAACATCTAAGACCTTTTGAGTAGGTATATTCGCTCCTAGTTTCTCGCTTGCTCACAACAAAAACATTTCATACACCAACACTCTCATTTGAAAAATTTTCAAAAGACAATACTTTGTACGCGTTCTTATAGAAACGAGAGCAATTACAAAGACATCTTTTATAAATCACTTTCAAAAACACATTCCATAAACACCTCTTTGAACTATTTTCAAAACAACACTTTGTACGCGTTCTTATAGAAACGAGAGCCATTACAAAGACGTTTTCAAAATACTTTCAAAACCATCACCACAAGCACACTTTTCAAATAAAAAGCAAGTGATCTAGCAAGAAACTAAGAGCCCGTAGATAACTACGGATGAAAAGGGTGATATTACCTTTCATTTTCATAATCTACCCCTCGAACTCATAAATAATCTCGAAAGGTCTTTCCTGTTCTTTTTAGCCTTTCCTTATTGGATAAAAGAAAAGTCAGTGGAGACTCTTGCTAACCGCGACATTTGCAACAAAACGCAAAACATCCAAGTCAGTTCTCCCACCGCATTACACAAATAAAATTTTCAAAAGTGAGCTAATGATTAAGAGCCCGTTGATAACTACGGATGAAAATGGTGCTAACACCTTCCCTTTTCATAACTTACCCCCCGAACTCAAAATCTATCAAAGGTATTTCATGTTCTTTTCACCTTTCCTAAATATTGGATAAAAGAAAAGTCGGTGGCGACTCTAGCTATCCGCACATTTGATAAAACCAAAAAAAGTCAGTTCTCCCACCGTGTTACAGAAATGGTGACTCTGCTGGGGAGTACTTAAAAAAAAGAGGGGTTACCTTAGGGATAAATCACTTTATTTTCTTCAATTGTCTAAATTGTTTGCTTTAATTTAAGGGTTGCTTGGGTATTATTATTGCTTGTAAGATTCTACACCTAGATCTAGGGATTCCTTAGGTAAGTAGCAATAGATCATCGAGACTGTACGGCATAGACCGATATGGTTAAAATGATGGCTACAGTTAGTGCAACACTTTAGTTTATACCAATGTTCCTTGAGTTAGTCAAGGATAACATTAGGCTTCAGCATGGCGTCATTAGCACTAACTTACTTTTAGAACCTTAATTGACCCATCTTGGCCATTAGAAGGTAGTGAGATGGTCGGCTTTGGTGTAGCCCAAGGTTGGTTGATACTTGATGCTACGCTCACTAAGATTCGACTCTCGGGATGTTTTGGTGGCAAGCTAGTTGTCGTGCTGAAACAAAGCCTGCGAGAATGATCTGTAATATGAGATTCCTAGAATCCAGTTATTATTTTTAGGACAGGTTGAGCCAACTTAACTCTAATGGGGAAGGGTACTTACCTATGGACTTCATGCAAGCCTTTAAACCTATGGCTCTTGTGTGACTTGTTTGTGTTATCTATCTATTTAACACGAACATGACATCATAACATCATCTCATCATGACATGGTATTTTTACTAACCATTTCAAGGATCTTAGGGATCTTTGATGCATGATTATCATAATCCAGATTTCTAGCAAGGGGCAAGAGGATTTATTTTCCTCTATCCAGATGTCGTCAAGATAAAAGTACATTCTTTTGAGTCAGAGGCTATGACCCACTTGATATGGTGAGCTTGATTCTTTTGGGAAAACGTTCAAAGATGAATACTCAAAGTTCTTCAGACAAAGCTGCAACCAGACTAAGTTTCTGATATTTCAATATTTTAATCCTGCGAGATCCTTGAAAATATTGTATATGCATCTACATGTCGTGCATATCATTACATAATAGGTGTTCTCAAGACAGGTTTTCTCATCTTCTTGCTTTTTATTTCAACAGAAAATGGCTCTTGAACAGACATTCAAAGATCTCCAATCTCATAATCCCAATTCTAACAGATGTTCCTGAACTTATCCAAGGGGGCAGGAAGAATTAAAGGCACTTGTCACCAATGGGAAGAAGAAGAAGAAGACAAAGAAACCAATCGGCGTCCTCAACAAGGGGAGAATGTTCAGAGGACCAGTCAAGCAAGCTCGATATCTTAATATCCCATCGGATGAAGATGACAAACAGGATGGAGATGGTAAGAGTGTGAAAACTGAAAGGAGAAGTCTTGGTTCTGATAAATTTCCTGATGAAGAGGAAGATAATTATTTGGATGAGCAATATCCCCCTGCTAATGAGAAGTATAAGCTGCTGGAAGAGCGTCTGAGAACTATGGAAATCCAGAAGGTGCCTGGATTGAACTTTGATGATTTGGGTCTGGTTTCAGGAGTTGTCATTCCTCCTATATTCAAAACTCCTATATTTTCCAAGTATGATGGTGTTTCCTGCCTGAAGTTGCACTTAAGATCATATGTTCAGAAAATTCAACCACACACTGATGATAAGAAGTTGTGGTTGCATTTCTTTCAAGAGAGTCTATCTGGAACACAACTGGAATGGTATTATCAACTTGAAGGTGCCAATATTCGCACTTGGGAAGATTTGGCTGCAGCTTTCTACAAACAGTATCAATATAATTCTGATTTGGCGCCAACATGCATGCAACTATAGAGTATGTCCATGGGTTATGAGGAAGGTTTTAAATAGTATGCATGGAGAGATCTTGCGGGAAGAGTTCAACATCCTTTGGATGATAGAGAGTTGGTTGACATGTTCATGAGTACACTGACAGGTCCTTTCTATAATCACCTACTTGGAAGTTCTTCAGCTGGTTTCACTGAACTGATATTGACAAGGGAACATGATGAGAATGGAATCATAAGCGGTAAAATCCAGGTAGCCATATCTTTAAATACTGTGGAAAAGGCTTATAATGGTAAGAGAGAATCCAATGTTGTATACATTCAGAAGGTTCATAATAAGAGTGACCGCAACCAATCTATGGGAGCAGTACTAATCTCTAATCTTGGCCAGTGCAACAACAATAACAACAGAATAATCAGCGTAGGTGGGATGCACCCAGGAGTCAGTTTACAAGAATAAACATGTTGTTGGCTCAAGCGCAACACATGTTAAAGGCATGTTTATTACATTGAGAGAACCGCCTCAGAATCCAAACACTTCCTCTCCCCGCTATAATCCTAATGCAAGATGTGCACATCACTCTGATATTCCCAGGCATGATACTAGCAATTGTTGCGCTCTGAAGAATAAGATCCAAGACATGATTGACGCTAAGGAGATTGAATTTGACCTTACTAAAACTCCTAATGTGATCACTGCACCTATTCCTAATCATGACAAGGGCGTTAATTCTATTGAAGATGTTTCTTATGTTCCTACTATGAATGCTTTGACTACTCCTCTAATGATTTTAAAGGAGAAGCTACTACAAGCCGTTTTATTTATGGGTTACATTGAAGACTGCTAGTACTGTGCATCCTAATCCAATGGTTGTGCATTGCTGAAAGAAGGTATTCAGTGTTTGATGGATGACCGTGTGATTCTATTTGAGAAAATTCCTTTTGAGGAGACTCCTTCTGTGGAGAGTACATCCCAAGACCTGAAGCTTGAATACGTGTCTACAATTTTCGGTACTCCTGTAAGGAACACTTCTAAGGGTCCTGTGAAGATTATTGCCGAACCTAGAGTTTCACCTCTTATCATTACTGCACCTAGGCCAATTCCATAATCATATGATAAGGCTATTCCTTGGAATTATGGAGCTGATGTCTATTACCATGGAGTCAAGCAAGAACCATTGACCGTTGAAGATGAAAATGCTGAAGTTATTGATCCCGATGTTGGCAATATTTCTGGGACTAGTAAGGTTACCAGAAGTGGAAGAATTTTCTATCCAGAGATCTCTCTAAAGGCTGTTACTACATTGGTTCGTATCACTACTACTGAGACTCGAGACGAAAAACATATGACTGAGCCTGCCCAGACTGAGGCACCAAAAGAGGTTACTGATGAAGACACCTCCAAATAAGAGACGAAAGAGATACTGAAGATTATCCGAAAGAGTGACTACAAGATTGTGGAACAGTTGGGGCAGACACCCACTAAAATATATATGCTATCTCTGTTGTTATGCTATGAGGCCTATGCTCAGGCTTTGGTAAAATTTCTGAAATCTGCATATGTACCACAAGGAATCTCTGTTGATCAGTTCGAAAATCATGCTACTAGCCTAAAAATTGATAATGGGCTAGGCTTTTATGATGCAGACTTAACTCCCACAGGAAGGAATCATAATAAGTCCATGCATGTCTCTATTGAGTGTAGGGGCACTACCTTATCTCATGTGTTGGTAGACACAGGTTCCTCGTTGAATGTTTTTCCAAAAGCTGCTTTGGACAAATTGGACTGTGAAGGGATTGTGCTAAAACCTAGTGACATTGTGGTGAGAGCTTTTGATGGTTCAAAGAGAATGGTGCATGGAGAGGTTGATCTTCTAGTCAAAGTGGGTTCCCAAGTCTTTGACTCTACTTTCTATGTGATGGACATTCGTCCTGCCTATTCTTTCTTACTCTAACGCCCTTGGATTCATTGGGCAGGTGTTGTTACGTCTACCTTACACCAGAAATTGAAGTATCCTGTGAAGGGAAAGATTGCTACAGTTTGCAGTGAAGAATAATATATGGTGAGCCATTTGAACTCTTTCAAGTATCTTGAGATGGATGGTGAATTTTTCGAGAATCCTTGCCAAACCTTTGAAGTTGTTTCTTAGACAACCTCGGTTGATAAAGTTGCTTCTGATGCTCCTAAGATTCCATCAAAAATGGATTCTCTGAAAGGCGCTAGGGTTGTGGTTGAAGAAGGTGGTTGCACTGTTTGGGGTCATCTTCTCGATATTCCTTATACATTTGACAAATTTGATTTGGGTTTTATCTCACAAGCTCAGAGGGTTGTCTGTCATGCTCATGCTAATTCTGGAATAACGCCATTCCGCGTCAACAACAATGGAGTTCACAACAATCAAGTCAACAATGTGGAAGACGCTGATAGTGACTGCGGCATAGACAGTGGGATCTTCCCTACTACCGAAAGTGGGCTCAATAATTGGAAGACTGAAGACTTTATCCCAATCTCCTTTAGTCGGGAGTATATGTTATTTTATGTTTTCTTACTTTCAAGTATTTTTGGTTATTTAATTTAAACAATAAATTTTGAGCCTTGTGCCTTACTCGAAGCACAACGGTCAATTTGTTAGGATTGTCATTATTCATTAGCATATTTTCATTTAATAAATCATTGGACGTTTGCATTCAAATTTTGCGCTCTTTGTCTTTCTTTTACTTTATTTTGCTTTCAAAGTAGCTATGTGTTCTGACACACACCCACATAATAAATTTCAAATCCATATCCACCCTGGATACCATTGATAACAATTCTGATATTACCAATTATGACTTCAAAAATCCGATCTACCAAGTTGAGGACGAAGGTGAAGAAGATTATGAAATACCTGGAGAGCTTGCTAGGATCTTAATGCAAGAAGAAAGATCCATATGACCGCATGAGGAGCCAGTAGAGGTTGTGAACTTGGGTACTAAAGAGGAAAGAAAGAAATTAAGATAGGTGCCAACCTAAAGGACAATGTCAAAAAGAGATTAATCCAGATGTTGCATGACTATGTTGAGATCTTTTCTTGGTCGTACAAAGACATGCCAGTGCTTGATACTGATATTGTGGTTCATCATTTACTGATGAAGGAAGGTTATCCTCCTATAAAGCAGAAGGTTCGTCGTATGCATCCTAAGATGTCTGAAAAGATCAAAGCTGAGGTTATGAAACAGTTCAACACAAGTTTCTTAGCTGTTACATCCTATCCTCAGTGGGTTACAAATGTGGTACAGTACCTAAGAAGGATGGTAAGGTGCATATGTGTATAGACTATAGGAATCTGAAAAGGGCAAGCCCTAAAGAATACTTTTCACTTCCACATATTGATGTTCTGGTCGACAACACCGCTCAGCACAATGTGTTTTCCTTCATGGATGGTTTCTCTGGTTATAATCAAATCAAGATGGCACCTGAAGACATAGAGAAGACTACTTTTGTCACACAGTGGGGGCACTTTCTGTTAAAAAATCATACCTTTTGGTTTGAAGAACGTTGGTGCAATGTATCAGCGTGCTATGGTAGCTTTGTTCCATGATATGATCCATCACGAGATAGAGGTTTATGTTTATGACATGATAGCCAGACCCCATACTGAATAAGGACACCTAGACCACCTACACAAGTTGTTTGAGATATTGAAGAAATACAAATTGAGGTTGAATCCAAACAATTACACCTTTGGGGTAAGATCCGATAAACTCTTAGGTTTCATCGTTACTGGTAAAGGTATTGAAGTTGATCCCGCCAAGGTTAAAGCCATTCAAGAAATTTCAGTTCCCTGTACTGAGAAGGAAGTCAGAGGTTTCTTGGGACGATTGAACTACATTTCCAGATTTATTTCCCATTTGACTGCTACTTGTGAACCAATCTTCATGTTACTAAAGAAAGATCAAGTAGTAAAGTGGAACAACGATTGTAAGATAGCATTCGACAAAATTAAAGAGTACCTCTAGGAACCTCCGATTATAATGACACCAGTTGAAGGAAGACCTCTCATCATGTACTTGACAGTTTTAGAGAATTTTACGGGGTGTGTATTGGAGCAACATGACGAGTCTGGTCGAAAGAGCATGCAATATACTATCTTAGAAAAAAATTTACCGACTGTGAAACAACATACTTAATGCTCGAGAAAACTTGTTGTGCTTTGGCATGGGCTGGTCATTGACTAAGATAGTATATGTTGACTCATACTACCATGTTGATCTCTACGATGGATCCGATAAAATACATATTCGAGAAACCTGCTCTCTCTGAAAGAATATCAAGATGGAAAATGGTCTTGACCGAATATGACATTCAATACACAACTCAGAAAGCAATCAAAGGAAGTTGTTGTACCCCAAAATTTTCCCTCCCTTTTCTTCAAGACATTTCTCAAAAAAGATCTCAAATTCTCAAGGATTCTCAAAGAGTTGATCAGACAAACTCACTTTCTAAGCATTGAGTCCACAACTAGGGTTTTGGTTTTCTCAAGGATAATCAGATTTCTAATGCCTCAAGTGACTTTCATGGTTCATTATAGGTATCTAATAATGCTCATACTAAGTTTCAAGTTTTTCATCACAAATTTGCTCAGTCAATTGATCAGATGACTGAAAATCAACTGTATTGGGTAAAAATTCAATTGTGATCAATATACAGTCAAACTTCAAGATTTTTGACCAACATCAACATTTTGAAGTGATATTCATTATTTGATAAAGGGATGATCATAATTCCTCAAGTAAAGCATTCAAATCATCAAAGGGGTAAAATTGACCAAATTAGGGTTTTGACTGAGAATGACTGATTGTTGACTTTTGACCTAGTACACGACCTAATGGCTAGAAGAATGATCTTAAGGATTCAAACACAATATCTTGACCTAATTTTATGGTTAAAAACATCCTCAAAGGTCAAGTTATTGATATTTTAAATTTGGATCAACTGATGAAAAAGTCAACTGACACACAAAAGTCAAACTTTGACTTTTTTGGTCAATATTGAATTTCAAAGATCAAGATTCGTCAAGACATTAAAAAATATCAAACTTGATCATCAAGAATCAATAAAGTCAACAAAAGTCAAGATTTCCAATACTTAGAAAAATTCTAAGTATTTTTTACCTTGATAATTTCACTACTTCATGACTATTTTTCACTATGATGCAAGATGATTCAAGGAAAACTTTCAACATGAAAGTTGTAGATCATGATGAATTCTGTAAATTTGTCCTTCAGGGTTGATGTCCAAAAAATGTTTGGATTAAGAGATATAGGTCCATGAAGTTATGACATTTTTAACAAAATACTTAGTGAAATTTTTAACAAGTTTGGTCAGATTTTTGTCACAAATTCTTGGAAATTTTTCACCAAGTTCTAAGTTGATTTAGCCAAAGTGGTCAACTTGAAGGTTGTAGACAATGTTTCAAGCTTTCCAAAATGTCCAAGAACTTGAAGAGATCATGCTTGATCTAAGAGATTCGAAGAGATGAAGTTGGGCATCCATTATTGAATTATAGGTCATTTTCATGAATAACACATGATCAAATCTCAAGCCATGATGCATAAATCTTGCTTTTCAGGCTTCTAACTTGAAAATCACTGCATAATTTAATATTTACACAATTGATTGAGGTATGATTCAATTGATTAAGCCATTGTCCAAACCAAATTTCCATTTTTGGAACAAAGTTACCATTGCCATTCTTGTAAAGTTGCTCTAATCACAAAGTCAACTTGTCTTGAGCCTCTAACATGTTTCTTTTGCACACACTTAACCTACAAGATCATAAGAAACATATTTAAAGTGTCCAACCACTCTATAGGGCATGGTATAAGCATTGGAACCATGTTCTTCAATGTTGCTTCAAAATTAAGTAACCTAGCCATAACATGTGACTTTGTGAACCAAACCATCTCAGCCTCTAAAACCTTCCCTCTATAAATAGAAGAAGTATTTTCAAGCCAAAGCATGAATGGACAAGCCTCCTAACCCTCTCTAACTCCCTAAAATCAGAATTGGAATTTAAATCCTCCATTGTTGCAAGTTATGACCTTAAACTCCAAACACTTAATCGGCTCATGTGTTTTCACTCTAAATCATTCACAAATCTTCTATAACTCATATATAAGCTATCCAAACACTTACTACACCAATGTAACACCATCTTCATCATCCTCCATTTCCAAAAACAGCCACCTGCAACTTGACTTCTCCAGAAGAATCCAGTCACTCTCAATCCAAAGTAAGCATTGCAATAGCTTCCTAGGAGTTTAGTGAAGCTATCCAGCTCATCACAACATCTCCAGGAGTGCTCAAACTCCAAACACGATTTCTAGTTTTAAGGTAAGTTTTCTCAACTTTGAACTTCTTATACAAGCATCATTAATGGTTCCTTTGTGAATAAAAAATTTAGACATCATTCCCCTAAAGCTAACCATGCCTTTAGTTTTCATTTATGTTAAATGTACGTGGAGAAATTTTAGTTTAAAGTTTCAGAAAAATTAGGTCTTAATTTGGTACCAACAGAAATTCATGTTTATCTTTGAGAGTTAGATTAAGTTATTTACATGGTTGGATTCGTGGTGAAAAAATAAGCAAGTTTCATGTTTACACTTTTGAAAATGGTTGAGAAATGAGCAAGTTTGAAAATTCAAAAATATTGTTGTTGTTTGCTGCAAACACGCGCAAGGAAGAAGATGAAGTCAAATTTGAAAAATGAGTTTACTTTATATTTTTTGCAACTTACATTACCACCGGATGTAACAGTCACCCCAGTGGTAAAGGAGCGTGTGCTAAGTCATTTGTCTATAGGAACCTGGGTTTGAGCCTCAGTGGTACCCTTTTGTTTTTTTTCATATTATTTCCTTGTATATCCAGTATGAACCATCCAGCGTGCATCCTATACACCCTCATTCCCTTTCCATGCGATCATCATAAAGTAAAATCCAACGCATCCAAGTGTCAGCCTATGGTGCACTCCAAGAAATCATTCACACATGATTATTACAGGCGCTGAACTTTTGTTTACGGGCTTTAACTGAATTTTCTTCATACCCCCCCCCCCTTTTACTTATTATACACAGGCCTGTCTTTTATTTTTTCTGATTCAACAAAAAAAATCTGTTTGGGCCTAACAAAAATGATTTCTCGCCCCCATTTTTCTTTTCAGCACCTAGACCCAACATTTTTCATATTCTTTATATTTTCTTTATTTTTATTTATTTTTTTATTTTTTTTAATCAAAAACAAAATAAAATATATTTTCTTAAATAATTAAATTAAAAATATTTTAATTTAAGCATTTTATTTTTATTAAATTTTATTATTTGTTTTACATCATAAAATATTTTCATTTCCAAATTGATATTAATATCCAAATTATTTTCTAAGAAAATCTTTAAACTTAGGTTTTATCTTCTCCTTAATTTCAATTAATTTATATTTTTAGGGTTTGTTAAATAATTAATTAATCTCTCTTGTAATTAAAAGTAATTAGTTTAATTAGGTTAATTACAAACCCTTTTCATCAAAAAGATCATCAGAACAAATTTTTTTTCTTTTTCCTCTACTTTACATTTTTGTGCATTTTATTATTATTCATATTCAATGGTTTGTAATAGATAATTAGAATTTATTACTTTTCTCTCCTCTCATTCACAAACTTGTACCCCCCATTCTCAAAGCATTGTAATAGCGTAGGACATTTAAATTCTGTAATATATCGCTTTCCTTATTATTGATAGTAATTAGGGTTTGCATGATAAGATTAAAATCAACCATAGCAAAACCCTAATTCAAGATAAAAAAAATTAAATCAAACACACTTAGCACACATGCACCTCTAGGTTAATCCACACTTATTGCCTCGAATAAAAACAGTCATGTCCCTCGAATATGGGATGTTTTAGCAAAGACCATCAGTTAAAAGATCGTAGTACCTCGATGACCCTTCGAAGTTGCCTTCAATAAACTATCTTAGTCCCTTATGACAAAATTTCTAAAGCATCTTACAAGTTGCATTCTATTACTATACGATGACCCACGCTCGTCCCTCACTTCCAATGATATGGTTTCCTACTATATAATGGTAGGATAGCACTATCTAAAGGAGAAAGAAAAGAACAAATACTTTTTAGTAGGTAGATCGCTCGAAATTGCTTGCTCACAAACCAAAACAATCTTTACACCTCACACTTTCAAAATAAACCATTTTCAAAACACTCTTCAAAACAAACATTTGTATACATTCTCAACGATACGAGAATCAATACAAAATTTCCTTACATTGGCATTTTCAAAAAAATCTTTCCAAACACTCCCTTTCTACAAATATTTTCAAAACAAACATTTTATATGCATTCTCAACGACACGAGAATCATTGCAAAATTTCTGCACTAAGGCGTTTTAAAAATATTTCCAAAACAAACATTTTGTATACATTCTCAACGATACGAGAATCATTACAAAATTACCATTTTCAAAACATCTTCAAAACATTTTCCAACTTACACAAAACACAAAGCATTTCAAAGTGGGCTAGCAATTAAGAGCCCGTAGATAACTACCGATGAAAAGGGTGCTAACATCTTCCCTTTTCATAACCTACCCCTTGAACTCAAGAAAATTCTCAAAAGGTCTTTCCTATTCTTTTCACCCTTTCCTTTATTGTACAAAAGAAAAGTCGGTGGCGACTCTTGCTATCCGTAACACTTGTGATAAAATGCAAAACACCAAGTCATTTCTCCCACCGTATTACAAAACTGGCGACTCTGCTGGGGACAAACTAAAAGTGGGGTTACCTTAAGAGCTAGATCACCTTTATTTTCTTTTCTTGTTTTCCTTGTTTGCTTTAAATTTTGGGTTATACTTGGGTTTATATCTTGTATAGATCCTATACCCGGATCTGGGGTATTTTAGGTAAGTAGCAATAGATCATGGAAATTGTACAGCATAGACCGATATGGTTGAAGCGATGGCTACGTTAATGTGACACATTTGTTAGTACCGGTATCCCTTGAGTTAAACCAAGGAGAATACGGGGCCTATGTGTGGTGTCATGAAGCACTAACTGATTCTAGAACCTTAATTGAACAACTTGGCCATTAGAAAGTAGTGAGATAGCTGGCTTTGGTGCAGACTGAAGTTGGTTAATACTCGATACTACACTCATTGAGATTGGACTTTCGGGATATTTCGGTCGCAGTTTGATGCTTGCGCTGAAGCAATTCCCGATGAAAAAAGATTAATAATATTGAGATTCCTTAGAACCCGGTTACTTTTTTAGGACAGGTTAAGCCAACTAAAACTTCAAGAGGGTACTTACCTATAAGCCCCATGCAAGCTTAAACCTAAGGTCTTATGTGTTTTGTTTGTGATAAATTATTCATGACATCATAAACATCATGACATCATGCCATAGTATTTTCCCTAACCATTTCAAGGGCCTAGGAATTTATCTTTGTTCTGTTTTGTAGGATATGGCTTCCGCTCGCAGAAATACCATCTGAATCAGCTTTGTAAGGGTACCTCCTCAACTCAAAGAGTTAGAATTAAGGGTTCCTGAAAATTCTCCATTCACCAAGAGATATGGTCGACTTCTCAATCTGGTTACCTCAAGCTTTGAAGAAGACATGATATGTGTGCTCATTAAGTTCTTTGATCTTGTACATCATTGTTTCACCTTTCCCGATTATCAATTGGTGCCCACAATGGAAGAGTTCTCTCAACTATTAGGAGTACCTGTTCTTGATCAAATGCCCTTCATCGATTTATAGAAAGATCCAAAACCTGAAGAAATTGCATCAACCTTACATTTGAAGAGGTCTAACATTGTAGCTAATTGGGAAACAAGGAGTGGAGTCAAGGGTTTTTATTAGCTAAATTTTTGTTAGAGAAGGCTCGACTGTTTTGGGAGGCTATGGATTTGCAAGATTTTGAAGAAGTCTTGGCTCATCTAATATATGGGTTAGTACTATTCCCTAATCCAGACCAACTCATAGATGTGAATGCTGTCAAAATCTTCCTTTCTCGTAACCTCGTGCCTACTTTGCTCGGAGACATTCTGCATTCTCTTCACACTCGTACTATGAGGAAGAGAGGGGCTCTTATATGTTGCATACTGTTGCTATCTAGGTGATTTATTTCGCACCTTCCCTGATCAGTATTGAGGAATAAACAAGGCTTGAGGTGGTCTCAAAGGGTGATGTCGCTCTCTCATTCGGATATTTATTGGTGTTCACAATCTCTGGAAGATGTTACTATAATTAACCGTTGTGGGGAATTTCCTAATGTTCCACTCCTTGGCATTATGGGAGGTATTACTTACAACCTTACTCTGGATCTACAACAATTTAGTTATACTCGAATAGATGGTCCTCATGACGCATTTATCTAGGGTATTGTATTTGACTATGAGAATAATGTTCAAAGTTATCGTCAAAATTTTGTACGAGCTTTGGGCATGGTAAACAAGGTTGGTAGCAATACTTTAGGACACAAGAATTGTATCCCCTTGGATCCTTATCTCAAATGGGTGTGAGCTCGCGCTCAAAACATCATGATGCCATATCCATCTATCCTACCAATAGTTGTGGAGCCTGTTGCTGAGGGGGATATCCCTTATACCATTCTCCATCATGACATGCCTAGTGACCTTGAAGAATTGCAGAAGTCGTTGATTCAACTCAAGGGAGAATGAGACACCTTTGAAGCTCGCTTCTATGCAAGCAAGAAGAAAGTGTTGGAGCTCACAAAGCAACTTCATGAGGAGCAAAGCATGAATGCCTACATCGACACAAAGAGGAAGCGTCCGTGGGATACTTGAACTCTTTCTTTCAGGAGTTCATTTTGTTGTCTCTTTGAGACCTTTTTTCTTTTTCGTTGTAATCCCAAGGGGGAAATTGTAATTTTTGAACCTATTAATGCAATTGTTGTTTTTGTTTCCTTTTTGGCTAGAAAATTTAAATCTCCTGAGGTCCTTGAAAACATTACATCCACATAGCATGTATCATGTCATAAGCAGGTTTTCCGATACAGGTTTCCTCATCTATTTACTATTTAAATCAGTATAAGATGGCTCTCGAGCAAACTATCAAAGATCTGCAAACTCAACACACACAGTTCCAAGAGACCCTCCAGAACTTAGCCAAAGGACAACAAGAAATGATGGCGCTCCTCGTCACAAAAAAGAAGACTAAGACACAGTCTGTTATCCTCAACATGGGAAGCAGGTTCAAAGGTCCTGCCCGACTGGCTCAAGTAGAAGAGGTTTCTTCTGAGGAAGAAGACAATCAAGAAGAGGATGTAAGAATCACCAAGGCTAGGGGTGGAAATAACCAGATTTCTGAGGATGAAGATTACTCCAAAGAGCAGTACCCACCGGCGGATGACAAATACAAACAGTTGGAAGACCTGCTTAAGGTTGTAGAGATCCAAACAATGCCTGGTATGGACTTTGGAGACTTAGGTTATGTTCCTGGGGTGGTCCTTCCCCACAAATTCAAGGTTCCTGTCTTCTCCAAATATGATGGAGTCTCTTTTCCAAAACTCCATTTAAGGTCATATGTCCGAAAGATTCAACCGCACACCGCCAACAGGAAGCTATGGATTCATTTCTTCCAAGAAAGCTTATCTGGAACATAGTTGGAGTGGTTATATTAACTATAAGGGACTAATATCCAAACATGGGAGGATTTGGTTGTTGCCTTCTACCGACAATACCAATACAATGTTGATCTTGCACCAACTCACGTGCAATTACAAAGTATAACTATATGCTCAAACAAAGGATTTAAGGAGTATGCCCAGAAATGGAGGGACCTGACTAGAAGGGTGTAACCCCCTTTGACTGACCGAGAATTGGTGGACATGTTCATGGGAACATTGACTGGTCCATTCTATAATTTGTTGATTGGGAGTTCTTTGTCAGGGTTTACTAAGTTTATTTTGACTGGCAAATGAGTTGAAAGTGGAATCAAAAGTGGGAAGATCCCAATGGCCTCAACCTACACTGTTGTAAAGAAACTATTTGTTGGTAATAAGGAAACTAATGTTGTTTATAGACAAAGGATCCATATCAAGAATGATCTTCATCAGTCGGTGGGAGCATTATTGATTTCTAACCCAACCCCAGTTCAACAACCACAACAACAAAACACTCAGCAAAGGCTGGATGCCCCGAGAAAGCAGTTCACTAGGATCAATATGCCATTTTATCAAGCTTTAGAACATATATTGAAGGCATATCTAGTAACACTGCGAGATCCTCATCCTAATCCTAATACTTCCTCTCCCAGATATAATTCGAACGTGAAATGTGCCTATCATTCAAATAGTCCTGGCCATGACACCAACAACTGTTGGGCGTTGAAAAACAAGATCCAAGATTTGATTGACAATAATGTGATTGAATTTGACCCTCCACAAACCCCTAATGTGATTATTGTCCCCATGCCCAGTCATGGTAAAGGTGTTAATGCCATTGACGATGTCTCTTTTGTCTCCACCATCAATTATTTGACTACTCCCATGATGATCGTTAAGAAGAGTCTATTCAGAGCAGGTTTATTTCCAGGATGCCTTGAAATATTTTACCATTGTGCTTCCCAAACTAATTGATGTATGTGGCTGAAGAAAGGTATTCAACGCCTGATTGATAGCCATGAAATTTTGTTCGAGAAAACCCTGTCCATGAAGAGCTTGCATGAAGATGTATCTTAAGAACTGAGACTTGAAGATGTTTCTATAATCACAATTTCAAACACTCCTATAAGGATCACCTCTGGAGGCCCTATAAGGATTCCTGCTGAGCCAAGAGTGGCTCCCCTGATCATTACTACACCAGGTCTAGTCCCCTATTCCTCTAACAAAGTTGTTCCCTGGAACTATGGGGCAGAAGTTTATTATCATGGTGTCAAGCAAGAATTATGGATTATTGAAAATGAAGAGCCTGAAATTATAAACATTGTCGGAACTAGTAAGGTCACTAGGATAGAAGGATCTTCTCTCTGGAGATCTCTCCTCCAACAACTACTACAACACTTCTTCATATTCCTGCTGCTGAGTCAACTGCTGACGCCCGAGGTAAAGAGAAAGTAACTGAGCCTGCCCAGACGGAGGCACCCTCAAAAGATGTTACAATTGAAGACCATTATAGACAAGAGATGGAAGAAATTATTAAGATCATTCATAAAAGTGACTACAAAATAGTTGAACAACTGGGGCAGACACCCTCAAAAATATCCATTTTGTCCTTGTTGTTATGCTCTGAAGCACATGCCCAAGCTTTGTTGAAATTTATGAAAAATGCCCATGTACCACAAGAGACCATTGCTGATCAATTTGAGAATTGTGTTACAAGCCTAATTGCTGATAATGGTTTAGGCTTTTCTGATGCATATTTAACTCTGGTGGGGAAGAATCATAACAAAGCTCTGCACATCTCTATTGAATGCAAAGGCACTACTTTGGCGCATGTTTCAGTTGATACAGGTTCCTCCCTGAATGTATTACCAAAAGGTGCTCTAGATAGATTGGACTGTGAAGGTTAGTGCTTTAACCTAGCGATATTATGGTAAAACCCTTTGATGGGTCGAAGAGAATGGTACACAGACAGGTTGATCTTCCGATCAAGGTGGGATCTCAAATCTTCAATTCAACTTTTTATGTAATGGATATCCGCCCAACCTATTCTTTCTTGCTAGGACGCTCATGGATTCATGGGGCTGGTGCGGTTACCTCTACATTGTATTCAAAGCTGAAGTATCCAATAAAAGGGAAGATCGTCCCAGTCTGCAAAGAGGAAGAATATATGGTCAGCCATTTGAATTCTTTCAAATATGTTGAAATGGACGGTGAATTCATTGAAACCCCCTGCCATACATTTGAAGTAATCCCTCTGACGATTTTTGTTGTTAAAGCTACTCTTGATACTCCTAAGATTGCCAAGGACACATCGAGAATGGCCTCTCTGAAGGATGCTAGGGTTGTGTTAGAAGATGAAGGTTGCACTATTTATGGACAACTTCCTAATATCCCATACAAATCTAACAAATTTGGATTGGGTTTCACTTCAAAGGCTCAAAAGGAGGTTTGTCGTGTTCGTGCTAGAGGACCACATCTATGTATTAGCAATAATAAAGTCAATGATCTGGAAGACACTGATAGTGATGGTGACTGGGACGACTGGATATTCCTAACTACTGACGGTGGACTCAACAACTAGAAGACCAAAGACTTCATCTCAATCTCCTTCATCCAGGAGTAATTGCTATTTCCTATTTTTATTGCTTTAAGAAGTTTGTCTGTATAATTTATTTTAAAACAATGACTTTAAACCTTGTGCCTTGCCCGGGGAACAATGGTCCATTTGTTAAGGGTTGTCATTTCATACATCATATGTTCATTTAATGAAAATATTGGACGATTTTGTATTCATATTTTGCGCTCCTTGTCTGTCTTTTATTTACTGTATTTTCAAATAGCCATGTGACCTTACACGCACATATACATTTGTAGATCCGCATCCACTCCGGGTCTCATTGACAACAATTCTACTATTGTCGTTTATGACTTCGAAAATTCAATCTATCAAGCCATAGACGAAGGTGAAGAAGTTTGTGAGATACCTGGAGAACTCGCCAGACTCCTGATACAAGAGGAAAAGGATATCCAACCGCATGAAGAACTGGTCAAAGTGATAAACTTGGGTACTGAGGCAAGTAAAAAAGAAGTCAAAATTAGCGCCAACCTGGAAGACAGTGTCAAGAGCAGATTGGTTCAGATGTTGCACGACTATGTTGAGGTATTTGCTTGGTCATACGAAGACATTCCAGGGCTCGATACTGATATTGTGGTTCATCGTCTGCCCATGAAAGGTTATTCTTTGACCAAATAAAAGGTTCGTCGTATGCGTCCTGATATGTCAGAAAATCAAGGTAGAAGTAATGAAAAAGTTTAATGTAGGTTTCTTGGCAGTGACGTCGTATCCCCAATGGGTTGAAAATGTTGTTCAAGTGCCGAAGAAAGACGGTAAGGTCTATATGTGTATGGACTATAGGGATTTAAATAGGACGAGCCCCAAAGATGATTTCCCACTACCATATATTAATGTCTTGGTTGACAACAATGCTCAACACAAGGTATTCTCCTTCATGGATGGCTTCTCAGGGTAAAACCAAATCAAAATGGTGCCTGAAGACATGGAGAAAACTACCTTTGTCACACAGTAGGGCACCTTCTGTTATAAGGCCATGCCTTTTGGGCTGAAGAACGCAAGCGCAACTTATCAACGGGCTATGGTGGCTTTATTTCATGACATGATTTATCATGAGATAGAAGTCTATGTTGATGACATGATAGCGAGATCACAAACTAAGGAAGAACACCTTAATCATCTTCACAAGCTACTTGAAAGGCTGAAGAAATACAAGTTGAGATTGAATCCCAACAAATGCACCTTTGGGGTGAGATCTGGAAAGCTCCTAGGCTTCGTCGTCAGTGGCAAAGGTATTGTGGTTGATCCTGTAAAAGTCAAAGCTATCCAAGAAATGTCAGCTCTGCATACTGAGAAGGAGGTCATAGGTTTCTTAGAATGACTAAACTACATTTCCTGATTCATCTCTCATTTGAATGCTACTTGTGGGAAAATCTTCAAGCTGCTGAAGAAAGATCAAGTAGTCAGATGGAACGACGACTATCAAATGGATTTTGATAAAATTAAGGAATACTTACAAGAACCTACAATTATGATACCACCACTTGAAGGAAGACCTTTGATCATGTACCTGGCCGTGTTAGAGAATTCAATGGGGTGTGTGTTGGGGCAGCATGACGAGTCTGGTCAAAAAGACCATGCAATATACTTCCTTAGCAAAAAGTTTACCGACTGTGAAATAAGATATTCATAGCTCGAGAAAACTTGCTACGCTTTGGCATGGGCTGCTCGCCGACTAAGACAGTATATGTTGACCCATACTGCTCTATTGATCTCTAAAATGGATCCCATCAAGTACATATTTGAGAAGCCATCTCTCTCTAAAATAATAGCCCGATGGAAAATGATCTTAACTGAATACGGAATCCAGTACACCATACAAAAAGCAATCAAAGTAAGTGTATTGGCTGATCATTTGGCGCACCAAGCTATAGATGACTAACAGTCTATGCACTTCGAATTCTCGGATGAGAATATCATGTTGATTTCAAATTGTGAAAAGTATGGACTGTATGAAGGACCGGAGCAAGGATCCCGATGGACTATGGTTTTTGATGGAGCTTCCAACGCACTAGGTAACAGAATTGGTGATGTGATCATTTCCCACAAAGGTTGCCACACACCCTTTACTGCCAGACTTTATTTTGATTGTACCAATAACATGGTTAAGTACGAAGTGTGCATCTTGGGTCTTAAGACTGCTATTGACCTAAGAATCAAATCCTTAAGTGTATATGGAGACTCAGTCTTGGTGGTCAGTCAAGTTAAAGGAGAGTGGGATACAAAACATCCAAATCTTATCCCTTACAAAGAACTTGTGCTAACCTTGATCTCGTACTTTGAAGAGATTACCTTTTAACATATCCCGAGGGAAGAAAATCAGTTGGTAGATGCTTTAGCTACCATGTCATCCATGTTCAAGTTCAGATGGGGAACGAAGCTCCCAGAATTACTATCGAAAGATTTGATGAACCAGCACAATGCTATGAGATTTACACTGATGGAGTAGAGGAGAATCCTTGGTTTCATGAAGTGAAAAGGTATCTTGAAGCTCAAGAATATCTTGAAGGAGCGTCAATCAATGATAAGAAATTCCTACGGAGATTCTCTGCCAAGTTCTTCCTGAGCAATGGGATTTTGTACAAACGCAACCATGATTCAACTCTGCTTCATTTTATGGACAAGAAGGAAGCAGAGAAAAATATGGAGGATATGCACGAAGGCATCTTTGGTACTCATTCTGGCGGACATACTATGTACAAGAAGATTCTGAGGGCTGGTTACTATTGGTCGATTATGGAAACTGATTGTCACCATCACTCGAGGATTTGTCATAAGTGCCAAATTTATGCTGATAAGGTTCATGTGCCTCCAATTCCTTTAATTGTCATGACTGCCCCTGGGCCATTTTCAATATGGGGGATCGATATTGTTGTACCCCAAAATTTGCCCTCCCATATTCTTCAATATTTGCAAAGAGCAAGCTTCAAAATCTCCCCAAGGGTTGCACAGTTCAAGGGCCTCCTAACAGTCAAAAACTAGGGTTTTGGTTCTGGCAAAGAAAATGAAGTTTTCAAGGGTCCAATCAAGTCCCACATGCCTATAAATATGGTCAAGCATCCTCATGCCAAGTTTCAAGACTTACAGCACAAAATTGCACAGTCAAAAACCCTAATTGCCCTACAGTCAACTACAGGGGCAAAAGGGTCATTTGACAGTCAAGAAGTTCAAATTTTTGGTCAACATCTCATTTTGAAGCCACAAACATCATTTTATCAATGCTTGATCATGATTCTCAAGGCTTGGCTCAAAAAGTCTCAAGATGCAAAAGTTTCCATATTTGGACAGTTGAAAAAGTCAACTGTAACTTGACCAAGGCATAACTTCCACATGGTTTATCAGGAAAATTCCATCCAAAGCTCATTTTGAAGAGAAAGACATTTCCTACAACCCCTCTTCACACTTCAAGTCCAAGAAATGCTCTCACAAAAAGTTATCAATTTCAACATTATAGGTCATTTTCAAAAGTCAACAAAAAGGGACTTTAAGTCAAAGGCCATAACTTGAGATTGGTAAATCAAAATGACATGGGACCAAAGGCATTGGTTATAGGACTTCAAGACCTTTCCAAAATGTCCAAGAACATGATCAAAGCTTAAAAATTGAGAAAGATATACCTTGTGGAAGTTGGGAAGTTTTTGGGTATTTTGAAAAGTCAACTTTGCTTCAAATGTCTTAAAATTGCTAATGGGCCAAATTTTCTTCCAAGATTCATCATCCAAAGCATGTGCACGACCATTTGGCCCAAAGGGAATTTATTCATCATTTTTATTTATTTATTTGAATTTTTAATTGCTAATAATTCATTTAATTAATTAAAATATGGAAAAAATACCAAAGCAAGCTTTTCAAATCTTTTTATGCATGGAATATCTTCAAAATTTCGTGCATTATTTGATATGGAAAGAATCAGGAAGATTGGACATGATTGGTATCAAATATGCATGGAAAAGATTTGAAAATATATGCCATGAAAATCAAATATCTTTCCATCAATGCAAAGGGTTTTTGGATCAAAATCTTTACCCTAATCATTCCATACATAAGCCAGAAGCAAACCCTAGTGGAAGAGACCAAAAAGCTGCGCCAGAAAACAAGAACAAAGTTGGTGTTTTTTTGTCAAAAATTCTAAAACTGAAAACATGATTCAAAGGCTTTTCAAGGCAAGAAAACCATCCTATTGTGTTCCCGAGGCTTCAAGGAACGTGCCTGAATCAAAACCATCATCCCTAACACGAAGAATTGGTAGAATAACCTCGTTCTGTTCATGCTTTTTTTTTGTATCCTTGTATCATGATTCATGCATTGTTTGTACTTTTTAATGTTGGATTTGTGTTCATTGGATCATTCTAAAGCTAACCACATGTTTTAATTGAGTTTTTAAGCATCGTACGCGATTTCGCCATTGAAGCATGCTAGGGTTCCTCAAGCTTCAAATTGGGCATTTTCGTATACTGTAAAATTAGGACTTCCCAGTACCATGGCTAAACTCAGGAAGCTTGGACGAACATAACCCACTAATCGCGCCTAATTTATGTAACAAGATGGGCTAATCGCTATTTTTGAAAAGCTTGCATTTTGGGGGGGTTTAAAACCCCCGCTAATCTTTTTTTGTTTCAGGGATAAATGAAGAAGATGATCATATGGCAAAGTTTGATTGGGTACTTTGAATTCTGGCGCGTGTTTTTCTAATTTATACCACTAGCGTTTGTCCTTTTTTATAGTAATTATGGTTCATATAATATACAAAGAAGCACTACAGCGCGATTGGCAAGGCATCAGTGTGGTAACCTCTGGGACCTGGGTTCGATCCCCAGGTCCCCCATATTATTTCAATATTTTTCTTGCTAATATCTTCCTATGCAACATGCCTCCTGATGATCACCATACACCCATAATCCACACAGGCCACATGGCCACTGAGGGCAATCCAAAGGTGGAGATCTGATGATCACCATGGACATTAGTCAACGCACATGCACACTTCCAGAAAAGTCAAACAAGGCCATAAACATTGGGCCCAAATTGCTGGAACAAAACCTCCACTTGGGGTCAACACCCCCTAGGGTTTGTGTTTACTTTCTTTTTCTATCTTTTTTATTATTTGTTTAATTTAATTATTTCCTCTTAAAACTTTAAATTAATATTTTCATAAAACATAAAAAAGTAATAAAAATCATAAAGTCATAAAAATAAAAATATATTTTATTTAAATAATATTTTTGTAAATAAATCTCATTAATTAATTTAGCTTTTTAAATTTAGGTTTAATTCAAATATTTTTCTTAATAAATTAAAAAAGGTGTAGAATTAGGGTTTTAAGTATTTTCTCATTCTTTTTCCTTTTTTCTCTCACCATAATTAATTGTTAAATATATTTTTTGTAAATAAAATTGCCATTAATTAATTAGGTTAATTCTAGGTTTAACTTGACCATGTTTTTTTAATAAATTAAAAATAGCTAGAACTAGGTTTTAATTCCAATTTAATTTTTCTTATTAAAAATCCATAAATACAAAAAACTCAAAAATATTTTCTTTTTACTTTAATTTAATTAATTTGTTAATTATAATTTAATTTCCTAAAAAAGGGTCCAACGCCCTCGCTTTCGATTTTAATTCTCTTCGCATTTTTTTATTTCCGTTCTTATAATATTCATGTAATTCTCCCAAAGCCGTGTAAATTGGATATTTATATTTCTCGCACTTTACTTTATTTTATGTCAAATTGGGTCCTGGATTAAATTTGGCGATGTGGACCCGCGCCTTTGTAATAGTTTAGGAACTTTTAATTCCGCACTTTTTTTTTAACTGTTAATAAATTTGCATGCAAGAATGAATGTTAAAATAAAAACAAAAGCGTAGATCACCCATGACATGAATAAGACAATATATCTGAAAACAACACACAAATCACACACCACCCCTAGGGTACGCCTCACTGTTGCCTTGCCCCTCGAAAGGTGATCGTCGAGTAGAGGATGTTTTAGTAAGTCCTCATGATCCAGGAACCTGGCATGAGGGTAGCTTCTAAGGTGTCTTCCTATTGCTCCGGTGATCACCATGTCCCGAACCTTCGAATTGACCCGAACAACTCCAATAGTGGTGCTACCTACCTCTCAATGGTGGGATGGCATTACTTTAAAGGACATTTACACAGACGAATTCCTTAGGGTAGGTAGACGACTCTAGATACTTGCTCTAATTTCAAAACAAATCAAAAATACTTTTCACACCGACACCTTTTCAAAAAGCTTTCGAAAGAAAATTTTTCAAACACACTCTTGAGGACCGATACAAGAGTCGAACTGAAATTTTCAAAGAAACTTTTTTTAAAACCCACAATTGAAAAGCAAACAAACCTTTTGAAAACACAATGAGCAAGTATCTAAGAGCCCATGGATAACCATGGATAGAAAGGGTGCTAACACCTTCCCTTTCTATAACCTACCTCCCGAACCGAGAGCAATCTCTATAAGGAATTTTTTTGTGCTTTTGTCCTTTCCATTTGGAGAAAATAAAAGAGGGTGGCGACTCTTGCTTCCGCGACATTACGCGAACCAGCGTTAAACAGTCAGTTCCAGATCCACCGATCACATAACTGGCGACTCTGCTGGGGACAACTTTAAAGTGAGGTGTACCTTAGGACTAAGATCATTGTGTTTTCAATTGCTTTGACTTGTGTGCTTTAAATTGTGGGATTGTCTTGGGAGTTCTATAGATCCTAACCCGGATCTGGGGGATACCTTCTTAGAAAGTAGCAACAAGGCTGTGAGGGAACTGTGCGGGGTATACCGACATGGTTGAAACAGTCTGCTACGTTGATGTGGCACTTTGGTGTGTACCGGTAACCCTTGAGTTCAGTCAAGGAGAGTACGGGGCCTCCGCGTGGTGTCGTGAAGCATCAACAGACCTTAGGAACCTTAATTGAACTATCTTGGCCTCTTTAGGGTAGTGAGATAACTGACTTTGGTGCAGTCCGAGGTTGGTTGATACTCGATGCTACACTCAATTGAGGGTTGCTTTCCTGGAATATTTCGGTCGCCAGTCCAGTGGCTAAATCGAAACGATGAACAATGAAAGCAATCCCGTGATATTGGGACCCTTAGAACCCGGTTACTTCTAATAGGAAAGGTTGAGCCCACCAACTTCAAGAGGGTACTACCCAGACCCCATGCTGGCCTTAAACTCTAAGGGCTTGTCTTGTGTGACTTGTGTGCCTTACATGTTTGTCTTTGTGAATATTTGTGGTGTGTTTAATCATAGCATCATGACATCATCCAGCATCATGTGCATTGACTAACCATTTCAGGGGTTCGAATCTTCATCTTTGTTCTTTGTTTTGTAGGACATGGAAACTGTTCGCAGAAAGACAATTCAAATCAGCCTTGTAAGGATCCCTCCTCGGCTTAAGGAGCTTATATCCAGGATTCCCGAGAGCTCTTCATTCAGTGAGAGACATGGAAGACTCGTCAGCTTGGTCAATACCAACATTGAGGAAGACATGATAAAGGTCCTGTTCCAGTTCTTTGACCCTCTGCATCATTGTTTCACCTTCTTGGATTATCAGCTGGTACCTACATTGGAGGAGTTCTCCCGGCTTCTGAAGATCCCTATCCTTGATCAACTACCCTACAACGGTACAAAAAAGGAACCTAAGCTTGAAGAGATTGCTAAAGCCTTGCACCTACAATCATCTGACCTCAAGGGACATTGGGAAGTTAGAAGTGGTATCAAAGGGTTCTTAGCCAGGTTTCTGTTTGAAAAGGCCCATGAATGTTGGAACTCCCTTGACTTACAAGCTTTTGAAGAAGTTGTGGCCCTCCTTGTCTATGGTTTGGTGTTGTTCCCTAACCCAGATCAGCTTATAGATATCAGTGCTGTCCAGATCTTCATGACCAGGAATCCTATACCTACGTTGCTGGGGGACATCCTTCACTCATGTTACACTCGAACCATGAGAAAAAGAGGTGTCCTTATGTGTTGCACTCCTCTCCTGGGAAGGTGGTTTATTTTGCACCTTCCACAATCAGCTTTGAAGAATGAGCGGGGTTTGAGATGGTCACAGCGATTGATGACTCTTACACATGCAGATATACATTGGTGCCCTCGGTCCAGAGAGGATGTTACTATCATTGATCGTTGCGGGGAGTATCCTAATGTTCCTTTACTTGGAATCAGAGGAGGTATTACTTACAACCCATGCCTGGCTTGGAGACAGTTTGGTTATGCTCGGAGGGATGGCCCTCATGGCATGTTAATTCCTGACATAGTTTTTGACTTCGACAACGATGCACAAGGACTTCGCCAGAGATTTATCAGAGCTTGGAGGATGCCAAGTAGGATAGACAGTAAGACCCTGGGGCACAGGAACTCCACCCCGTTGGAACCTTATCTCAAGTGGGTACGAGCCCACTCCCAGAAGTTAGTTATGCCTTATCCTCACATGCTCCCTGTGATCAAGGAGCCAGTTTTGGAAGGAGAAGTGTCTTGCACCATTCAGCATCCTGACATGCCCACATCCTGGGAAGAGATGCAGAAGAGCTGGATCCAGCTTAAGGAAGAACGGAATTCTCTTGAGACCAGTCTACATGCTAGTGAAAAGAAGGTCCTGGAGCTCACCCGCCTATTGCATGAGGAGAGGAATCTCAACACCTACATAGCTCCAAAGAGGATGCGTAGTGTCTTTTGGGATTGATTTTGCTTTGTAATTTATGCCCACGAGGCCTTAGTGTACTGAATAATTATTTCCTTGATGATAACGTGTGTTCCTTTTTGTCTACAACAAATTTGAACTTTCGAACCCTTGAATGCATTGCATAAACACATATCATTCATCATGTGCATATCAGGTTTTCTTCTTTTCAGGTTGCTTACTGTTCTTCGCTGTTTATTTCAGCATCATGAATCTCGACTCATCATCAACCGAGATGTCCATCAAGGCTCTTCAGGCGCATAATGCGCAATTTCAGGAACTAATCATGGGTTTGGCTCAGGGCCAAGAAGAGCTGAACGCTCTGCTTCTGAAGAAGGAGAAGAAGAAGAAGAAGAGAACTGTTCTTTTTAACTCGGGCCAAAGGTTTGGCAACACTCTGCAGAATGAAGAGGCTGGTTCTTCTATAGGCAAGAGCAGTCCCCAAGGGGGAAAAGGTCCTAGTCCTGTAGTCTCTGACAACGAGACTGATTTTGATGAGGAACAGTGCCCTCCGGCTGAAGACAGATACAAGCAGTTGGAGGACAAACTGAATGCTATGGAGATCCAACAAGTGCCTGGGCTGGATTTTGGAGACTTGGGTTTGTCTACTGGTGTGATCATTCCTCATAAATTCAAAGCACCATCCTTTACCAAGTATGATGGGGCGTCTTGTCCCAAGCTACATCTCAGATCCTACGTGCGGAAGATTCAACCGTACTCAGTGGACAAGAACTTGTGGATCCACTTCTTCCAGGAGAGTCTTTCAGGGACTCATCTCGAATGGTTCTATCAGCTGGATGGGACCAAGGTTCGTAACTGGGAGGAGTTGGCTACTGCTTTCTATAAGCAGTATCAATATAATGCCGACCTTGCCCCTACACGTACCCAACTCTAGGGTATGTCGCTAGGGTCAAGCGAAGGTTTTAAAGAGTACGCACAGAAGTGGAGGGATCTGGCTGGCAGGGTGCAGCCTCCGTTGACTGACCGGGAGTTGGTAGACATGTTCCTGGGGACCCTATCTGGGCCATTTTTCAACCATCTTATCGGTAACTCGTCTGCAGGGTTTACTGATCTTATTCTGACTGGAGAGAGAATAGAGGCTGGGATGAAGTCTGGTAAAATTCAGAAGGGGGCATCGTCAAGTTCTGAGAAGAAACCCTTCAAAAAGGAGGCCAGTGTTGTATATGGGTCTAGAAGACAAGAGAAACCTGAGCGCCGCCAATCTGTCAACGCGATGATGATTGCTAAGCCTGCTGCCGCTCCCCGGCAAACCAATCCTCAAAGGGCTGAAAGACCCAGGAGGGAGTTTACCCGTTTGAGTATGACTTTATCGCAAATCTTGCCACAGTTGCTATCCACCAATTTGGTGACTGTCAGAGAGGCCCCGAAAGTTGTGAACACTGCCTCTCCCAAATACAACCCAAATGCCCGCTGTGCTTATCACTCCGATAGCCCGGGGCATTCCACTGATGACTGTTGGGCCTTAAGGAATAAGGTACAAGACCTTATTGACGCAAAAGAGATATAGTTTGAGGCGCCTGAGAGGCCAAATGTGGTGACTGCTCCCATGCCCCAGCATGGAGTAAATGCCGTTGATGAAGATGTATACGCCGTTTATGTGGATGATGTGGCTACTCCCTTAATGACTGTCAAGAGGAATCTACTGTTGGCCGGTTTATTTCCGGGTTGTAGTGAAGGTTTCTGTGATACGGTGGGAGAACTGACTTGAGGTTTGCGTTTGTATTCGCAAATGTTGCGGTTAGCAAGAGTCGCCACTGACTTTTTATTTTATCCTAAGGAAAGGTTAAAAAGCACAGCAAAAACCTTTTGAGATGTTTTCTTGGGTTCGGGGAGTAGATTATAGAAAGGGAAGGTATTAGCACCCTTTCTATCCATGGTTATCCATGGGCTCTTAGTTACTTGCTTAGATCACTTGCCTTTTGTTTTCAATTGTTTTAAATGGTGCTTGAGTATGTGGGTTTTGAAAATGTTTTGAAAAGAGGCCAATGTGGTGGCAACCTTTGCAATGATCCATGTGGGGATGTATACAAAGATGTATGTCTTTTGAAAAGGTTTTCATTTGTTTTTGAAAGTTATTTTGAAAGTGTAGTGTTGTGTGGTTTTGAAATTAGGCAAATGTTTTGTTTTGCAAGTTGATTCAAGTAACTAAGAGGTTATCTACTCCTAAATTTCTCAAAAGATTATTGCTATACTTTAACCCTTTTAACAAGTTTGCACCACCATTATATTTGGTGGGCAACCTTGTGTTAGGATGTGAAAGGGACAGGCGCGGGTCATCGTTTAGACCATAATTGTAACGACGTTAAATGTCTTTGGGCAATTTCTCTAAGGGACTTGATCATTTGTTTTGTTTGTTTTGAAAAGTTTTATCGAGGGACTATGATCATTCAAACTGTTTGCTTTGCCCAAAGATGTTCAACATACAATATGGCCCATTTATTTGAAGGCAACAAGTGGAATACCCTAGGGGGTGCAAGTGTGATTTGTGTGTTCATTTTCATGCTTGCTTATCTTGTATTAGGTCAAACTATTTTTTTTTATCGTTTTTTGCATACAAACCCTAATTCTAGCATGTTATTATTAGAAAGCAATAAAGTGCGAAATTAAAATTACTAAGCTATTACACAACCAAATATGGGAAGGGGGGTACAAATGTTCAAATGGGGATATTGACAAGAATTTAAATCTAAATTATTACAACAATTGGATATTTTGCAATGCATAATTAAATGTAAATTAAATAAATATGTGAAATGTAAAAAGAAAGTTTCTATGTGTATGAGAAAATATTATTTATGTAAAAGGAAAAAGAAAATAAAAATGTATTTATTTTTTAGTATTTTGAACTTAGGGTGAAAAACCCTAATTTTTAAATAAAAGGTATTATTATCTAATTTAATTCTACTATTTATTTATTATTTATAAAAATAAAATAAAATGAAGTGTATTGTGAAAAAGGTATTTTTTGTATCAAATATTAAATAAAATGAAAAAAATCAAATATTTTTATATTTTTGTCTTAAATATATTAATAATCATATATATATATACTTTATTAAACCCTAGATATGTATTATACAAAAATAAACATTTATTTAATATTTTAACAAAATAAATAAAAGAGTATTTTTTTGTGTGAAATATTTTTAAAAAGTAAATAAAAATAAAAAGTGTATTTACATTATTTTTTTATTTATTCTAATAATCAAATATATATATATATTTATGTACAAACTAAACAAATAAACAAATAAATATGCAATAAATGCAAAAAAATATGAAAAAAATATTTTTAATTTTCTAATGGCATGAGAAAAAATAAATGAAGTCAGCAAAAAAGGAAAAAGTCAAAAATGTCAAAAAATGAGTAAATGGGCTCAGGGGGGTGTAAGCCAAAAAGGATGGTGTGAAAAGAAAGAACAACAACAGCCCAGCCCAATGACACACTGTCTTCAACCTCCAGCTTCAAACTTTGAAAAAACGCGCGCCTCTTGCTTCAATGTCTAACTCCTGATTCCTTGATTTTTTGAACAAACTTCCAACACAAAAGATGTTAAGCATGAAGAGACGGTTCTAACCATATAAAGAACTTGACCTATCTCTCTAAGATGAGGGAGAATTTCTCTCCCCCTCTTTTCTGACCTAATTTTTCTACCATTTTCAGAGCTCAAATTCTCTCTACTCAGATAAAAGAAATGAAAAGTAAAGCTATGTACATGTTCAGGGCTATGAGTAGGACCTTGTTTCTTCACAAACTTAAGACTAAAGATGCCTAATAAGAGAGATACGAATTCAAACTTTTACCTGTGCAGTTGAACTTCTATGTGGAGAATGAGAGACTTTCAGTGCAATGTAATGATTGGAAAAGCTTCCTTGAGGTCCAGGGATGCTTTTTCAATGCTTACTTTGTCTTGAACCTTCTTGTATCAAGCTATAGAACTTCACCTGCAAGTCAAAGATGTGAAAATGGTGGAAGTGGTTAGAGCAACTACAGATCGTGCCTTAGCTTCTGGATAGCTTGCATATGTTGTAAGGAAGGTAGAGGAACAGGTTTGGACAGAAATGCTTGAAGGGATTGAGAGATTGCACTCAAACTGCAGGGGCACCCCTGTTTGTGCAGTTTGAGGGTGATTCTGAGATGGAGGGTGCTTTGGAGGTCAGGAGCTCGTGTGTTAGCTTGGATATGTTATGTGTAATGTGTTTGACAACTTTGTTCTTGTGTTTGTATGCTGGTATGAGAGATGGCATAAATTATGGATGTTACTTCTAAGTGAAGCAAGCAAATGTCAACTTGGTTTCTAGGCCAGTACAATGCCTCAATCTATGCTGCACATTTGAGTCTTGATCAGTGGGAAATGTCCATGCCTTTTTGCCTCAAAGATCTGCATTGTACCTCATAGATTTGCAAAGTTGCCATAAAGTAGCACTTTACAAGAATGGATAATATGCTTTTTCTAGTTTAGGCTTGATTTTGTGTGTATTGTCCAAATGAGCAAGATAATGCTAGAGCACAAAGGATATGCATTGAATTATTGAGTGAAAATGGGATTAGAGGCCTGCAATGTAGCTTAAGCATGCTGAATTCAAATTTGCCAAGTTTATGAACATGCTTTGATGAAGAACAAAAAGTGAATTTTTGCCAACTTGTGAAATTCGAATCTCTCAAGTTATGAGGTTGTTTGATGAGTTCTTGGACATTTTGGAAAGCTTGGAATGTGTAATACAATCCATCTTTGAAATGCAAACCAAAATTCCCATTGGAAGGGGATGAAAAGTGGCCTTGAAGTAGGGTAGAAAACCTTGTCAAAATAGGTCAAATTTCACTAAGTTAAAAGATGGTTTAGTGCCCTTATTCAAAAAATCATAACTTGAGATACAAGCTTCAAATGAGAAAACTTTGTGAATCAAAGTTGTAGATTATGCAACAAGCTACAACTTTCATGTTTTGACTTTTGTTTGAATCCAAATGGATCATGGTGAAAAGATGGGGCAAAGTTGGGAAAAAATTAGGGTTTTTCATAACTTAGAAAAATTCTAAGTTATGAAAAATTCCATTTTCAAACCCTAATTTGCATTTTGTGATTTCTTGGTGAACAAGTTTCATGACTTGGCATGTTTTGATGAAAAATGAATCTTGACTCTTGATTTTGACCAAAAAGTCAAAGTTTGACTTTTCAGTATACAGTCAAAATTGATCAATTGACTGGGAAATTCAACTGTCAATCTTGTGTACTTGGGATCTTTTGAGCTTGATGAACATGTCAAGATAATTCCATGGGGTCCTTGAGTCCATATGTGAGCTTGGTTTGCCATTGGCTAGGTCAAATAGTCAAAAATTGCCTTTGTGCAGTCAAAACCCTAAAAATGACCATTTTGCCCTTTTGGTGATCTGATCAAATTTCTTGGGGAATTGTGATTCAAACTTGATCAAATGGTCCATGTGAGTTCATAATGTTGATGTGGATCAAATTTCATGAGATTTGACTGTCAATTGGCCACAGTTGACTTTTTCCCCAATACAGTTGATTTCTAGGTCAACTGTCCAATTGACTGGGTAAAACTTGGAATCAAGACTTGAAACTTGGTATAGGTAAACTTGGGAGTCCAACATGAAGCATGAAAGTCATCTTAGGCATTTTAGGTCAAAGCATCCTTAGGCAAGTACAAACCCTAATTTGAGTCCACAGTGCAAGGAGAAGTCTTGAGCAGAGGAAACCCTAACTGGATCTTGATCCTCAAAGGTCTTGTGATGAGAAAATGTTGAGGAAATGGGAGGGCAAATTTTGGGGTACAACAGTTGCCCCTGTTCAATCTTCTTGGACCTGAAGAGTTAGATTGGCAAGTTTGCCTTTCGTGACTCGAGGGTAAAAGGAGATTGGACACTAGAGTGCCCGGAAATTTGCACTCGCATGTCGAAGTATCAGCAATGTGGTGTCGGGAATGGGCTTATAGATGCCATTTGGAAGTGTGGTTGATAGGGAGATGGGCTTATAGATGCCATCTGGAGATGTGACAGAACTTTGTCGGGAATGGGCTTATAGATGCCATTTGGAAGTGTTGATCGCATAAGAGGTTCCTTAGCGAGAACTTGTGTATTTAGGAAAGACAGATGTTTTCCTGGCTTGTTACAGGTGTTTGATCTTCAGTCTCCTTATGCAGATATGCCCTGGCTAGATACAGGTACCGAATCTACAATCGGTTACTCACAGATGTGCCCTGGCTAGATACAGGAGTCGAATCTGGAAATAGTCGTCAATAGATATGCCCTGGCTGGATACAGGAGTCGAATCTTTGAACTCTGCAGACGTGCCCTGGCTAGATACAGGAATCGAGTCTGGAAATGTGGTCAACAGATATGCCCTGGCCGGATACAGGAATCGAATCTGGAACTGTTGTAGTTGATAGATGTGCCCTGGCTGGATACAGGAGTCGAATCTTTGAACTCTTCAGACGTGCCCTGGCTAGATACAGGAATCGAGTCTGGAAACTGATCACTCTCAGACGTGCCCTGGCTAGATACAGGTATCGAATCTGGAATTGTGACAGTTGAAGGTAGTCGTTTTTGAGATTGTCTTTTTCCTGAAAAGGCAAAGACGTAAGCTGTATGCAATGTCATGATGTATGATGTGCATGATGTCATGATGTTCAACATTTGATGTTGTATGTGTTTCATCATGTATGTAAGCAAGATGTATGAAAATGTGAAATGTTTATGAGTGTAACTTCATCTTAGGAAAATAAACCCTTGACGAATGGCCGGGAAGCTGCTCTGCGGAAGAGATGCTTGACCGAAGTTTTGATGAGAGGCCTGCTGAGGACTTTAACGATGGACTCCGCTGAGGATAATGATGATAAACTCCGCTGGGGAACCCCAAAGATAAACTCTGCTTGGGAATACCAAAGATAGACTTCGCTGGGGATTGAAGGAACTTTTGCCGAGAACGGTCTTCCGTGGCTTTTAGCTGAGGATAACCCAGTTATAAGTCCTTGTGAGGAAATAACTCTAAATAAAACTCGGGAGAGACGTTCGTACTTCGCCGGGGATAAGCTTGCAGAATCTGCTGGGGATGAGCTTTTAAGACCTGCCGGGGAATGTTGTGCCTTTTTCAGGATCGACGGGGAATCGACTCCTGCTTGGGGAAAGTGCTGCTGAACCTTGTTTTACTCCGCGGGGAGTTAAGATGATTTGGCCACATTTTCAGTTGAACCTACCTTGGTGCCTTGGTGGACAAAACAACTAGACCGCATTAGACAACTCCACATTGCCCCTGTCTTTGATGTCACTTGTAATTAATCTCTTTTTTCATATGCAAACATTTATGAATCAGCAATTTAATGTCAAATGCATATATCAAAAATGAACATTGGACGTTCTTCGCAAGACAAAACAGAAAAAGAAAAACAATGGCAATTTGTATGGACAAGTGAATTTGTATTGATTTAAACTTTGCCTGTGAATAGGCGTTTTTTGTACAAGAGGCTGACATCCTAGTAAGAGGACATCGCCAAAAGTATAGAATTTACAATTTGAAAAAGAAAACAAAACAGCTATGTGAACAATCCCACTGGGTTCCAACTCTGCTATTGCCTTTATGTCTTCGAATGTCTCATCGCTTTGCTGCTTAGTTGAAGATGAAGCTGATTGGTCAACGCCGAAATCTGGAGCCAGATAGTTGGTACCGAATTCCGGACGCGAAGTGATCCAATGAGACATAGTGTTACGCTTTTATCCCTAACTTTTGCCTGGACCGCCCTTTCGGGTTTTCGGTCCACCGGGATACCCATTTTTGCCCAAGCCGCCCTTTCAGGTTTTCGACTTGCCGGGTGTACAGATTTTTCATTTCATCCCTTATTTTTGCCCGAACCCTTTTGGTTCGCCGGGAAGCCCTTATTTTTGCCTAGGTATGTCAACCTAGCGGGTCTTTTATTTATGCGTAGTATTTTTTCACTATGTCTGCATTGGCGGGGTGAGGAAGGTCGTCACCATCCATGGTGGTTAGGATCATGGCTCCTCCTGAGAACATACGTTTAACCACAAATGGCCCTTCGTAAGTAGGGGTCCATTTGCCCCGGGGATCACTTTGAGGAAGGATGATGCGTTTGATTACCAGGTCCCCAACTTGATACTCTTGCGGTCTGACTTTCTTGTTAAATGCCCTGATCATCCGTTTCTGATATGTTTGACCGTGACAGATAGCAGTGAGCCTCTTTTCGTCAATCAGATTTAGTTGATCAAGTCGAGTCTGGATCCAATCATCTTCATTCAAGTCTGCATCCTTCATTATCCGAAGAGAGGGTATCTGGATTTCAATCGGCAAGACTGCCTCCATGCCGTAGACCAAAGAGAAAGGAGTTGCCCCGGTTGATGTCCTTGCTGAGGTGCGGTACCCATGAAGAGCGAACGGTAACATCTCGTGCCAATCTTTATAGGTCACTGTCATCTTCTGCACAATTTTCTTGATATTTTTATTGGCTGCCTCTACAGCCCCATTCATCTTCGGCCGATAGGGGGAAGAATTGTGGTGCTGTATCTTGAATTGTTCACAGAGTTCAGTGATCATTTTGTTATTGAGATTGGTACCGTTGTCCGTAATGATTCTTTCCGGGACACCGTACCGACATATCAGATTATGCCGGATGAAACGCGCCACGACGCTCTTGGTTACCGTGGCATATGAAGCTGCCTCCACCCATTTCGTGAAGTAATCGATTGCCACTAAGATGAAGCGGTGCCCATTGGATGCCGTCGGTCGGATCTCACCGATCATATCGATGCCCCACATTGCGAAAGGCCAAGGTGCCGTTAGGACATTCAAAGGAACTGGAGGGATATGCACCTTGTCAGCATAGATCTGGCACTTATGACAAGTCCGGGAGTGTTGGTAACAATCGGCTTCCATCGTGGACCAGAAATATCCTGCCCGAAGGATTTTCTTAGCCATGGTGTGTCCACTGGAATGGGTTCCAAATGTTCCTTCATGCAGTTCCATCATAATTTTCTCTGCTTCAGCCTTATCCACACAACGTAACAGAGTTGAATCATGATTCCGTTTGTAGAGAACGCCGTTGCTGAGGAAGAATTTTGCAGCAAACCTCCTCATGAACTTCTTGTCGTTGACAGATGCACCCTCAGGGTATTCCTGAGCTTCCAAGTACCTCTTCACCTCGTGATACCAGGGTTTTTCAGTCACCTTCTCGGCCTCGAGCTCGCAGCAGTATGCCGGTTCATCCAACTTCCAGATAATGATTTGGGGAGCCTCATTGTCCCATTTAACTTTGAACATTGAAGACATCGTGGCTAGTGCGTCCGCTAGCTGATTCTCTTCTCTGGGGAAATGCTCAAAAGTTATCTCTTCAAAGTGAGGGAGCAAGGTCGACACATACTCCTTGTAAGGAATGAGATTCGGGTGTTTCGTATCCCACTCGCCTTTGATCTGATTGATCACGAGAGCGGAATCTCCGAAGACACTTAGAAACTTGATCCTCAAATCGATCGCAGCTTGTAAACCCATGATACATGCCTCATATTCTGCCATGTTGTTGGTGCAGCTGAAACATAATCGGGCGGTGAGTGGAGTATGAGTCCCCTTGGGAGATATGATTACAGCGCCGACGCCGTTACCCAAAGCATTGGAGGCTCCGTCAAAATGCATAGACCATCGGGATCCTTCCTCAGGTCCTTCATCCGGTCCAGGTACTTCACAGTCAGTTACCACCATGATGTCTTCGTCCGGAAAATCAAAGTTCAATGATTGATAATCGTCCACAGGTTGGTGTGCCAAATGATCAGCCAGTACACTTCCCTTAATTGCTTTCTGAGTTGTATACTGGATATCATATTCTGTTAAGATCATTTGCCATCTCGCTATTCTTCCAGACAGAGCAGGCTTTTCAAATATGTACTTTATGGGATCCATCTTTGAAATCAATAAAGTAGTGTGAGTCAGCATATACTGTCTCAGCCGGCGAGCAGCCCATACAAGAGCGCAGCAAGTCTTCTCAAGCAGTGAGTAACGAGACTCACAGTCGGTAAACTTTTTGCTCAAGTAGTAAATAGCGTGCTCTTTTCGGCCAGACTCGTCATGCTGCCCCAGCACACACCCCATTGAGTTATCCAGCACTGTCAAGTATAGTATCAGAGGTCTTCCTTCCACCGGTGGCATAAGAATGGGTGGCTCTTGGAGATATTCCTTTATCCTTTCAAAGGCGGCCTGACATTCATCATTCCAGCGTACCACTTGATCTTTCTTCAGTAATTTGAAGATTGGCTCACAAGTAGCAGTCAGATGTGAGATGAATCGGGCAATGTAATTCAGTCGTCCTAGGAAACCTCTGACTTCTTTCTCTGTTTTTGGAGTCGGCATCTCTTGTATGGCTTTTACCTTGGCAGGGTCCACCTGAATACCTTTATCACTTACAATGAAACCTAGCAATTTTCCGGACCTCACCCCGAAGGTGCATTTGTTGGGATTCAATCTCAGCTTGTACAGCTTGAGTCGGTCAAACAACTTCCTCAGATGATCAAGGTGCTCCTCCTCAGTTTGAGACCTTGCAATCATGTCATCAACGTATACTTCAATCTCATGATGGATCATATCATGAAATAAAGCAACCATGGCACGCTGATAGGTTGCCCCAGCATTTTTCAATCCGAATGGCATGACCTTATAACAGAAGGTCCCCCACTGAGTTACAAATGTAGTCTTCTCCATATCTTCAGGAGCCATCTTGATCTGATTATACCCTGAGAAGCCATCCATGAAGGAGAACACCTTGTGTTGAGCTGTATTATCAACAAGGACATCGATGTGAGGTAGGGGAAATCATCCTTGGGGCTGGCCCTGTTCAGATCCCTGTAGTCGACACACATTCTGACTTTACCGTCCTTCTTCGGCACTGGCACAACATTGGCAACCCACTGAGGGTAAGAAGTTACTGCAAGGAAACCCGCATCAAACTGTTTCATCACCTCAGCTTTAATCTTCTCAGACATCTCTGGACGCATTCGTCGAACTTTTTGCTTTACTGGAGGGCAATCTTCCTTGGTTGGCAGATGGTGAACTACAATGTCGGCATCCAAACCGGGCATATCTTCATAGGACCAAGCAAAGATCTCCATGTAGTCTTGTAGCATCTGGATCAATCGTTGCTTCACGCTGAGTTCTAGATTGGCACCAATCTTGACCTCTTTCCTATCTGTCTCAGTACCCAAGTTAATTGTCTCCACAGGCTCTTCATGTGGTTGAATAGCCCTCTCTTCCTGTAGTAGCAGTCTTGCGAGTTCACCAGGCACTTCGCAATCATCTTCACCTTCGTCTTCGGCCAAGTTGATCGGATTTTCGAAGTCATAACTGGCGGTAGCAGAGCTGTTGCCAGTGAGATCCAGAGTGGATTGAAACCTGTATAAGTGAGTGTGTGTAAATATAGCTGTTTTGCAATATGTATAACACAGAAAGAAAAGGAGCACAAGATTTGAAATGCAACAAACGTCCCATGTTTTGATTGATGATATATGAAAATGTCATACAAAAAGCCCTCACAAATGGAGCTACGATGCCCCGGGCAGGACACCGAGCCAACAGAGTTTTAACATATTGTTTGTTACAAATTTGGAAATCAAAAGAAATCAATTACTGCGTGACAAATGTGATAGGGGTAAAATCCTTTGCTGTCCAGTTGCTTGGTCCGTCGCTGGCAGTCGGGTAGATCCAACTATCAAACTCAACTTCCTCCACATCTTCCTCAATAGCGTTCACCCCTGAGCTGGAAATAAATACCGGAGCCTTTCCAATCTTCTCTTTGCGCACCGCCTTCTGAGCCTCTGCAGTAAAGCCTAGCCCGAACTTGTCGTTCTTCTGAGTGAAATCAGGAAGCTGACCCCAGTGTGCACCATTGCCTTTCTGAACCACAGCCCGGGCATCCCTTAGGGAAACCATCTTCAAGGAATCATTCTCTTCGGCCATTGTCTCCGCAGCTGCTGAAATTGGATGTACCTCCTCGAAATGTTGAAAAGGGGTTTCAATGAACTCCCCGTCCATCTCGATGTACCTGAAGGAATTCAAATGGCTCACCATATACTCCTCCTCTCCTTGCACAGTGACGATCTTCCCTCTGACGGGATACTTCAGCTTCTGGTGCAAGGTGGAGGTCACTGCCCCAGCTTTATGGATCCAAGGTCGACCCAGTAGACAAGAGTACGATGGACGTATATCCATCACGTAAAAGGTAGAGTCAAACACTTGAGAGCCCACACGAATAGGGATGTTAACCTCTCCATGAACCATCCTCTTGGAACCGTCAAAGGCTCTGACGATGATATTGCTGGGTTTCAACTCCAGGCCTTCATAATCCAGACGATCCAAAGCCTTTTTCGGAAGAACATTCAAAGAAGAACCAGTGTCCACCAATACATGTGCCAGAGTAGTGCCCCTGCATTCAATAGAGACATGCAGGGCATCATTGTGGTTTCTCCCTTTTGCGGTTAGGTCAGCATCTGAAAAGCCCAAGCCGTTGTCCGCCGTCAGATTTGCTATGCAGTCAGTGAACTGAACTGCAGACGTCTCCTGCGGCACATGGGCCGTCTTGAGAAATGAGATTAATGCCTTAGCGTGGGCCTCGGAACATAGCAATAGGGAGAGCAGGGAGATCTTGGAGGGTGTATGCCCTAACTGCTCAACAACATTAAAATCACTTTTCTTTATTATTTTCAGAATCTCCTCCATTTCTTGTCGGGAGGCCTCAGCATTTACGGGTATTGGTGCCTCCATCCGGGCAGGCTCTTCTTCAATCTCTTTGCCCCGAGCATTTGATGACTCGGCAGCAGGGGACACAATTTGATCAGCAACAGGACTTGGTAAACTTGCAGGTCTTATGAGGAGGGGTTTTCGAATAGCGGGCGGCGCAATGTCAGGCGAGAAGAGCCTGCCGCTGCGGGTGATTTTAGCTGGACCGGTGATATCGCAGACACTGGCACTAGCATCAAATTCTTGCTTGATTCCATTTACATATATGTCTGCCCCATAATGCCAGGGGACAGCTTTATCAGACACGTAGGAGAGGGGTCCTGGAACAGTAATGATCACAGGCGCAACTGTCAAGATTTGAATAGGCTTCTTTGGGGGAGCCTTGATTGGATTTTTGAAGATGGTAATCACGGACACTTCTTTCATCGGAACCAATTGAACAGCAGTCTTTTTGAATAGAATCTCCTTGCTATCCATTAGGCCTTGGATGCCTAACCTTAGCAAGGGACAATCAGATAGGGAAATAGCACAGAATGGGCAACCTTCGCCGCAACCCGGAAATAAACCGGCCCGCAGTAGGTTCTTCTTAACAGTCTTCAAAGGGGTAACAACTTCATCTACCGAAACAGCGTACACTTCTTCCTCAATGGCATTTACCCTATGCTGGGGCATAGGAGCCGTTACAACATTCGGTCTTTCCGGCGCTTCAAACTGAATTTCTTTTGCGTCAATTAGATCTTGCACTTTGTTTCTCAAGGCCCAACAATCATCAGTAGTGTGCCCGGGACTATCAGAATGATAAGCACACCGGGCATTCGGGTTGTATTTAGGGGACGCAGTGTTGACGACCTTAGGAGCTTCTTTGAGGGTCACCAGGTTGGTGGATAACAGTTGGGGTAAAATTTGAGATAATGTCATACTCAATCGGGTATACTGCCTCTTGGGCCTTTCACTTCTTTGTTGATTGTACTGCTGAGGAGCAGCAACAGGTTTAGAGATGACCAAAGCATTGACGGCTTGGCGACTTTCGGGCTTGACTTGTCTTCTAGGGCCATAGACGGCGCTTGCTTCTTTCTTAAATGGCCTCTTCTCAGCACTTGTAGAGGCGGCCTTTTGTATCTTGCCTGACCTGATGCCAGCTTCAATTCTCTCTCCCGTTAATATCAAATCTGTGAACCCAGCGGAGGAGTTACCAACCAAATGATTGAAAAACGGACCAGACAACGTTCCCAGAAACATATCAACCAGCTCTCGATCAGTTAATGGAGGCTGCACCCTGCCAGCCACATCTCTCCATTTTTGAGCGTACTCTTTGAACCCTTCACCCGTTCCCAGAGACATACCCTGAAGTTAGGTACGCGTAGGAGCGAGATCAGAATTGTATTGGTATTGTCTGTAAAATGCAGTTGCCAAATCTTCCCAGTGTCGGATGCTAGCTCCGTCCAATTGGTAGAACCATTCAAGTTGTGACCCCGAGAGGCTATCTTGGAAGAAGTGAATCCAGAGGTTCTTATCCGCCGTGTAAGGTTGGATTTTCCTTACATACGACCTCAGATGCAGCTTTGGGCAGGAGACCCCATCATACTTGGCGAAGGCAGGCGCCTTAAACTTATGTGGAATTACTACTCCAGAAGATAATCCCAAGTCTCCGAAATCCAGTCCCGGCACGTTCTGAATTTCCATAGCGCTCAAGCGGTCCTCCAATTGTTTGTATCTGTCAGCAGCAGGTGGGTATTGTTCATCGTTATAGTCCGTCTCGTTGTCGGAGACTGCGGGACTAGGAGCTCCTCCCCCTTGGGGACTGTTTTTCTCAGCAGAAGAAGTGGTTGGATCAGCTTCATTGTGGAGTGTGTTCCCAAATCTGCGTCCGGTGTTGAACATCGCCGTCCTCTTTTTCTTCTTCTTCTTCAGGAGTAGAGTCTTCAACTCTTGCTGACCCTGGGCTAGGCTTAGGACCATCTCTTGAAACTGTGCACTTTGGGCCTGAAGGGCCTTGATTGCTTGCTCACTGGATGATTCCGGATTCATGATGACTGTGCAAACAAACAGCGAAGAAGATTAAGCAACCTGTGAAATAGGGTACCTGCTATGCATATGGTGCAATGGAATGCGTATGTATGCAATGCATTCAAGGATTTAGAACATTCAAACTTTGTTGTAGACAAAAAGGAACGCACATCATATTAATAAGGCGAAATTCGTTAGTACATAAATGCCTCATGGGCCAAATATTACAAAATAACTCCTTAAGGTAAAAAGACATTGCGCATCCTTTTTGGCGCGATGTAGGTGTTGAGATTTCTTTCCTCGTGCAGCAGGCGGGTGAGTTCCAGGACCTTCTTTTCACTAGCATGTAGACTGGTCTCAAGAGAATTCCGTTCTTCCTTAAGTTGGATCCAGCTCTTCTGCATCTCTTCCCAGGAGGTGGGCATGTCAGGATGTTGAATGGTGTAGGATGCTTCTCCTTCCAAGACTGGTTCTTTGATCACAGGAAGCATATGAGGATAAGGCATCACTAATTTCTGGGAGCGGGCTCGTACCCACTTGAGGTAAGGTTCCAACGGGATGGAGTTCCGGTGCCCCAATGTCTTGCTGTCTATCCTACTTGGCATCCTCCAAGCTCTGATAAATCTCTGACGAAGTCCTTGAGTATCGTTGTCGAAGTCAAAAACTATGTCGGGAATTAACATGTCATGAGGGCCATCCTTCCGAGCATAACCAAACTGTCTCCAAGCCAGGCATGGGTTGTAAGTAATACCTCCTTTGATTCCAAATAAAGGAACATTAGGGTACTCCCCACAACGATCAATGATAGTGATGTCTTCCCTAGACCTAGGGCACCAATGTATATCTGCATGCGTGAGAGTCATTAACCGTTGTGACCATCTCAAACCCCGCTCATTCTTCAAAACTGATTGCGGAAGATGCGAAATAAACCACCTTCCCAAGAGAGGAGTGAAACACATAAGGACACCCCTTCTTCTCATGGTTCGAGTGTAACATGAGTGAAGGATGTCCCCCAACAGTGTAGGTATAGGATTCCTGGTCATAAAGATCTGGACAGTACTGATATCAATAAGCTGATCTGGGTTAGGGAACAACACCAAACCATAGACAAGGAGGGCCACAACTTCTTCAAAAGCTCGTAGGTCAAGAGAATTCCAACATTCTTGGGCCTTTTCAAACAGAAACCTAGCTAAGAACCCCTTGATACCACTTCTAACTTCCCAATGTCCCTTGAGGTCAGATGTCTGTAGGTGCAAGGCTTTAGCAATCTCTTCAAGCTTGGGTTCCTCTTCCGTACCGTTGTAGGGTAGTTGATCAAGGATAGGGACCTTCAGAAGTCGGGAGAACTCTTCCAATGTAGGCACCAACTGATAATCCGGGAAGGTGAAGCAGTGATGCAGAGGGTCAAAGAATTGGAACAGGACCTTTATCAAGTCCTCCTCAATGTTGGTGTTAACCAAGTTGATGAGTCTCCCATGTCTCTCACTGAATGAAGAACTCTCGGGAATCCTGGACAGAAGTTCCTTAAGCTGAGGAGGGATCTTTACAAGGCTAATCTGAATTGTCTTTCTGCGGGCAGTTTCCATGTCCTATAAAACAAGAACAAAGATGAAGATTCGAAACCCTTGAAATGGTTAGTCAATGCTCATGATGTTTGTATGATGTAATGATGTGATGATCAAATGCATTATAAACATTCACAAAGGCAAACATAGTAAGGCACACAAGTCACACAAACCCTTAGAGTTTAGGCCTGCATGAGGTCTGGGTGTTACCCTCTTGAAGTTTTGTGGGCTCAACCTGTCCTATCAAAAGTAACCGGGTTCTAAAGGTCCCAATATCACTGGATTGCTTTCATTGTTCATCGTTTCGATTTAGCCACTGAACTGGCGACCGAAATATTCCAGGAAAGCAAACCTCAATTGAGTGCAGTATCGAGTATCAACCAACCTCGGACTGCACCAAAGTCAGTTATCTCACTACCCCTAAAAGGCCAAGATGGTTCAATTAAGGTTCCTAAGGTCAGTTGATGCTTCATGACACCACGCGGCGGCCCCGTACTCTCCTTGACTGAACTCAAGGGTTACCGGTACACACCAAAGTGCCACATCAACGTAGCAGACTGCTTCAACCATGTCGGTATACCCCGCACAGTTCCCTCACAGCCTTGTTGCTACCTAAAAGGGTTTCCCCAGATCCGGGTTAGGATTTATAAAACTCCGATACAAAGCCCACAATATGTAAAAGCAAACAAAGCAAGCAATTGAAAACAAAGGTGATCTAAACCCTAAGGTTACTCCACTTCATCAAAATTCCCCAGCAGAGTCGCCAGTTCTGTGATACGGTGGGAGAACTGACTTGAGGTTTGCGTTTGTATTCGCAAATGTTGCGGTTAGCAAGAGTCGCCACCGACTTTTTATTTTATCCTAAGGAAAGGTTAAAAAGCACAGCAAAAACCTTTTGAGATGTTTTCTTGGGTTCGGGGAGTAGATTATAGAAAGGGAAGGTATTAGCACCCTTTCTATCCATGGTTATCCATGGGCTCTTAGTTACTTGCTTAGATCACTTGCCTTTTGTTTTCAATTGTTTTAAATGGTGCTTGAGTATGTGGGTTTTGAAAATGTTTTGAAAAGAGGCCAATGTGGTGGCAACCTTTGCAATGATCCATGTGGGGATGTATACAAAGATGTATGTCTTTTGAAAAGGTTTTCATTTGTTTTTGAAAGTTATTTTGAAAGTGTAGTGTTGTGTGGTTTTGAAATTAGGCAAATGTTTTGTTTTGCAAGTTGATTCAAGTAACTAAGAGGTTATCTACTCCTAAATTTCTCAAAAGATTATTGCTATACTTTAACCCTTTTAACAAGTTTGCACCACCATTATATTTGGTGGGCAACCTTGTGTTAGGATGTGAAAGGGACAGGCGCGGGTCATCGTTTAGACCATAATTGTAACGACGTTAAATGTCTTTGGGCAATTTCTCTAAGGGACTTGATCATTTGTTTTGTTTGTTTTGAAAAGTTTTATCGAGGGACTATGATCATTCAAACTGTTTGCTTTGCCCAAAGATGTTCAACATACAATATGGCCCATTTATTTGAAGGCAACAAGTGGAATACCCTAGGGGGTGCAAGTGTGATTTGTGTGTTCATTTTCATGCTTGCTTATCTTGTATTAGGTCAAACTATTTTTTTTTTATCGTTTTTTGCATACAAACCCTAATTCTAGCATGTTATTATTAGAAAGCAATAAAGTGCGAAATTAAAATTACTAAGCTATTACACAACCAAATATGGGAAGGGGGGTACAAATGTTCAAATGGGGATATTGACAAGAATTTAAATCTAAATTATTACAACAATTGGATATTTTGCAATGCATAATTAAATGTAAATTAAATAAATATGTGAAATGTAAAAAGAAAGTTTCTATGTGTATGAGAAAATATTATTTATGTAAAAGGAAAAAGAAAATAAAAATGTATTTATTTTTTAGTATTTTGAACTTAGGGTGAAAAACCCTAATTTTTAAATAAAAGGTATTATTATCTAATTTAATTCTACTATTTATTTATTATTTATAAAAATAAAATAAAATGAAGTGTATTGTGAAAAAGGTATTTTTTGTATCAAATATTAAATAAAATGAAAAAAATCAAATATTTTTATATTTTTGTCTTAAATATATTAATAATCATATATATATATACTTTATTAAACCCTAGATATGTATTATACAAAAATAAACATTTATTTAATATTTTAACAAAATAAATAAAAGAGTATTTTTTTGTGTGAAATATTTTTAAAAAGTAAATAAAAATAAAAAGTGTATTTACATTATTTTTTTATTTATTCTAATAATCAAATATATATATATTTATGTACAAACTAAACAAATAAACAAATAAATATGCAATAAATGCAAAAAAATATGAAAAAAATATTTTTAATTTTCTAATGGCATGAGAAAAAATAAATGAAGTCAGCAAAAAAGGAAAAAGTCAAAAATGTCAAAAAATGAGTAAATGGGCTCAGGGGGGTGTAAGCCAAAAAGGATGGTGTGAAAAGAAAGAACAACAACAGCCCAGCCCAATGACACACTGTCTTCAACCTCCAGCTTCAAACTTTGAAAAAACGCGCGCCTCTTGCTTCAATGTCTAACTCCTGATTCCTTGATTTTTTGAACAAACTTCCAACACAAAAGATGTTAAGCATGAAGAGACGGTTCTAACCATATAAAGAACTTGACCTATCTCTCTAAGATGAGGGAGAATTTCTCTCCCCCTCTTTTCTGACCTAATTTTTCTACCATTTTCAGAGCTCAAATTCTCTCTACTCAGATAAAAGAAATGAAAAGTAAAGCTATGTACATGTTCAGGGCTATGAGTAGGACCTTGTTTCTTCACAAACTTAAGACTAAAGATGCCTAATAAGAGAGATACGAATTCAAACTTTTACCTGTGCAGTTGAACTTCTATGTGGAGAATGAGAGACTTTCAGTGCAATGTAATGATTGGAAAAGCTTCCTTGAGGTCCAGGGATGCTTTTTCAATGCTTACTTTGTCTTGAACCTTCTTGTATCAAGCTATAGAACTTCACCTGCAAGTCAAAGATGTGAAAATGGTGGAAGTGGTTAGAGCAACTACAGATCGTGCCTTAGCTTCTGGATAGCTTGCATATGTTGTAAGGAAGGTAGAGGAACAGGTTTGGACAGAAATGCTTGAAGGGATTGAGAGATTGCACTCAAACTGCAGGGGCACCCCTGTTTGTGCAGTTTGAGGGTGATTCTGAGATGGAGGGTGCTTTGGAGGTCAGGAGCTCGTGTGTTAGCTTGGATATGTTATGTGTAATGTGTTTGACAACTTTGTTCTTGTGTTTGTATGCTGGTATGAGAGATGGCATAAATTATGGATGTTACTTCTAAGTGAAGCAAGCAAATGTCAACTTGGTTTCTAGGCCAGTACAATGCCTCAATCTATGCTGCACATTTGAGTCTTGATCAGTGGGAAATGTCCATGCCTTTTTGCCTCAAAGATCTGCATTGTACCTCATAGATTTGCAAAGTTGCCATAAAGTAGCACTTTACAAGAATGGATAATATGCTTTTTCTAGTTTAGGCTTGATTTTGTGTGTATTGTCCAAATGAGCAAGATAATGCTAGAGCACAAAGGATATGCATTGAATTATTGAGTGAAAATGGGATTAGAGGCCTGCAATGTAGCTTAAGCATGCTGAATTCAAATTTGCCAAGTTTATGAACATGCTTTGATGAAGAACAAAAAGTGAATTTTTGCCAACTTGTGAAATTCGAATCTCTCAAGTTATGAGGTTGTTTGATGAGTTCTTGGACATTTTGGAAAGCTTGGAATGTGTACTACAATCCATCTTTGAAATGCAAACCAAAATTCCCATTGGAAGGGGATGAAAAGTGGCCTTGAAGTAGGGTAGAAAACCTTGTCAAAATAGGTCAAATTTCACTAAGTTAAAAGATGGTTTAGTGCCCTTATTCAAAAAATCATAACTTGAGATACAAGCTTCAAATGAGAAAACTTTGTGAATCAAAGTTGTAGATTATGCAACAAGCTACAACTTTCATGTTTTGACTTTTGTTTGAATCCAAATGGATCATGGTGAAAAGATGGGGCAAAGTTGGGAAAAAATTAGGGTTTTTCATAACTTAGAAAAATTCTAAGTTATGAAAAATTCCATTTTCAAACCCTAATTTGCATTTTGTGATTTCTTGGTGAACAAGTTTCATGACTTGGCATGTTTTGATGAAAAATGAATCTTGACTCTTGATTTTGACCAAAAAGTCAAAGTTTGACTTTTCAGTATACAGTCAAAATTGATCAATTGACTGGGAAATTCAACTGTCAATCTTGTGTACTTGGGATCTTTTGAGCTTGATGAACATGTCAAGATAATTCCATGGGGTCCTTGAGTCCATATGTGAGCTTGGTTTGCCATTGGCTAGGTCAAATAGTCAAAAATTGCCTTTGTGCAGTCAAAACCCTAAAAATGACCATTTTGCCCTTTTGGTGATCTGATCAAATTTCTTGGGGAATTGTGATTCAAACTTGATCAAATGGTCCATGTGAGTTCATAATGTTGATGTGGATCAAATTTCATGAGATTTGACTGTCAATTGGCCACAGTTGACTTTTTCCCCAATACAGTTGATTTCTAGGTCAACTGTCCAATTGACTGGGTAAAACTTGGAATCAAGACTTGAAACTTGGTATAGGTAAACTTGGGAGTCCAACATGAAGCATGAAAGTCATCTTAGGCATTTTAGGTCAAAGCATCCTTAGGCAAGTACAAACCCTAATTTGAGTCCACAGTGCAAGGAGAAGTCTTGAGCAGAGGAAACCCTAACTGGATCTTGATCCTCAAAGGTCTTGTGATGAGAAAATGTTGAGGAAATGGGAGGGCAAATTTTGGGGTACAACAGTTTCCTTTTCTGTGATGTGTCCCTCTCTGGTTGTCCTTTGCTGAAGTTGGGCATCCAAAGCCTAATGGACAGCAAAGAGATTCTGTTCAAGAAGTCCGCTGTTCAGTTTGTTCCGGTAGAAGAAGTTTTTGTTGTTACAATTTTTAATAATCCAATCAAGGCTCTCCCAAGGAAGCCGGTTCAAATCATGACTGTCGCACCTGTTGTTATTACTGTTCCGGGGCCTCTCCCCTACAAATCTGATAAGGCTGTCCCCTGGCACTATGGGGCAGACGTATATGTGAATGGAATCAAGCAAGAATTCAACACTGGCACCAGCATCAGCAATATCACTGGTCCAGCAAAGGTTACCCGCAGTGGCAGGCTCTTCTCGCCTGACATTGCACCACCAGCTGTTCGAAGACCCCTCACTATAACACCTGCAAGTGTACCTGTTCCCGTTTCTGATCAAGTTGTTTCCCCTGCTGCCGAGTCATCTAATGCTCGGGGCAAAGGGATTGAAGATGAGCCTGCCCGGATGGAGGCACCAAGACCTGTAAATGCTGAGGCCTCCCAACAAGAGATGGAGGAAATCCTGAAAATAATCAAGAAGAGTGACTTTAATGTTGTCGAGCAGCTGGGGCATACCCCCTCCAAGATCTCAATGCTCTCCTTATTACTGTGCTCTGAGGCCCATGCTAAGGCCTTAATTTCATTTCTCAAGACGGCCCATGTGCCACAGGAGACATCTGCAGTTCAGTTTACTGATTGCGTAGCAAATCTGACAGCGGACAATGGTTTGGGTTTCTCAGATGCTGACCTTACTGCCAAGGGAAGGGACCACAATGACGCCCTGCATGTCTCTATCGAATGCAGGGGCACTACTCTGGCACACGTGTTGGTGGACACTGGTTCTTCCCTAAATGTGCTACCCAAGAAAGCCTTAGACCGTTTGGATTGTGAAGGCCTGGAGCTGAAACCTAGCAATATCATCGTCATAGCCTTTGACGGTTCCAAGAGGATGGTTCATGGAGAGGTTGACATTCCTATTCGTGTGGGCTCTCAAGTATTCGACTCTACTTTCTATGTGATGGACATCTGTCCATCATATTCTTGTCTACTGGGTCGACCTTGGATCCACAAAGCTGGGGCAGTAACCTCTACCTTGCACCAGAAGCTCAAGTACCCCGTCAGAGGGAAGATTGTCACTGTGCAGGGAGAGGAGGAGTATATGGTGAGCCATTTGAATTCCTTCAGATATATTGAGATGGACGGGGAGTTTATTGAAACCCCCTTTCAGCATTTCGAAGAGGTACCTCCAACTTTAGCAGCGGCAGAAACAGTGGTCGAAGAGGATGTTCCTTTGAAGATGGCTTCCTTGAAGGATGCCCGGGCTGTGGTCAAGAAAGGTGAATGTGCTAACTGGGGCAGGCTTCCTGACTTTACACAGAAAATTGACAAGTTCGGACTGGGTTTTACTGCAGAGGGTCAGAAGGCTATGCGGAAGGCAAAGACCAGAAGACCTCATGTGCTTATTACCAACCCAGGAGTGAATGTTGTGGGAGATGAGGATGAAGTGGGAGAGTCAGAGTTCAATAGCTGGATCTACCCGACGACCGATGGCGGATTGACCAATTGGATTGCTAAAGACCATACTCCTGTTACTTTTGTTACGCAGTAATAAACTTCTTTGTTTTGTTATTTGTAATAAACAATAAATTGAACTCTATGGCCCGGTGTCTTACCCGGGGCACCGTGGCTTCATTTGTGAGGGCATATAAATTGTCATTTCATATATCATGAATAAAGATCTTGTATGTTTTCTCGCATTTCAAATCTTATGCTCCTTTTCTTTCTTTCCTTCCTTTATATATTTCAAAACAGCTGTATTTACACACACTCACTCATACAGGTTTCAATCCACTCTGGATCTCACTGGTAACGACTCTGCTACTTCCAGTTATGACTTCGAAAATCCGATCAACTTAGCCGAAGACGAAGGTGAAGATGATTGCGAAGTGCCCGGCGAGCTTGCGAGACTGTTACTTCAAGAAGAGAGGGCAATTCGACCACACGAAGAGCCAGTGGAAACAATAAATCTGGGTACTGAGGCAGACAGAAAGGAGGTAAAGATTGGTGCCAACCTAGAGCTCAGCGTGAAGCAACGGTTGACTCAGATGCTACATGATTATATGGAGATCTTTGCCTGGTCCTACGAAGACATGCCTGGGTTGGATACCGACATTGTGGTCCATCACTTGCCTACTAAGGAAGACTGCCCTCCGGTTAAGCAAAAGGTCTGCCGTATGCGTCCAGAGATGTCTGAGAAAATCAAAGCCGAGGTTATGAAACAATTTGATGTCGGGTTTCTTGCAGTGACTTCTTACCCTCAGTGGGTTGCTAATGTAGTACCGGTACCGAAGAAGGACGGTAAGGTCAGAATGTGTGTCGACTACAGGGATCTGAACAGGGCCAGCCCCAAAGATGACTTCCCCTACCTCACATTGATGTCCTTGTTGACAATACTGCTCAGCATAAGGTGTTCTCTTTCATGGATGGTTTTTCAGGTTATAATCAGATCAAGATGGCTCCTGAAGACATGGAAAAGACTACCTTTGTTACTCAGTGGGGCACCTTCTGCTACAAGGTCATGCCTTTCGGACTGAAAAATGCTGGGGCAACCTACCAACGTGCCATGGTTGCTTTATTTCATGATATGATCCATCATGAGATAGAAGTGTATGTTGACGACATGATCGCAAGGTCCCAGACTGAGGAAGAGCACCTAGATCATCTGCAGAAATTGTTTGACCGTCTGAAGTTGTACAAGCTGAGGTTGAACCCGAACAAGTGCACCTTCGGGGTAAGATCGGGAAAGTTGCTAGGCTTCGTTGTAAGTGATAAGGGTATTCAAGTGGACCCTGCCAAGGTCAAAGCTATTCAAGAGATTCCAGTTCCTAAGACAGAGAAAGAGGTCAGAGGCTTTTTAGGACGCCTGAATTATATTGCTCGATTCATCTCACACCTGACTGCTACCTGTGAGCCAATCTTCAAGCTGCTGAAGAAAGATTAGGTAGTACGTTGGAATGATGAATGTCAGGCTGCTTTTGACAGAATCAAGGAGTATCTCCAAGAACCACCCATTCTTATGCCACCGGTTGAAGGAAGACCTCTTATACTATACCTGACAGTACTTGACAACTCAATGGGGTGTGTGCTGGGGCAGTATGACGAGTCTGGCCGAAAAGAGCATGCCATTTATTACCTTAGCAAAAAGTTTACCGACTGTGAGACCCGATACTCACTGCTTGAGAAAACTTGCTGCGCTTTGGTATGGGCTGCTCGCCGGCTGAGACAGTATATGCTGACTCACACTACCTTGTTGATCTCAAAGATGGATCCTATAAAGTATATATTTGAAAAGCCTGCTCTGTCTGGGAGAATAGCAAGATGGCAAATGATCTTGACAGAATACGACATTCAGTACACAACCCAGAAGGCCATCAAGGGAAGTGTATTGGCAGACCACTTGGCACATCAGGCAGTAGACGACTATCAGTCAATGAACTTCGAGTTTCCGGACGAGAGCATCATGATAGTAACTGACTGTGAAATACCTGGACCGGATGAAGGACCTGAGGAAGGATCCCGATGGTCTATGCATTTTGACGGAGCCTCCAATGCTTTGGGTAACGGTATTGGTGCTATAATCATATCCCCTCAAGGTACTCATACTCCGCTCACTGCCCGGCTATGTTTCAACTGCACCAACAACATGGCGGAGTATGAGGCATGCATCATGGGTCTTCAAGCTGCGATCGACCTAAGGATCAAGTTTCTGAGTGTCTTCGGAGATTCCGCTCTCGTGATCAATCAGATCAAAGGAGAGTGGGATACGAAACATCCGAATCTTATTCCTTACAGAGAATGTGTGTTGACATTGATCCCTCATTTCACAGATATAACCTTTGAACACTTCCCGAGAGAGGAGAATCAGCTGGCGGACGCGTTAGCTACGATGTCTTCTATGTTCAAGGTCAAATGGGACAATGAGGCTCCCCGGATCATCATCTGGAAACTGGACGAACCAGCATACTGTTGTGATCTCGAGACTGAATTGGTGACTGAGAAGCCTTGGTACCATGAGGTGAAGAGATATCTGGAAGCTCAGGAATACCCTGAAGGTGCATTTGTCAATGATAAAAAGTTTCTGAGAAGGTTCGCAGCAAAGTTCTTCCTTAGCAACGGCATCTTGTACAAGTGAAACCATGATTCGACCTTACTGCGTTGTGTGGATAAGACTGAAGCATAAAGGATCATGGAAGAGTTACATGAAGGGACCTTTGGTACACATTCCAGTGGACACACTATGGCGAAGAAAATCCTTCGGGCAGGGTATTTCTGGTCCACAATGGAAGCTGACTGCTACCAACATTCCCGGACATGCCATAAATGCCAGATATATGCAGACAAGGTGCACATTCCTCCAGTTCCTCTGACTGTTCTGACTGCGCCTTGGCCGTTTGCAATGTGGGTCATAGACATGATTGGTGAGATTAAACCTACGGCATCTAACGGGCATCGCTTCATCCTAGTGGCGATTGATTATTTCACGAAGTGGGTTGAAGCAGCTTCCTACGCTACGGTAACCAAGACTGTTGTAGCACGGTTCATTCGGCATAACCTGATCTGTCGGTATGGCGTCCCGGAAAGAATTATTACAGACAACGGTACCAATCTCAATAACAAGATGATCACTGAGCTCTGTGAGCAGTTTAAGATACAGCACCATAACTCTTCTCCTTAAAGACCGAAGATGAATGGGGCTGTAGAAGCAGCAAATAAAAATATCAAGAAAATCGTGCATAAGATGACAGTGACTTATAAAGATTGGCACGAGATGTTACCGTTCGCTCTACATGGGTACCGTACCTCAGCCAGGACGTCAACCGGGGCAACTCCTTTCTCCTTGGTCTACGGCATGGAGGCAGTCTTACCAATCGAAGTGCAAATACCCTCTCTCCGGATAATGAAGGATGCAAATCTGAACGAAGATGATTGGATCCAGACACGACTTGATCAGCTAAACTTAATTGACGAAAAGAGACTTGCTTCTATCTGTCATGGTCAGACGTATCAGAAACGGATGATCAGGGCATTTAACAAAAAGGTCAGACCATAGGAATATCAAGTTGGGGATCTGGTAATCAAGTGTATCATCCTTCCTTAGAGTGATCCAAGGGGCAAATGGACCCCTACGTACGAAGGGCCATTTGTGGTTAAACATGTGTTCTCAGGAGGAGCCATGATTCTAACCAACATGGATGGTGACGACCTTCCTCACCCCGCTAATGCAGACATAGTAAAAAGATACTACGCATGAAAAAAAGACCCGCTAGGCTGACATGCCTAGGCAAAAATTAGGGCTTCCCGGCGAACCAAAAGGGTTCGGGCAAAATGAAGGGATGAAATAAAAAAAATCTGTACACCCGGCAAGCCGAAAACCTGAAAAGGCGGCTTGGGCAAAAATGGGTATCCCGGTGGACTGAAAACCCGAAAGGGCGGTCCAGGCAAAAGTTAGGGATAAAGCGTAATACTATGTCTCATTGATCACTTTGCATCCGGAATCCGGTATCTACATCAAGTTCAGACGGCATCGATCAGTCAGCTTCATCTTCAACTAAGGTCATCAAGTGATGAGACGCTCGGAGATATAAGGGCAATAGCAGAGTTGAAACCCAGTGGGATCATTCATTTCACACAGCTGTTTTATTTTCTCTTGTACAAAATTTGTATAAACTCTTTTGTTCGGCGGCGTTCTCTTACTAGGACGTCAGCCTCTTGTACATAAACGCCTATTTTACAGGCAAATTCAAAATCAATATAAATTCACTTTTCAGCTAAAATTGCCAATTGTCTTTCCTTTTTCCTTTTTTGTTTTGCGAAGAACGTCCAAGGTTCAATTTGTGATATATGCATTGACAATAATTTGCTAACTCATGAATATTTGCATACGAAACAAAGGATTAATTACAGGTAACATTAGAAACAGGGGCAATAAAGAGTTGTCTAAGCGATCTAATTGTTCTGTCCTCCAAGGTATCAAGGTAGGTTCGGCTGAAGAACATAACCAGTACATCCCAATCCCCCAGAGAGTGAGCCAGCAAGTCAGTACACTCTCCCCAAGCAAAGCTATTATCAAACCTTAAGGAAGTTGGGTATCCTCCAGCAGATCTCAACATTCCCCGGCAGTAACAAGCATCCCCGGCAATCTTGGTCTAAAGATTGTTCCCCGGCGGCATATCAAACATTCAGTGGAGTTACTTCCAATACAATTCAAAACTTCCCCAGGAGAGTCCAATCCAGTTTCCCCAGGAAAGTTGGAATCCATCTCCCCAAGCAGTAAGCTTATCCCCAGTAGATTCTGGAAGCTTATCCTCGCAGAACACGAACGCGTCTCCCGGCTTTATTCAAGAGTTATTTCCCTACCAGGATATAACTGGGTTATCCTCAGCCAAAAGCCACGGAAAGAGCGTCCTCGACGAAGTCTTCTTATCCCCAGCGAAGTCTATTAACACTTCCAACACAACAAGGGTATCCCCAGCAAGTTATTATCAACAACTCAACAGAGTACCTCTCTCCCCACAGAGTATTTCTTCCCAGCAAGATCGCTAGAGTACTTTTCTCCCCACAGAGTAACCCATTCGCCAAGCTTATTCCCCAACGGAGTTATCTTCTCCTACTGGTATTCTTGCAACTATCATCCCCAGCGGAAGCAAAAATCTATTCTCCAACATCAGCCCAGGAGTGACTTCCTGGTACCCGTCAAGGATTTATTTTCCTAAGACGAAAACATACATTCATAAACATCACATACATCATTATAGCATGCATATACGCATCACATCTTACAAATCTCATTTATGTTGAGAACATCATTGCTTGATCCATATCATGCATTGCATATGACTGACCTTTACCTTTCAGGAAAGATCCAGTTAAGTTCTCAGCTACATTTCAAGACCTAGACCGGTTCAGTTAAATCGACCCTAAGATTTTTCTGTTTCTTATCCAGTCAAAGGCCTTCTCTGGTTCAGTCAGATCGACCCTAAGATCTCCCTGTTTCTTATCCAGTTGAAGATTTCAAGACCTTGACCGGTTCAGTTAAATTGACCCTAAGATTTTTCTGTTTCTTATCCAGTCAAAGGCCTTCTCTGGTTCAGTCAGATCTACCCTAAGATCTCCCTGTTTCTTATCCAGTTGAAGATTTCAAGACCTAGACCGGTTCAGTTAAATCGACCCTAAGATTTTCCTGTTTCTTATCCAGTCAAAGGCCTTCTCTAGTCCAGCTAAATCGACCCCTAACAGATTTTCCTGATAAAGACTCAGTAGAAGATATCCAAGATTCTCTCAGCGTTACTGTTGAGGTAGAAGTCGCTCAAGATCTCTCAGCGTTACTGTTGAGGTAGAAGTCGCCCAAGATTCTCTCAGCGTTACTGTTGAGGTTGAAGTCGTCCAAGATTCTCTCAGCGTTCCTGTTGAGGTAGTAATCGTCCAAGGTTATCTCAGCGTTCCTGTTGAGGTAGTAACCATCCCTGGTTCATTCATCACCTTTTGAAGATCCAGATCCAGCTCCTGTAACCAGTCAGGACACGTCTATAAAAAGAATCTGAAGACCAGCTCCTGTAACAGGTCAGGTAATCATTTTCTTTTGCAGGTACGCAAGTTCTCACTAAGGAATCTCTTACGCGATCGACGCCCAGATGGCATCTATAAGCCCATCCACCTACCATCATCTCTCAGCATGGCATCTACAAGCCCATCATCCTATCCATCAATCTCCAAATGGCATCTATAAGCCCATTCCCACCATCACACTGCTACTATGTGAGCGCAAATTTCGGGGCACTCTAGTGTTCAATCATCTTCTACCTTCGGATTACGAAAGGCACGTCAGCCAATCTGCATCCTCAGGTCTAAGAAGATTGAACAGGGGCAACTGTTGTACCCCAAAATTTGCCCTCCCATATTCTTCAAGATTTGCAAAGAGCAAGCTTCAAAATCTCCCCAAGGGTTGCACAGTTCAAGGGCCTCCTAACAGTCAAAAACTAGGGTTTTGGTTCTGGCAAAGAAAATGAAGTTTTCAAGGGTCCAATCAAGTCCCACATGCCTAAAAATATGGTCAAGCATCCTCATGCCAAGTTTCAAGACTTACAGCACAAAATTGCACAGTCAAAAACCCTAATTGCCCTACAGTCAACTATAGGGGCAAAAGGGTCATTTGACAGTCAAGAAGTTCAAATTTTTGGTCAACATCTCATTTTGAAGCCACAAACATCATTTGATCAATGCTTGATCATGATTCTCAAGGCTTGGCTCAAAAAGTCTCAAGATGCAAAAGTTTCCATATTTGGACAGTTGAAAAAGTCAACTGTAACTTGACCAAGGCATAACTTCTACATGGTTTATCAGGAAAATTCCATCCAAATCTCATTTTGAAGAGAAATACATTTCCTACAACCCCTCTTCACACTTCAAGTCCAAGAAATGCTCTCACAAAAAGTTATCAATTTCAACATTATAGGTCATTTTCAAAAGTCAACAAAAAGGGACTTTAAGTCAAAGGCCATAACTTGAGATTGGTAAATCAAAATGACATGGGACCAAAGACATTGGTTAGAGGACTTCAAGACCTTTCCAAACTGTCCAAGAACATGATCAAAGCTTAAAAATTGAGCAAGATATGCCTTGTGGAAGTTGGGAAATTTTTGGGTATTTTGAAAAGTCAACTTTGCTTCAAATGTCTTAAAATTGCTAATGGGCCACATTTTCTTCCAAGATTCATCATCCAAAGCATGTGCACGACCATTTGGCCCAAAGGGAATTTATTCATCATTTTTATTTATTTATTTGAATTTTTAATTACTAATAATTCATTTAATTAATTAAAATATGGAAAAGATACCAAAGCAAGCTTTTCAAATCTTTTTATGCATGGAATATCTTCAAATTTTCGTGCATTATTTGATATGGAAAGAATCAGGAAGATTGGACATGATTGGTATCAAATATGCATGGAAAAGATTTGAAAATATATGCCATGAAAATCAAATATCTTTCCATCAATGCAAAGGGTTTTTGGATCAAAATCTTTACCCTAATCATTCCATACATAAGCCAGAAGCAAACCCTAGTGGAAGAGACCAAAAAGCTGCGCCAGAAAACAAGAACAAAGTTGGTGTTTTTTTGTCAAAAATTCTAAAACTGAAAACGTGATTCAAAGGCTTTTCAAGGCAAGAAAACCATCTTATTGTGTTCCCGAGGCTTCAAGGAACGTGCCTGAATCAAAACCATCATCCCTAACGCGAAGAATTGGTAGAATAACCTCGTTCTGTTCATGCTTTTTTTTGTATCCTTGTATCATGATTCATGCATTGTTTGTACTTTTTAATGTTGGATTTTTGTTCATTGGATCATTCTAAAGCTAACCACATGTTTTAATTGAGTTTTTAAGCATCGTACGCGATTTCGCCATTGAAGCATGCTAGGGTTCCTCAAGCTTCAAATTGGGCATTTTCGTATACTGTAAAATTAGGACTTCCCAGTACCATGGCTAAACTCAGGAAGCTTGGACGAACATAACCCACTAATCGCGCCTAATTTATGTAGCAAGATGGGCTAATCGCTATTTTTGAAAAGCTTGCATTTTGGGGGGGTTTAAAACCCCCGCTAATCTTTTTTTGTTTCAGGGATAAATGAAGAAGATGATCATGTGGCAAAGTTTGATTAGGTACTTTGAATTCTGGCGCGCGTTTTTCTGATTTATACCACTAGTGTTTGTCCTTTTTTATAATAATTATGGTTCATATAATATACAAAGAAGCACAACAGCGCGATTGGCAAGGCATCAGTGTGGTAACCTCTGGGACCTGGGTTCGATCCCCAGGTCCCCCATATTATTTCCATATTTTTCTTGCTAATATCTTCCTATGCAGCATGCCTCCTGATGATCACCATACACCCATAATCCACACAGGCCACATGGCCACTGAGGGCAATCCAAAGGTGGAGATCTGATGATCACCATGGACATTAGTCAACGCACATGCACGCTTCCAGAAAAGTCAAACAAGGCCATAAACATTGGGCCCAAATTGCTGGAACAAAACCTCCACTTGGGGTCAACACCCCATAGGGTTTGTGTTTACTTTCTTTTTCTATCTTTTTTATTATTTGTTTAATTTAATTATTTCCTCTTAAAACTTTAAATTAATATTTTCATAAAACATAAAAAAGTAATAAAAATCAGAAAGTCATAAAAATAAAAATATATTTTATTTAAATAATATTTTTATAAATAAATCTCATTAATTAATTTAGCTTTTTAAATTTAGGTTTAATTCAAATATTTTTCTTAATAAATTAAAAAAGGTGTAGAATTAGGGTTTTAAGTATTTTCTCATTCTTTTTCCTTTTTTCTCTCACCATAATTAATTGTTAAATATATTTTTTGTAAATAAAATTGCCATTAATTAATTAGGTTAATTCTAGGTTTAACTTTAACATGTTTTTTTAATAAATTAAAAATAGCTAGAACTAGGTTTTAATTCCAATTTAATTTTTCTTATTAAAAATCCATAAATACAAAAAACTCAAAAATCTTTTCTTTTTACTTTAATTTAATTAATTTGTTAATTATAATTTAATTTCCTAAAAAAGGGTCCAACGCCCTCGCTTTCGATTTTAATTCTCTTCGCATTTTTTTATTTCCGTTCTTATAATATTCATGTAATTCTCCCAAAGCCGTGTAAATTGGATATTTATATTTCTCGCACTTTACTTTATTTTATGTCAAATCGGGTCCTGGATTAAATTTGGCGATGTGGACCCGCGCCTTTGTAATAGTTTAGGAACTTTTAATTCCGCACTTTTTTTTAACTGTTAATAAATTTGCATGCAAGAATGAATGTTAAAATAAAAACAAAAGCGTAGATCACCCATGACATGAATAAGACAAAATATCTGAAAACAACACACAAATCACACACCACCCCTAGGGTACGCCTCACTGTTGCCTTGCCCCTCGAAAGGTAATCGTTGAGTAGAGGATGTTTTAGTAAGTCCTCATGATCCAGGAACTTGGCATGAGGGTAGCTTCTAAGGTGTCTTCCTATTGCTCCGGTGATCACCATGTCCCGAACCTTCGAATTGACCCGAACAACTCCAATAGTGGTGCTACCTACCTCTCAATGGTGGGATGGCATTACTTTAAAGGACATTTACACAGACGAATTCCTTAGGGTAGGTAGACGACTCTAGATACTTGCTCTAATTTCAAAACAAATCAAAAATACTTTTCACACCGACACCTTTTCAAAAAGCTTTCGAAAGCAAATTTTTCAAACACACTCTTGAGGACCGATACAAGAGTCGAACTGAAATTTTCAAAGAAACTTTTTTTAAAACCCACAATTGAAAAGCAAACAAACCTTTTGAAAACACAATGAGCAAGTATCTAAGAGCCCATAGATAACCATGGATAGAAAGGGTGCTAACACCTTCCCTTTCTATAACCTACCTCCCGAACCGAGAGCAATCTCTATAAGGAATTTTTCTGTGCTTTTGTCCTTTCCATTTGGAGAAAATAAAAGACGGTGGCGACTCTTGCTTCCGCGACATTACGCGAACCAGCGTTAAACAGTCAGTTCCAGATCCACCGATCACAGATATGATCATAGAAATCAAGCCTATAGCTTCTAATGGATATCGCTTCATTCTCGTCACCATTAACTACTTTACAAAATGGGTCGAAGCGGCTTCATTTGCCTCAGTTACCAAGAATGTTGTAGCCCTCATAAAACATAACCTTATTTTTCGGTATGGTATCCCTGAGAGAATTATCACTGACAATGGTACCAACCTCAAAAATTTCATGATAACAGAACTCTGCATGCAGTTCAAGATCAAGAATCACAACTCTTCTCCATACAGACCTGAGATGAATGGCATAGTGGAAGCCACAAACAAGAACATAAAGAAGATTATGCAAAAGATGGTGGTAACCTACAAGCACTGGCATGAGATGTTACCATTTTCTCTTCATGGCTATCGTACTTCAGCGCGAACATCAACTGGGGCAACCACATTCTCTCTAGTCTATGGTATGGAAGTTGTCCTGCCTGTCGAAGTTCAAATCCCTTCTCTAAGGATTATGAAAGACGCATACTTATACGAAGACGAGTGAATTCATACTAGGTTGGATCAGTTGAATTTGATTGACGAAAAGAGGTTTGCGGTTGTCTGCCATGGTTAGATATATCAATAATATATGATCAAGGCATTCAACAAAAAGATCAAGCATCGGGTATACCAGGATGGTGACTTGGTAATAAAGCGCTTCATTCAACCACAAGGTGATCCCAGGGGAAAATGGAATCCCACCTACGAAGATCCATTTATTGTCAAGAAAGTATTCTCGAGCGGTGCTATGGTGCTAACCACTATGGACGGTGAAGATTTCTCGCACCCTGTGAACACGGACATAGTCAAAAAATATTATGCATAAGAATGAACCGCTAGGTTGACATACCTAGGAAAAAATAAGGGCATCCCTACGAACCAAAAGGGTTCGGGAAAAAATTAGGGATGTATACAAAAGATTGTACACCTGGCAAGTTGAAAACCTGAAAAGGCGGCTTGGACAAAAAATGGCATCCTGGTGGACTGAAAACTTGAAAGGGCGGTCCAGGAAAAAAATTGATATTAAAAGCGTACGACTATGTCCCGTTGGATAACTTACATGCAAGCTTTATTATCGAAGTCGAAAACTCAAATGGTTCAATCAACTTCTTCTGATGGCAAGGGATGAGATGTTCGAAGGCATTGGGGCAATAGTAGAGTTCGGAACACAATGAGATCACTTCCACATGGCTATACATTTTGTTTTAACTTTGTACTCTTTTCATTTCACGACGACTTCCTCTTACTAGGATTTTCGTCTCTTTGTACAAAACCGTCTGTTATAGGCAAATTATCAATACAAATACATCTTAAAGTTCAAACTCTTGGTTTTTTCTGTCTTGTTTGCAAAAACGTCCAATGACTAAATTGAATGAACATATGCATATGAACATGATTAACTGTTAACAAATATACGCATAAGAACAGGAATAAGCATTTACTCAAGATTCTAGGAGCTGGAATGAAACTCAAGTTGTCCATAAATCCCCACAGAGCTACTTCTATGAGATTATCCCCACAAAATAATCTTCACAAAATTCATCCCCAATAAGGATACATTCCACACAATTTACTTACGGAGTTCCAGTCAGTACACTTCATGAAAATTCTCTTCCCCAGCTGAGTTTGAAAACTGCAAAACCCCTACAGATTTCTTCTCTCGAGCAAAATTCAATTCCCCCAAGAGAGTTTATTTCCTCAGAAGAATATTCTAATAGGGTTTATTTCCCTAACAGACTACAATTTCTCCAGCTCGAGTCTATTCCTCAGATTACTACGAATCACCAGCAAAATTCCTCTTCCCAATTGAAGTCACCACTATCCCTAGAAAATTGCTGTAAAACCTGGAATCGGACCAGATATCAATTAACTTTATCCTCCCCATACAAGTCGGAAGGTTATCCATCTCTTTTATCCTCAGTCAGGGTGTACAAAAATTATCCTCCCCAAACGAGTCGGAAGATTACCCATCTCTTTTATCTCTAGGCAGGGTATATAAGAATTAAATTCCCCAGTAGAGCAATGAATAATCGATGTTCCTAAACTCTTCTCCTTAAAGAAGAAATCAACATACCCAGCAGAGTTTCCTCAAACAAGTAAGCAAAAATCCCCAGCGAAATTATTCTAGACAAGATTAAAGATACACATACTCTTCATCCCCATCAATAGTCAAGGATTTATTTTCAAGACAGAGATATTGTGCGGGTCTACAAATACACTTCAACAACATTTCACATTCATACGTCATAGCATATGCATACGAAACGCATATAGCACAATCTCATTTATTTTAAGAACATCATCACGCGATGCATTTCATACATCATGACATTGCATACAACTAACTCTTTACCTTTTCAGGAAAGATTAATAAATAGATGAATATCACCAACAATTAACAAATAGGTCCAAGATTAATTCCCGAAACAAGACGGGGCAACTATCTACGAGACCAGGTCATAGATTAATTCCTGAAACAAGACGGGAAAACTATCTCAAACAGCAGCCAACAAAGAGCAGGTTCCAGATTAATTCTCAAAACAGGATGGGGCAACTATCTGGATGACCAGCAACAGATGAATTCCTGAAACAAGACAGGGAATGTATCTGTAAAAAACTGATTGTAGATTAATTCCTGAAATAGGACGGGTCGACTATCTATATGAATAGATTCCAGATTAATCCCCCAAACTAAACGGGGAGACTATCTGGATGACCAGCCACAGATTAATTCCTGAAACAAGACAGGGAAACTATTTGTAAAAAACTGATTATAGATTAGTTCCCGAAACAGGACGGGGTGACTATCTACATGAACAGATTCTAGATTAATTCCCGAAACAGGACGGGGAAACTATTTTTCTTTCTCTTTGGTCAGATAAAGATCAATTCCTAAAAAAGGATAGGGCGACTATATTTATCACCAATGGTATAAACTCCTGAAACAAGACGGGTTTACCAACAAAGCAGCTTGTAGATCAATTCCCGAAACAGGACAGGGCGACTATCTACATGATAAGCAACTACTCAAACACCTTTCCTAGAGGTTCATTTTGGAAAGCTCTCTTCAGATACGGTCGGGCGTAGACTTATTCTGATATTTCTATCAATAATTACTTTTGATGGCATCTATAATCCCATCTCCAAAAACTCTCCATCATCTCTCCAAATGACATCTTTAAGCCCATTCCCGGTATAATCAACCGACAAATTTACTATGTGCACAAGCGAGTGCAAATTTCTGGGCACTTAAGTGTTCAATCGTCTCCTACCTTCAAGTCATGAATGGAAGCCATGTGAATCTAACTCTTTAGATTTAAGAAGATTGAACATGGGAAGCTGTTGTACCCCAAAATTTTCCCTCCCTTTTCTTAAATACATTTCTCACAAAAGATCTCAAATGCTCAAGGATTCTCAAATAGTTGATCAGACAAGCTCACCTCCTAAGCTCTGAGTCCACAACTAGGGTTTTGGTTTTCTCAAGGATAATTTGATTTATAATGCCTCAAGTGACTATCATGGTTCATTATAGGTCTCTAAGAATTCTCATACCAAGTTTCAAGTCTTGCATCACAAATTTGCTCAGTCAATTGATCAGATGACTAAAAATCATCTATATTAGGTAAAAAGTCAATTGTGATCAATATACAGTCAAACTTCAAGATTTTTGGCCAACATAAACATTTCGAAGTCATATTAATTATTTGATCAAGGTATGATCATAATTCCTCAAGGAAAGCATTCAAATCATTAAAGGGGCAAAATTGACCAAATTAAGGTTTTGACTGAGAATGACTGATTGTTGACTTTTGACCTAGTACATGACCTAATAGCTTGAAGCATGATCTTAAGGATTCAAAAACAATATCTTAACCTAATTTCAAGGTTCAAAACATCCTCAAAGGTCAAGTGATTCATAGTTGAAATTTGGATCAACTGATGAAAAGTCAACTAACACACAAAAGTCAAACTTTGACTTTTTTAGTCAACATTGAATTTCAAAGATCAAGATTCATCAAGAAGTTAAAAATATCAAACTTGATCATCAAGAATCAAGAAATTCAAGAAAAGTCAACAAAAGTCAAGATTTCCAATACTTAGAAAAAATCTAAGTATTTTTGACCTTGATCATCTCACTACTTCATGACTATTTTTCACTATGATGCAAGATGATTCAAGGAAAACTTTCAACATGAAAGTTGTAGATCATGATGAATTCTGGAACTTTTTCCTTGAGGGTTGATGTCCAAAAAATGCTTGGATTAAGAGATATAGGCACATGAAGTTATGACATTTTTAACAAAAAACTTAGTGAAATTTTTAACAAGTTTGGTCAGATTTTTGTCCCAACTTCTTGGAAATTTTCCCCAAGTTCCAAGTTGATTTAGCCAAAGTGGTCAACATGAACGTTGTAGACAATATTTCAAGATTTTCAAAATGTCCAAGAAATTTAATAGATCATGATTGATCTAAGATATTCGAAGAGATGAAGTTGGGCATCCATTCTTGAATTATAGGTCATTTTCATGAAGAACACATGATCAAATCTCAAGCCATGCTACATAAATCTTGCTTTACAGGCTTCTAACTTGCAATTCACTCCATAATTTAATGTTTACACAATTTATTGAGGTGTGATCCAAGTGATTAAGCCATTGTCCAAACCAATTTTCCATTTTTGGAACAAAGTTACCATTGTCATTCTTGTAAAGTGGTTTTAATCACAAAGTCAACTTGTCTTGAGCCACTAACATGTTTCTTCTGCATACACTTAACCTACAAGATCAAAAGAAACATGTTTAAAGTGTTCAACCACTCTAGAGGGCATGGTACAAGCATTGGAACCATGTTCTTCAATGTTGCTTCAAAATTAAGTAACATAGCCATAACATATGACTTTGTGAACGAAGTCATCTCAGACTCTAAAACCTTCCCTCTATAAATAGAGGAAGTATTTGCAAGCCAAAGAACGAATGGAAAAGCCTCCTAACCCTTTAAATTTCCCTGATATCATAATTGGCATTCAAATCCTCCATTGTTGCAAGTTCTGACCTTAAACTCCAAACACTTAATCCACTCGTGCATTTTCACTCTAAATCATTCACAAAGCTTCTATAACTCATATAGAAGCTATACTAACACTTGCTACACCACTATAACACTATATTCATCATCCTCCATTTCCAAAAACAGCCACCTACAACTTTACTTCTCCAGAAGAATCCAGTCACTCTCAATCCAAAGTAAGCATTGCAATAGCTTCCTAGGAGTTCAGTGAAGCTATCCAGATCACCATAACATCTCCAGGAGTGCTTAAACTCAAAACACGATTTTTAGTTTTGAGGTAAGTTTTCTCAACTTTGAACTTCTTATACAAGCATCATTAATGGTTACTTTGTGAATAAAAAATGTAGACATCATTGCCCTGAAGCTAACCATTCCTTTAGTTTTCATTCATGTTAAATGTACGTGGAGAATTTTGAGTTTAAAGATTTAGAAAAATTAGGTCTTAATTTGGTACCAACGGAAATTCATGTTTATCTTTGAGAGTTAGCTTAAGTTATTTACATGGTTGGATTCGTGATAAAAAAACAAGCAAGTTTCATGTTTACACTTTTTAAAATGGTTGAGAAATGAGCAAGTTTGAAAATTCAACAATGTTGTTGTTTGCTGCAAACACGTGCGAGGAAGAAGATGAAGTTAAATTTGAAAATGAGTTTTCTTCATATTTATTGCAACTTGTTTTACCACCGGATGTAACAGTCACCCCAGTGGTAAAGGAGCGTGCGATAAGTCATTTGTCTATAGGGACCTGGGTTTGAGCCCCAATGGTACCCTTTTGTTTTTTTCATATTATTTCCTTGCAGATCCAGTATGAACCACCCAGCATGCATGCTATACACCCTCATTCCCTCTCCATGTGATCATCATAAAGTCAAATCCAACGCATTCAAGTGCCAGCCTATGATGCACCCCAAGAAATCATTCACATATGATTATTACAGGCGCTGGACTTTTGTTTCTGGGCTTTGAATGAATTTTCTTTATACCCCCCCCCCCTGTTTTACTTATTATACACAGGCCCGTCTTTTATTTTTTCTGATTCAACAAAAAAAATATGTTTGGGCCTAACAAAAATAATTTCCCACCTCCATTTTTCTTTTCAGCACCTAGACCCAACATTTTTCATATTCTTTATATTTTCTTTATTTTTATTTATTTATTTATTTTATTTAATCAAAAACACAATAAAATATATTTTCTTAAATGATTAAATTAAAAATATTTTAATTTACGCATTTTATTTTTATTAAATTTTATTATTTCTTTTACATCATAAAATATTTTCTTTTCCAAAATTATATTAATATCCAAATTATTTTCTAAACAAATCTTTAAACTTAGGTTTTATCTTCTCCTTAATTTCAATTAATTTAGATTTTTAGGGTTTGTTAAATAATTAATTAATCTCTCTTGTAATTCAAAGTAATTAGTTTAATTAGGTTAATTACTAACCCTTTTCATCAAAAAGATCATCAAAACAATTTCTTTTTTTTCTTTTTCCTCTACTTTACGTTTTTGTGCATTTTATTATTATTCATATTCAATGGTTTGTAATAGATAATAAGACTTTATTGTTTTCCTTCCCTCATTCACAAACTTGTACCCCCCCTCCCCCATTCCCAAAGCGTTGTAATAGCGTAGGACATTTAAATTCTGCAATTTATCACTTTCCTTATTATTGATAGTAATTAGGGTTTGCATGATAAGATTAAAACCAACCATAGAAAAACCATAATTCAAGATAAAATAATTGAATCAAACACACTTAGCATACATGCACCTCTAGGGTAATTCACACTTGTTGCCTCGGATAAAAACAGTCATGTCCCTCGAATGTGGGATGTTTTAGCAAAGACCCTCAGTTAAAAGATCGCAGTCCCTCGATGACCATTTGAATTTGCCTTCGATAAACGATCTTAGTCCCTTATGACAAAATTTATAAAGCATCTTAAAAGTTGCCTTTTATGACTGTATGATGACCCACGCCCGTCCCTCACATCCAATGATATAGATTCCTACTAACTAATGGTAGGATAGCACTATCTAAAGGAGGAGGAAAAGAACAAAGACTTTTTGAGTAGGTAGATCACTCGAAATTTCTTGCTCACAAACCAAAACAATCTTTACACCTCACACTTTCAAAATAAACCATTTTCAAAACACTCTTCAAAACAAACATTTTGTATACATTGTCAACAATACGAGAATTATTACAAAATTGCCTTACATTGACATTTTCAAAACATCTTTCTAAACACTCCCTTTCAACAAATATTTTCAAAACAAACATTTTGTATACATTCTCAACGACACGAGAATCATTGCAAAATTTCTGCACTAACGCGTTTTCAAAATATTTTCAAAACAAACATTTTGTATACATTCTCAAAGATACGAGAATCATTACTAAATTACCATTTTCAAAACATCTTCAAAACATTTTCCAACTTACACAAAACACAAATCATTTCAAAGTGATTTAGCAATTAAGAGCTTGTAGATAACTACGGATGAAAAGGGTGCTAACACCTTCCATTTTCATAACCTACCCCCCCAAACTCAAAAAAAATCTCAAAAGGTCTTTCCTATTATTTTTACCCTTTCCTTTATTGGATAAAAGAAAAGCCGGTGGCATCTCTTGCTATCTACAACACTTGCGATAAATCATAAAACACCAAGTCAGTTCTCCCACCGTATTACAGAAGTGTATTGGCAGATCATTTGGCTCATCAGGCTGTAGATGACTATCAGTCTATGAATTTTGAGTTCCTGAATGAGAATATTATGCTAGTTACTAATTACCAGGATCCCGATGGACTATAGTTTTTGATGGAGCTTCCAAGACACTTGGTAATGGAATTGGTGTTGTAGTTGTATCTCCCAAGGGTCGCCATACGCTCTTCACCGTCAAATTATGTTTTGACTATACCAATAACATGGTAGAGTGCGAAGCGTGCATCATGGGTATCAAGGATGCTATCGATATGAGAATTAAATTCCTAAATGTATATGGGAACTCGGCCCTAGTGATCAATCAGATTAAGTGAGAATGGGATACGAAGCATCCAAATCTCATTCCTTATCGAGAGCATGTGTTGACATTAATTTTGTACTTCGAAGAAATCATTTTTGAACATATTCCATGATAAGAGAATCAATTTGTAGACGCATTGGCTACCATGTCATCTATGTTCAGAGTCAGATGGGACAATGAAGCTCCTCAAATTACTATTGAGAGACTAGACAAACTGGCACATTGCTACAAACTTGATACTGATGGAGTGGAGGAAAAGCCTTGGTACCACGAAGTAAAGAGATACCTCGAGACTCAAGAGTATCCTGAAGGGTCATATATTAATGATAAGAAATTCCTAAGGAGGTTCTCTGCCAAGTTCTTTCTAAGTAACGGAATTTTGTACAAGCGCAATCACTATTCGACTTTACTTTATTGTGTAGACAAGAAGGAAGATGAGAAGATTATGGAAGATATGCATGAAGGAGTCTTTGGTACTCATTCCATTGGCATACGATGGCTAAGAAAATTCTAAGAGCGGGTTATTATTGGTCTACCATGGAAAGTGATTGCCATCGTTATTCCAGAACTTGTCATAAATGCAGATGTAATACAATGGGAGAACTGACTTTTTTTGGTTTTATCCAAATGCGCAGATAGCAAGAGTCACCACCGACTTTTCTTTTATCCAATATAAGGAAAGTCTGAAAAAAAACAGTAAAGACCTTGATAGATTTTAAGTTCGGGGGGTAAGTTATGAAAAAGGAAGGTGTTTGAACCTTTTTCATCCGTAGTTATCTACGGGCTCTTAATCGCTAGCTCACTTTTGAAAATTTGTGTTGAGTGTGATTTGTTTGAAAATATTTTGAAAATCCTAAGTACGGCTAACTTTGTAATGGTTCTTGTATCAGTCGTCAAGAACGCGTACAAAGTGTTTTTTTGAAAATATTTGTTCGAAAGTGTAGTGTGAGACAAGTTTATTTTTCAAAAGATTGTGAGCGGGCGATTAACAGTTCTTACCCACTCAAGGTCGTTCTTGTTCTTTTCATCCTTTTTCTTATATTGGATAAAAGAAAATCTGGTGGTGACTCTTGCTATCTGCACATTTGGATAAAACCAAAGAAAAGTCAGTTCTCCCACTGTATTACAGAACTGGCGACTCTGTTGAGGAAATAATATTCTTATGGAGAAAGATCTGAGGAAATTGCTCTGTGGGAATTTATGGTCAACTTCGAACGTTATCCCAACTCCTAGAGTCTCTCGCAAATGCTAATCTTGTTTTTATGCATATATTCGTAAACAGTAATCATATGCATATGTTCATTCAATATAATCATTGGACATTTTTTGCAAAAAAAATAGAGAAAATAAAAATAGTTTTTGAATTTGAAACTGGTTGCATTGATTTGTAAAGTTTGTCTATAAACAGACAGTTTTATACAAAGAGACAGAAATCCTAGTAAGAGGAAATCATTGTAAAAGAAAAGGCGTACAAAGAGACACAAAAGAAAAATAGCTATGTCAAAATGATCCCATCGAGTTTCAACTCTGTTATTGCCCATATGTCTTCAAGCATCTCATCCCTAGTTGTTAGAAGAAGTTGGCTGAATTGATTTGTACCATTTGAACTTGATGTCAGTAATCATGCTGGCTGTAAGTAAATGGGTGACCCAACGGGACATAGTCGTATGCTTTAATCCCTAAATTTTTCCTGGACCGCCCTTTCGGGTTTTCAGTCCACCGGGATATCCTTTTTTTCCAAAGCCTCCTTTTCAGGTTTTCGACTTGTCGGATGTATATTATATATATATATATATATATATATATATATATATATATATATATCCCTAATTTTTACCCAAACCCTTTTGTTTCGCCAGGATGCCCTATTTTTGCCTAGGTCAGTTGGCCTAGCGGGTCTCTTTTATGCGTAGTATTTTTTAACTATGTTCGTGTTCACAGGGTGTGGAAGATCTTCACCATCCATGGTGGTAAGTATCATAGCACCGCCAAAAAATATCTTCTTGGTCACAAATGTCCCTTCGTATGTGGGAGTCCACTTGCCCCTGGGATCACCTTGTGGTAAGATGATGCGCTTTATTACCAAATCACCAGCCTGGTATACCTGATGTTTGACTTTCTAATTGAAGGCCTTGATCATGCACTTCTGATACATCTGACCATGACACACAGCTGCAATTCTTTTTTCATCAATCAAATTTATCTGGTCCAGTCTAGTTTGAATTTATTTGTCTTCATCTAAACATGTGCCTTTCATAATCCTTAGAGAAGAAATCTGGCCCTCGATAGACAGGACAACCTCCATACCATAGACTAGAGAAAATGGAGTTGCCCCAGTTGATGTACATGCTGAAGTGCGATAACCATGAAGAGAAAATGGTAACATCTCGTTCCAATCTTTGTATGTCACTGTCATCTTCTGCAAAATCTTCTTGATGTTCTTGTTAGTGGCTTCCACTGTGCCATTCATTTTTGGTCGATACAGAGAAGAATTATGGTGCTTAATCTTGAACTGCATGCAGAGTTCTGTGATCATATTATTGTTAAGATTGGTGCCACTGCTCGTGATGATCCTTTCAGGTATGCCATACTAATAGATTAGGTTATGCTTAATGAACTGAGCTATAACATTCTTGGTAACGGATGCAAACGAGGCTACTTCAACCCAGTTCGTGAAGTAATCAATAGCGACCAAGATGAAACGATGCCCATTAGATGCAGTAGGCTCAATCTCCCCAATCATATTAATGCCCCACATCGCAAACGGCCAAGGGGCAGTCAAGACATTTAGAGGAACCGGAGGCACATGTACTTTGTCACCATAAATCTAACATTTGTGACAAGTCCTGGAATGACGATGACAATCAGTTTCCATAGTTAACCAATAATAAACCGCTCTTAGAATTTTCTTAGCCATCGTATGCCCACTGGAGTGAGTACCAAAGACTCCTTCGTACATGTCTTCCATAATCTTCTCAGCTTCCTTCTTGTCTACACAATGAAACAGATTCGAATCGTGATTGTGCTTGTACAAAATTCCGTTACTCAGAAAGAATTTGGCAGAGAACCTCCATAGAAATTTCTTATCATTAATAGGTGCCCCTTTAGGATATTCTTGGGTCTCGAGGAATCTTTTCACTTCATGGTACCAAGGCTTTTCCTCTACTCCATCAGTATCAACTTCGTAGCAATGTGCTTGTTCGTCTAGTCTCTCAACAGTAATTTGAGGAGCTTCATTATCCCATCTGACTTTTAACATAGACGACATAGTAGCTAGGGCGTCTTCCAATTGATTCTATTCTCGCGAAATTTGTTCAAAAGTGATTTCTTAGAAGTATGGAATTAACGTCAACACATGCTCCCGATAAGTAATGATATTTGGATGCTTCATAACCCATTCTCCCTTAATATGGCTGATTACCAGGGCTGAGTCCCCGTATACATCTAAGTATTTGATTCTCATATCAATGGTAGCTTTGATACCCATGATGCACGCTTCGTATTTTGCCATGTTGTTGGTATAGTCAAAACATAATATAGCGGTGAAGGGCGTATGGAAACCCTTAGGAGATACAATCACAGCACCAATCCCATTACCAAGCGCGTTGGAAGCTCTACCAAAAACCATATTCCATCAGGATCCAAGCTCAGGTCCTACATACGGCCCAAATTCTTCATAATCAGTAATTAGCATAATATTCTCATTCGGGAACTCAAAATTCATAGATTGATAGTTGTCTACAATTTGATGAGCCAAATGATATGCCAGTACACTTCCTTTGATTGCCTTCTGAGTAGTGTACTGGATGTCGTGTTTGGTTAAGACCATTTTCCATCTCGCTATTCTTTCGGAGAGAGCGGGTTTCTCGAATATGTATTTTATTGGATCCATCTTAGAGATCAACAAAGTGGTATGACTCAACATATATTGTCTTAGTCGGCGAGAAGCCCATGCCAAAGCATATCAAGTTTTCTTGAGCAGTGACTATCTTGTTTCACAATCGGTAAACTTTTTGCTAAGGTAGTATATTGCATGATCTTTTCGACCAGAATCGTCATGTTGCCCCAATACACACCCTATTTAATTCTCTAACATCGTTAGGTACATGATCAGAGGTATTCCTTCAACCGGTGGCATCAGAATCGGAGGTTCCTGAAGATATTTTTTGATTTTATTGATGTTTATCTGACAATCGTTGTTCCACTTCACTACTTGATCTTTCTTTAGTAACTTGAAGATTGACTCACGGATAGCGGTCAGATGGGAAATAAATCTGGAAATGTAGTTCAATCGTCCTAGGAAACCTCTGACTTCCTTTTCAGTATGGGGAGCTGGCATTTCTTGAATAGCTTTAACCTTGGCGGTATCAACTTAAATACCTTTGCCACTAACGAGGAAATCTAGGAGCTTATCGGATCTTACACCAAAGGTGCACTTGTTTGGATTTAACCTCAGCTTGTATTTCTTCAATCTCTCAAACAACTTATGCATATGGTCGATATGTTCTTCCTTGGTCTGGGACTTGGCTATCATGTCATCAATATAAACCTCTATCTCATGGTAGATCATATCATGGAACAAAGCTACCATAGCATGCTGATATGTTGCACCAGCATTCTTCAACCCAAAAGGCATAACTTTGTAACAGAAAGTGCCCCACTGTGTGACAAAAGTAGTCTTCTTTATGTCTTCTGGTTCCATCTTGATTTGATTATATTCGGAGAAACCATCCATGAAAGAAAATACTTTTCACTGAGCCATATTGTCAACCAGAATGTCAATATATGGAAGCGGAAAGTCATCTTTTGGGCTCTCCCTATTCAAATCTATGTAGTCTATACACATACGCACCTTACCATCCTTCTTAGGTACTGGCACCATGTTTGCAACCCACTGCGGATAGGATGTAATAGCCAAGAACCCTGCGTTGAATTGCTTCATAACTTCAGCCTTGATCTTTTCAGACATTTCGAGATTCATACAACGAACCTTCTGCTTTATAGGGGAAAACCTTCCTTCATCGGTAGACGGTGAACCATAATATCAGTATCGAGCCCTGGCATGTCTTCGTACGACCAAGAAAAGATCTCAACATAGTCGTGCAACATCTGGATTAATCTTTTTTTAACAATGTGATCTAGGTTGGAACCTATCTTGATTTCTTTCTTGTCTTCTTCAATATCCAAGTTCACAACCTCGACTGGCTTTTCATGTGGTCGTATGGCGCTTTCTTCTTGCATTAACAACCTATCAAGCTCTCCAGGTATTTCATAATCTTCCTCACCTCCATCCTCGGATTGGTAGATTGGATTTTCGAAGTCATAATAGGCAATAGCAAAATTGTTATCACTAGGATCCATAGTGGATATGCATCTGCAATTTGTTGTGTGGATGTGTGTAAGAACACATAGCTATTTTGAAAACAATAAAGTAAAATAAAGACAAAGAGATCAAAATTTGAATGCAAACGTCCAATGATTTATTAAATGAAAATATGCTAATGAATAATGACAACCCTAACAAATGGACCGTTGTGCCCCGGGTAAGGCACAAGGCTTAAAGTTCATTATTTAAATTACATAATCAAAACTTAAAAACAAGAAAATAGAAAATGTCATTTACTCCTGATTAAAGGAGATTGGTATAATGTCTTCAGCCTTCCAATTGTTGAGCCAATTTCCAGTAGTAGGGAAGATCCAGTTGTCTATGTCGCAGTCACTATCAGCATCTTTCACAATGTTGACATGATTATTGTGAAATCTGTTACTGTTGATGCGGATTGGCGGTCTCCCAGAATTTGCACAAGCACGACGGACAGCCCTCTAAGAAAGAGCAGTGAAACCCAAACCAAACTTGTCAGATTTGTAAGTAATATCGGGAATCTGACCCCAAACAGTGCAACCACCTTCTTCAACCATGGCCCTAGCGTCTTTTAGAGAAGCTATTTTTGATGGAGTCTTAGGAACAGTAGGAGCAACTTTATCAATTGAGGTTGTCTGAGAAACAACTTCAAAGGTATGGCAAGGAGTCTCGACAAATTCACCATCCACCTCGACATACTTGAAAGAATTCAACTGGCTCACCATATATTTTTCTTTGTTGCAAACTGTAACGACCTTTTCCTTCATGGGATATTTAAACTTCTGGTGTAAGGTAGAAGTAACAACACCTGCCCCATGAATCCAAGGGCGTCCCAGTAAATAAGAATAGGTTTCGAATACCCATCACATAGAAAGTATATTTGAAGACCTAGGAACCCACTTTGATTGGAAGATCAACCTCTCCATGCACCGTTCTCTTCGAACCATCAAAAGCTCTTACAACAATATCATTGGGTTTTAGAACAATCCCTTCACAGTTCAGTTTGTCTAAAGTAGCTTTTGGCAATACATTCAACGAGGAACCTTTGTCTATCAACACATGAGATAAGGTAGTGCCCCTGCACTCAATGGATACATATGGGTCCTTATTATGATTCCTTCCTGTGGGAGTTAGGTCTGTGTCAGAAAATCCTATCACATTATCAGTCGTCGGGCTAGTAATATAATTTTCGAACTGATCAACTGAGATTTGTTGCGGTATGTAATACAGTGGGAGAACTGACTTGGGTTGTTTTGCGTTTGATTGCAAATGTTGCGGTTAGCAAGAGTCGCCACCGACTTTTCTTTTATCCAATAAGGAAAGACTGAAAAGGAAAGACCTTTGAGATTATTTTCTTGAGTTCGGGGGGTAGATTATGAAAAGGGAAGGTGTTAGCACCCTTTTCATCCATAGTTATATATAGGCTCTTAGTTGCTTTCTAGATCACTTGCTTTTGTTTGAAAATGTGCTTTGTGGTGGTTTTTGAAAGTATTTTTGAAAAGGCGCCTTCGTTTAGGAAAACTTTGTAATGGTTCTCGTTTTGTAAGAACGTATACAAAGTGTTGGACTTTTGAAAATATTTCATGTTTTGAAAGTGTTTGGTGTTTGTTTTGAAAGTGTTTGGTGTGTGTTTATTTTGAAAGTGAGCAAGCAACTAAGAATATTTCTACCTACTCAAAAGTATTTTGTTCATTTTTCCTTTCCTTTGACATTTCTATCTTACCATTGATTGGTAAGAAGCCTTTATCTTTGGATGTAAAGGGACGGGCGTGGGTCATTGTATAGTCATGATAGCAATGTTGTAAGATATCTTAGCATTTCTCTTTAAGGTACTAAGATCATTTGAAAGGCAACATTTGTAGTGTCATCGGGGGACTATGGTCTTGTATTTCGATTGTTTTTTCTAAGACATCTCACATGCATAGCATGACCATTTTTTAGGCAACAAGTGGAGTTAACCTTAAGGGTGCATGTGTGAATAGTATGTTTGTTTTGCATGCATTTAATCTTTGATTAGGGTTATCTACTTGTTGATTTTATCTTTCCATACAAACCCTAATTTACAAGCATTAATATGAAAGCGATAAATTGCAGAAAGTAAATTTACTACGCTATTACATTATTTGGGGATGGGGTATACAAAATTACAAATGGGGATTGCAAGAAATTAAACCTAATTATCTATTACAATCATATTGAATAATGTACAAGAAATGAATAAATATAATGTGAAAGGATGTAAATGGAAAAGAAATGGATTTTTGTTTGGTTTTTGTTAAGAAAAAATGGTTTTAACCTAATTATCTAAAATAAAATAATTAATTAAATTAAGAAAGATAAATCTAAATTAATCAAGAAAAGAAATTAAATTAGAAAGCATTTTTAGGTTTTTTTAGAAAAGGTTTTAAGTTTAATCAAAATAGTATGGAAATTAATTAATTAAAAGAAAACCTAAATTCTAAGTTAATTTTAAATAAATAACTAAATCTAAATCTAATTATTAATTTTTTAGGAAAAAGGAATTAAATTTGTTTAAGAAAATATTTTTGTCTTTTTAGTTTATAAAGAAAATAAAATAAGTATATTAAAGTATAACTAATAAATAAAATATTTTGTATTTTTTATTACTAAAATAATATCTATAATAATAATAATAATAATAATAATAATATAGAAATAATGAAAAGAAAATGAATTAAATAAATAAAAATAAAAATTAAGTCAGGGGGGTTTGAAATGGAATTTGGGAGTTTGTTAGGAAAAATATTTTTCAGTTTGAAACCTGGCCCATTAGCATTTTTTTTATCAGCAAAAGAAAATATAAAAAAAAAACAAAGGGGCCTGCTGGAACAAGCAAGATGGGGGGTATGATGAAGTGAAAATGGGGAGGCCCAGTGGTGGAGGCCCAAGGCGCGCTGGCTTAAAACAAAGAAGAGAAAATGTTGAACAAAAAAACAAAAAGTGGTAGCGTTGGGGCTTGAACCCACACCCTTGACATGATATGTGCATTGTCTTACCACTGGTGACTATACATCCGTTAACTTAAACAAAACCATAAATATATAACACAAATCCAGTCCTAGAAATGACTTCATCTTCAACCTCCAGCCAGGGTCCTTGTAACTCATTCATTTCTCATCCATTCTCAAAACTTCCAACATCTAACTTGTTAGAAATTTTACCAGGATTCCAGAAATGTAAAAAATTTAGACTAACAATCAAAGATGAGCATGTATTTCTAAAAGTACCAAATTCTGACCTAACTTTTTTTAGAGATTCAAACTTAAAATTCTCTAAGCTCATGCAATATAAATGAAAATTATGAATATATACAACTTCAGGGCAATGATATCTACATTTTATCTTTGAAAATGGAAACTTAACAATGTATGTATGAAGAGTTTAAAAACAATAAAACTTACCTTGCAAGTAGGGATCGTGTTTTGAATAAGAGCAACTTTCAAGGTGTTGTAATGATCTGTTTAGCTTGCCTAGACCTTCTTGAGTGTGTTTCAACTCCTACTTTGCTTTGAGGATGGCTGAAACTTAAAAATGGTGGATGGTGATGGAGGGGTTACAGTCAGGAAACAGGGGCCTGGATCACTTTGATATGATGTATATTAAGTGTTTGGATGGTTAAAACTCAATATGCACGAGTGAATTTGGAGATGGCTATGTGAGGTTCAAAACTGCCAAGTTATGGCAGATTCTGAGTTGCAGAGTTCTTGGGAGTGTTTTGGGGTGCTTGAGCTCGTGTGTTTGCTTGCAAATAACTTGTATATTTATAAGCAAGAGGTCTTGGGGTTTTAAGTTGACAGATCTGCGAGATATAGAGTCATGGCTATGTTACTTGATTTTGAAGAAAAATGGAAAATAAGTTTCAATGTGTTGTAGAAGTATGGTCTGAGTTGGTAGGAGGTTCTAGCCATGTTGCTTTTTGTTTTTGACTTTGCTTTTGTTCAGATGAAACAAGTTATGAGCTCTATGCATTGACTTTGTGATTAAATTCACTTTTCCAAAATGGAAGTGTGAACTTTGTTCCATTAATGGAATAATAACTTGGACAATGACTCAAACACTTGGATCATAGCTCAAATAGTTGTGTAATCTTATGATTGTGGATAGATTTAGAGGTTAGAAGCCTGTAAATTAAGATTTATGCAGCATGGGTGTGGATTGGATCAAATGTTCATCATGAAAATGACTTGAAAAACAAGTTTGAAACCCTAACTTCTTGCCTTCGATTATCTTAGCTCAAGTATGGTCTTGATAAGTTCTTGGACATTTTGGAAAGCTTGTAACATCCTCTACAACCTTCATGTTGGACTTTTTTGAAGATTCATCTTGGAACTAGGTGAAAAGTTGCCATGAAGTTGGTACTAAAAATCTGCCTAACTAGGGCAAAATTTCACTAAGTGTTTAAGTTTCATGAGCATGTCTTCACAAATTCATAACTTGAAATCCAAGAATTTCTAGAAAAAGTTATGCCCTACAATGTTTTATATCTCATTGAGATCTACAACTTTCATGTTGGAAGTTTACCTTGAATCATCTTGCATCATGGTGGAAATTTGGCACAAAGTTATGAAAAAATGTTAACTTTCAAACACTTAGAAAAATTTCTAAGTCTTAGAATTTTGACTTTTCAAAGATAAATTTGAATTTTCAATTTCTTGATGAACAAGTTTCATATTTTGACATGTCTTGATGAATTGTGATCTTTGAAACTTGATTTTGATCAAAAAGTCAAAGTTTGACTTTTTAGTGTACAGTTGACTGAAATTCATCTGTCAATCCAATAATCTTGAGATATGATTTGAACTATGCAATTATTTCAACATTGTGCATTTGAATCCTTGAGATCATTTCTTAAACCAATAAGTCATTTCCTTGGTCAAAAGTCAAGAACTGAGCCTTCTCAATCAAAACCATAATTTTGACCATTTTTCCCTTTTGATGATCTGATCAAATTTCTTGAGGAATTGTGATCTAAACTTGACCAATTTACATATATTAGTTCATAATGTTGATATGGGTCAAAAATGATTATGTTTGATTGTAGGTTGACCATAGTTGACTTTTTATCCAATATAGTTGATTTTAGGTCATCTGATCAAATGACTGAGCAATTTTGTGATTCAAGACTTGAAACTTGACATGAGCAATCTTGAGGGTTCCTAATGATCCATGAAAGTCATTTGAGGCCTTGAAAGTCCAATTGTCTTTGTGAAAACTCAAACCCTAATTTTGAGTTGTCAGTGTTAAGGAGGTGTTTTGAGCTGATCAATCCTTGTGTAGTCTTTAATCAATGGAGATCTTATGAGAGATTTCTTGAGAAATGAGACGGTAAATTTTGGGGTACAACAAAGTACATGGGCATATTTCAAAAATTTCACCAAATCCTGAGCATGAGCTTCGAAGCACAACAACGGGGATAGCATAAATATTTTGGAGGGGGTATGCCCTAGTTGTTCAACAATCTTGTAGTCACTCTTTCGGATAGTATTTAATATTTCCTCCATCTATTGTTTGGAGGGGTCTTCAACAGTAAATTCTTTTGGTGCATTCGTCTGGGCAGGCTCGGTCATATGTTCTTTATCTCGAATTTCAGTAGTTGATTCAGTAGCAGTGATATGAACTGGTGCAGTAATAGTCTTCGGAGATATCTCTAGAGAGAAAACCCTTCTACTTCTGGTAACCTTACTAGTCCCAGCAATATTTCCAACACCGAGATTAATAACTTCAACATTTTTCTCTTTAATAGTCAATGTTTCCTGCTTGACCCCATGGTAGTAGACATCAGCTCCATAATTCCAAGGGATAGCCTTATCAGAGGAATGCAAAATTGGGCCAGGCGCAGTAATAATCAGGGGAGCAACTTTAGGTTCAGCAGTAATCTTCACAGGACCCTTAGAAGTGATCCTTATAGGGGTACTGGAAATTGTGGACACGTCTTCAAGATTCAGGTCTTGGGATGTACTCCCCACATAAGGAGTCTTCTTAAAAGGAATATTCTCAAATAGGATCTCACGGTCATCCATCAAACACTGAATACCTTTTTTCAGCAATGCACAACCATTGGATTGGGATGCACAGTAGTAGCAATCTTCAGCATAACCCGGAAATAAACTGGATTGCAGTAGCTTTTCCTTAACAATCATCAGGGGAGTAGTCAAATCTTTCATAGTAGAAACATAAGAAACATCTTCAATATCATTAACACCCTTATCGTGATTGGGCATAGGTGCAGTAATCATATTAGGAGTCTCAGCAGGGTCAAATTCAATCTCCTTTGCGTCAATCATGTCTTGGATCTTATTCTTCAGGGCCTAACAGTTGCTAGTGTCATACCCGGGGATATTAGAGTGATACGCACACCTTGTGTTGGGATTGTATCAGGGAGAAGAAGTGTTGGGATTCTGAGGAGACTATCTCAATGTAACCATCCCTGCCTTTAACATCTGTTGTAATGCTTGTGCTAATGGCATGTTGATCTTTGTAAACTGTCTCATGGGCGCCATCTTTCTGCACTGGTTAGTCTGTTGTTGTATTGGCGCATGGTTAGAGATCAGTATTACCCTCACATATTGGTTATGATCGCTCTTATTATAACCCTTCTGGCCGTACACATCATTGGATTCCCTCTTGCCATTATAAGGATTCTTCACAATATTTGAAGATGTAGCCACTTGAATTTTACCGCTTCTGATTCCAGTCTCAACACGTTCCCCTTTTAGTATTAATTCAGTGAAACCAGCTGAAGAGTTCCCAAGTAAGTGATTATACAAAGGACTTGTCAGTGTGCTCATGAACATATCAACCAACTCTCTATCAGCCAAAGGAGGTTGGACTCTGCCTGTAAGATATCTCCACTTCTATGCGTATTCTTTAAAGCCTTTGTCAGAGACCATGGTCATACACTATAATTACATACGGGTTGGCGCAAGATCAGCATTATATTGGTATTGCTTATAGAGAGCAACAGCCAAACCTTCCCAGGTGTGAATATTGGTCCCTTCTAGTCGATAAAACCATTCCAACTGTCTTCCAGATAAACTCTCTTGAAAGAAATGAACCCACGGCTTCTTGTCAGCAGTGTGCGGTTGGATTTTCCGAACATAAGACCTCAAATGCAGCTTTGGGCAAGAAATGCCATCATACTTAGAAAAGACAAGATTCTTGAACTTAGGAGGAATAACAACTCCTGAAACCAGACCCAAATCATCAAAGTTCAAAGCAGGAACCTTCTAGATCTCCATAGCTCTCAGATGCTCTTCCAGCAGCTTATACTTTTCATCAGTAGGGGGATACTTCTCATACAAGTAATTATCTTCCTCTTTATTAGGACATTTGTTAGAACCAGGATTGCTTCTTTCAGACTTCACAATCTTACTGTCTTCATCCTGGTTGTCATCTTCATCAGATAGGGTGTTAAGATCTCGAGCTTGATTGACAGGACCTCTGAACCTTCTCCCCATGTTAAGAACGCAAATTGGTTTCTTTTTTTTCTTCTTCTTCTCACTAGTAACAAGTACCTTCAATTCTTCCTTCCCCTTGGTTAAGTTCAGGAACATCTACTGAAATTGGGCATTCTAAGCTTGGAGGTCTTTGATTGTTCGTTCAAGATCCATTTTTCTGCTAAAATAAACAGCAAGAAGAAGAGAAAACCTAGTATGGGAGTACCTGTTGTTGTACCCCCAAATTTTCCCTCCCTTTCTTTTCAAGACACACTTTCAAAGATTCTTAAATACTCAAGATACTCAAGGGTTAACCAGTCAAACCCCCTCCTAAGAAAAGGTCAACGACTAGGGTTTTGAGTTTCTAAAGGAAATTTGGGTTACAAAGGCCTAAATTGGTTCCCATTGTTCATCATATGTCCCCAACACGGTTCATGTAAAGTTTTAAGTCCTACATCACAAGTTTGCTCAGTCAATGGCTCAGATGATTGAAAATCAACTGTATTGGGTAAAACGTCAACTATGGTCAACATACAGTCAAACTTCAAGATTTTTTTTTAACATCAACATTTTTAAGTGATGTTCATCATTTGATCAAGTGTTGGTCATGATTCCTCAAGGAAAGCCCTCAAATCATCAAAAGTCAAGAATTGTCAAATTATGGTTTCCATAGGAGAAGTTAACTGAACTTTGACCAAGCATAACGTTCACATGCTTCATCAACTTTTCCCCAACCAAAGCCCATTTTTAAGGAAATTAAATTCTCTACAACTTTTTTTATGCTCAAGTCCAAAAGTTCTTCATTTTAAAGATATGAGCTAATACATTATAGGTCTTTTCAAAAGTCAACAAAAGACACTTTTTGTCAAGGAAACTGACATCAAGATAATGTCTCCAAATGCAAAACTGATCAAAAGAGAAAGTGTAGGGGACATATTGAGATTTTCAAAAAGTCCAAGATCACCTTCAAAAGATGAAAATTGAGCAAGTTATTAGTTGCACAAGTTGGAAAATTTTGAAGGAATTCATGAAATACAAAATGAGCAAACTTGAGATTTTAAACTAGTGGGCCTAACTTTTGATGTTCAAACATGCTCATAAGATGTTAGAGGGCCTCTAAAAAGAATTCACACATTTTTATGATTTTATTTCTTTTATTTTAATTTTTATTCATTTAAAAATAAATAAAATCAAATAAAAATGAAAACAATGTGTAAGGACTTAGGCCTTTTGATTTCAGTCCATTACAAGCCCAATACAGCTCATGCAAGCCTGTTATGACATGCCAAATTCGTGCAGAGTTCAAAATGGCAAGGAATCATGTAAAGACAGAAGGTTTTAAACATGTTTTATCTTGCTTATTTAGAGCCATCATGGCACGATTCCATACCATATAAGCTAGCTCAAATCATTCCTCTATATAATGCAATCCAAGGCAGATCAAATGGACACGAGATCACTCTTTAAACAAACCTCTAAATTTTTTTCAAAAATTAAAAACATTAGGGAAAGCTCGAAGCCTTTGTTGCAGCCAGTCTCACTCAAAGCCAGTGATCTAAACATCCTTATGAGACCTCCAAAAGTCTATTCAGGCCCTTTGCTAAGCCAAAGCGCATCCAAAACAAGCTACTCAAATCTCATCGGTTTGGTAAAATACTTGTGATTGAATATTTCAAATTATGCATTGTTAACTTATTCTATGTATTCATATATGTTTTTAAGCATCATTAGAATAAATCTAACGCATAACATGTGAGTTGTAGCGCATGAACAAGTTTTACCATTTCTAGGGCAACACGAACTGAGATCTTTGAATCTTTGTGTAAATACATTTTCAGACCAAAAGGACCTCACCAACAGATTCGTAATGCTTGACTTAGTAGGATGGGATACCTTTGGCTGTTTAAAACTGACATTTTTTCAGGTTTGGCATTTGGGATGGCCGGAGTAGATGACCGGAGGTTGACTCTGGCGTCCCTGAGTCTTGGTTAATTTCGGCAGGTCTGGCGTGGCGCAATGAGACCTTCTGAGTGGTTAATTCAAATAACAGGGGTCCACCTGTCTTGCTTGCATGTTCAAAATAAATAAATATAACATGTTTACTATGTATTTATTCATTTGTGCTTTGTATACCGGATATATAGCCACCCAAGTGGCAGCGCGCGTGTTCTTAAGGCATTCTTATGCTTGGTCGCAGGTTCGAGCCAGATTTGGTGTAAGCAGATCAAACAAGCTCACCATTTACATTCATGCCATGATCCTCATATCTCAGAAGATTCAGATCCAACACTTCTGATGAAGTCCCCATGGTGTACCTCTCAAGACCATCCTCACTGGATCCAGCACAAGTTCCTGGGCTCATTTGTTTTGGGGTTAGTTTTCTTGCTCTTGCACCCCCCCCCCCCCATTTTATTTACAAACACCAAGCCCATTTAGTTTTCTTTTTGTTTTAACTTAATGTTTTTCCTTTTAATCGTTTTATAAAATCAGGAAAGAATAACAAAATCATAAAAATAAAAAAAAAATATTAGATTTAGGTTTTTTGATTAATTTAATTTTCACAGATAAAATTAATTAATTTAATCACTTTGTTTTTTAATTTAAAATTAATTAGAATTAGGTTTTATAATTCAATAATATTTCTAAACAAAAAAACACCAAAAATGTTTCTTAAGTACTTAGAATCTTTTAGGGTTTTTTTATCTTTTCCCTTTTCATCTCCGTGCATTTGTTTGTTTCGCATTTATTTAATTTTGTAACTGTCGAAGGGACGTAATAGTTTAAACTATGACTCTTTATATTGTTTCTTCCCCCCATTTGAGGTTTTGTAACTCCCCATCCCCGAAGCACTGTAATAGCGTAGATTCAATTTCCGCATTTTTACTTTTCGCACTACTGTATGAATGCATGTATGTATTTAACTATTATCTTAATAGGATTGTAAGGCTAAGACTTAAAAGCAAACGTTAGAAAACCTAACATCCAAGATAAACATAACTGAAACATAACGCACTTCACACACACGCACCTCTAAGGTACCCCCACTTATTGCCTTCGGAAAACAACAGTCACGTCTCTCGAATGTGGGATATTTTAGCAAAGATCCTTTGGTTAAAAGATCGTAGTACCTCGATGACCCTTCGATGTTTCCTCGGTAAAAATATATTAGTACCTTAGGATAATTGCTAAAGTGTCCTACGAGTTGTTTTCGTGGTTGTACGATGACCAGTGCCCGTCCCTCAAAACATCCAATGATAGGGCTACCTACGAACTAATGGTAGGATAGAACTATCTAAAGGAAAAGAGGAAAAGAACAAAGATCTTTTGGGTAGGTAGATAGCTTATAGTTGCTTTCTCATAAAACAAAACAATTTCTTACACATACACTCTCTTTTTCTAAATATTTTCAAAGACAAAACACTTTGTGTGCATTCTCAACGATACGAGAATCTTTACAAAGTTTTCCGCACTAAGGCATCTTTTCAAAATCGTTTCAAAATAGTTTCAAAATACACTTACACAAAAATAATTTTCAAAGTGAGCTAGCAACTAAGAGCCTGTAAATAACTACGGGTGAAAAGGGTGCTAACACCTTCCCTTTTCATAACCTACCCCCTACTCAAAAATTCTCGAAAGGTCTTTCCTGTTCTTTTCACCCTTTCCTTTATTGGATAAATGAAAAGTCGATGGTGACTCATGCTAACCTCAACATTTGTAATAAAATGCAAAACCAGTAAAGTTAGTTCTCCCACCATATTACACCTGCTATGTAATGAAATGCATGATATGTATATGCAAATGTAATGTTTTGAAGGATCTTATGAGATAAAAATAATTTGAAAATGAATCTGGTCGCATCAAGTGGGTACTAGCCTCTTACTCAAAAGAATGTACTTTGATCTTTGATTGCATCTAGTTAGAGGAAAATAAATCCTCTTGCCCCTTGATAGCAATTTGCCTCATGATAATATTGCACCAAAGATCCCTAAGATCCTTGAAATGGTTAGTAAGAATGCCATGTCATATGTTTTGATGTTATGATGTTATGTTTATGGTTAAACAAGCAGCAAACACAAACAAGAGCCTTAGGTTTAAAGGCTTGCATGAGGTCCACTGGTAAGTAGCCTTCTCTATTGAATATAAGTTGGCTCAACCTATCCTAAAATAGTAACCGGGTTCTAGGGATCTCATATCACGGATCTTTCTCGAAGGTTTTACTTTAGTACAGCAACTGACTTGCCACCAAAACACCCCACGAGTCGAATCTCAATGAGTGTAGCGTCGAGTATCAACCAACTTTGGACTACCAAAGTCGACCATCTCACTACCTTCTAATGGACAAGATGGGTCAATTAAGGTTCTAAAAGTAAGTTAATGCTAATGACACCACGCGGAAGCCTAATGTTATCCTTGACTGACTCAAGGAACATTAGTACAAACCAATGTGTCGCACTAACCGTAGCCATCATTTCAACCATATCGGTCTATGTTGTACAGTCTCAATGATTTGTTTCTACTTACCTAAGGTATCCCTAGATCCAGGTGTATGATCTTACAAGCAAATAAACCCAAACAAACCCTTAAAGTTAAAGCAAACAATTCAAACAAATAAAGCAAGTAAAAGTGATCTAACTCTAAGGTAACCCCTCTTTTTAAGTATCCCCAACAGAGTCGCCAGTTCTGTAATACGGTGGGAGAACTGACCTTTTTTGGTTTTATCCAAATGTGCGGATAGCAAGAGTCGCCACCGACTTTTCTTTTATCCAATATAAGGAAAGTCTGAAAAGAACAGGAAAGACCTTGATAGATTTTTAATTCGAGGGGTAAGTTATGAAAAGGTAAGGTGTTATCACCCTTTTCATATGTAATTATCTATGGGCTCTTAATCGCTAGCTCACTTTTGAAAATTTTCTTTGTGTGTGATTTGTTTGAAAATATTTTCAAAAGCCAAAGTACGGCTAACTTTGTAATGGTTCTTGTATCAGTCCTCAAGAACGCGTACAAAGTGTTTTTTTACCTGACGATTATTTGAAGCATATGAGGAACCATGAAACTTATTTGAGACATTAGAAGCTCAATATCCTCTGAGAAAACCAAAACCCTGGTTATAGGCAACTGCTTAGGAGGAGTACTCATATGATCATTCTTAAATAGTCTTGAATTCTTGATAACCTTAGGGACATGAGAAAGTATTTTAAAAATGAGAGGGAAAATTTTGGGGTATAACACCAAATTTATGCTGACAAAGTGCATGTTCCTATGGTTCCTTTGAATGTCTTGATTGCTCCTTGGTCGTTTGCAATGTGGGGCATTGATATGATTGGAGAGATTAAGCCTACTGCTTCCAATGGACATCGTTTCATCTTGGTCGCTATTGATTATTTCACGAAATGGGTAGAAGCGGCCTTGTTTGCCTCTATTACCAAGAATGTTGTGGCTCAGTTCATTAAGTATAACCTCATATGTCGGTATGGCATACCTGAAAGGATCATCATAGACAATGGTACTAATCTTAACAATATTATGATCACGGAACTCTGCACGTAGTTCAATATTAAGCACCACAATTCCTCTCCATATCGACCAAATATGTATGGCATAGTGGAAGCCGCCAACAAGAATATCAAGAAGATGACGGTAACATGCAAAGACTGGCATGAGATGTTACCATTTGCTCTTCATGGTTATCGCACTTCAGTATGTACATTAACTAGGGAAACCTCATTCTCTCTAGTCTATGGTATGAAGGTTATCTTGCCTATCAAAGTCCAAATTCCTTCCTTAAGGATTATGAAAGACATAGTTTTAGATGAAAACGGGTGGATTCAGACTAGACTTGACCAGATAAGTTTCATTAATGAAAAAAAGGCTTGTGGTTGTTTGTCATGGTAAGATGTATTAGAAGCACATGATCAAGGCCTTTAACAACAAAGTCGAACACCAGGTGCACCAGGCTGGTGATTTGGTGATAAAGTGCATCATCCTACCACAAGGTGATCCCAGGGGCAAATGGTCCCACATAGGAAGGGCCATTTATGATCAAGAAGATATTTTTTGGTGGTGCTATGATGCTTACCACCATGGACGGTGAAGACTTTCCATACCCTGTGAACACATACATAGTCAAAAAATAGTACGCATAAAAGAGACCCGCTAGGTTGACTGGACTAGGCAAAAATAAGGGCATCCCGGTGAAACAAAAGGGTTCGCGTAAAAATTAGGGATATATATAAAAAAATTGTACATTCGGCAAGTCGAAAACCTAAAAGGGAGGCTTGGGAAAAAAAGGATATCCCGGTGGACTGAAAACCCAAAAGGGTTGTCCAGGAAAAAGTTAGGGATTAAAGTTTACGAATATGTCTCGTTGGATCACCCATTCGCTTACAGCCAGCATAATTAACAACGTCAAGTTCAAATGGTACAGATCAGTTTAATCAACTTCTTCTGAGTTGAAACTTGAAGACATAGGGGTAATAGCGAAGTTGAAACTCGATGGAATCATTTCCACACAGCTATTTTTCTTTGTACCCTTTTTCCTTTTTACGACAATTTCCTCTTACTAGGATTTTTGTCTCCTTGTATAAAACTGCCTATTTATAGGCAAACTTTCCCAATAAATGCAAATATACTTCAGATTTCAAAATTGTTTTTTATTTTCTATGTTTTGTTTGCAAAAAATGTCCAATGATTATATTGAATGAACATATGCATTTGAATATGATTACTGTTTATAAATATATGCATGAAAACATGATTAGCATTTACGAAAGACTCTAGGAGTCGGGATAACATTCAAAGTTGACCATACACTCTCACAGAGCAATCTCCACAGAGATGTTTTGACAAGCTAATCCCCGTCAGAGTTTATCTCCTCGACACAGTCTACAGGGTTTATTTCCCCAAAAGAGTTTATTTCTAAGATATTGTAATTCCCCGACAACATTCTCTTCTCCGGCCAGATATCAGTTAAACATTGCCTTCCCCGGAAGAGTGCATCAAAGGATTATCCATCTCTTTTATCCCCGGTCAAGATAGGTAAGGAATCAAATCCTTCAAAGAATGGAAAATGATCGACTCTCCTTGAATGCTTTTATCCCCGAGCAGAAGTTGGACATCCCCAACAGAATGTCCTCAAACGAAAAGCAGAAATCCTTGGTAAGGGAATTCTAAACAAAGCTGAAGAACTACTGTCTTCATCCCCAGCAACAATCAGGGATTTATTTTCTCTGCCAGACATTATTACACAGAGACTACCAATACGCTCCAATAACATATTTCATCCATACACCATTTACAAAATATCATAACATATGCATACGAAACACATTCTCATTTATTTTGAGAGCATCATTACACAATGCATTACATACATCATGACATTTCATAGAATTAACTTTGTCTTTTCAGGTTAATTTCTCGAATAGACGAATATTACCAGTAACTTATAGACAGATTATGGATCAATTCTAGAAATAGGACGGGACGGCTATCTACATGGTCAAAGCATCTCCTTCAGAATTTTATTCTAAAAAGCATTCTCCTTCAGAGGTATATTCTGAAAAGTATCTCCTTCAAGGCTTCGTTCTAAAAAACATTCTCCTTCAAAGGTTTATTCTGAAAATCATCTCCTTCAGGGCTTCATTCTGAAAAGCATTTCCTTCAGGGCCTTCGTTCTGAAAAGCACTCTCCTTCAGAAGTTTATTCTGAAAAGAATTCCCCCCAGAGACTGAATTTTGGCGAGCATCTCCTTCATAGGTTTATTTTGAAAATCGTCTCCTTCAGGGCCTTCATTCTTGAAAGAACTCTCCTTCAAAAGTTTATTCTGAAAAGAATTTCCCTCAGATATTGAATTCTGGCGAGCATCTCCTTTAGAAGTTTATTCTAAAAAGCATCTTCTTCAGAGCCTTTGTTCTGAAAAGCACTCTCCTTCAAAATTTTATTCTCAAAAGCATTCCCCCAGAGACTGAATTCTGGAGAGCATATCCTTCAGAGGTTTATTATGAAAAGCATCTCCTTCAGGGCCTTCATTCTAAAAAGCATTCTCCTTCAAAAATTTATTCTGAAAAGCATTCCCCTTCAGAGACTGAATTCTGAAAAGCATCTCCTTCAGGGCCTTCATTCTGAAAAGTATCTCCTCCAGGGATTTGCTCTGAAAAGCATTCTCCTTTAGAGGTTTATTATGAAAAGCATTCTCCTTCAGGGCCTTCATTCTGAAAAGCATTTCCCCCTTCAGAGACTGAATTCTGAAAAGCATCTCCTTCAGGGCCTTCATTCTGAAAAGCACTCTCCTTCAGAAGTTTATTTTGAAAATCATTCCCCCCATAGAATAAATTTTGGCGAGCATCTCCTTCAGAGGTTTATTCTGAAAAGTATCTCCTTCACGGCTTCATTTTGAAAAGCATTCTGCCTTCATAAGTTTATTCTGAAAAGCATTCCCCCCAGAGACCGAATTTTAGCGATCATTTCCTTCAGAGGTTTATTCTGAAAAGCTTCTGCTTCAGAGGTTTGTTCTAAAAAGCATTCTCTTTCAGAGGTTTATTCTGAAAAGCAGTCTCCTTCAGAGGTTTGTTCTGAAAAGAATCTCCTTCAGGGCTTCGTTCTGAAAAAGCATTCTCCTTTCAGAAGTTTATTCTGAAAAGCATTCCCCCCAGAGACCGAATTCAGGCAAGCATTTCCTTCATAGGTTTATTCTGAAAAGCATCTCCTTCATGGATTTGTTCTGAATTGCATTCTCCTTTAGAGGTTTATTCTGAAAAGCAGTCTCCTTCAGAAGTTTATTCTGAAGAAGCAACTCCTTCAGGGCTTCATTCTAAAAAGCATTCCCCCAGATTGAATTTTGGCGAGCATTTCCTTCAGAGACTGAATTCTGAAAAGCATCTTCTTCAGGCTTCATTCTGAAAAGCATTTTCCTTCAGAGATTTTCTGAAAATCATTCTTCGGATACATTCAGGCGTAGACTCATTCTGATACTCCTATTAACAATTACTTTGGATGGCATTTGTGAGCCCATCTCCGGCAACACTCTATCACCTCTATGAATGGAATATTTAAGCCCATTCAAGCAGTATAATCAACTAATAGTGTTACTTTATGCACATGTGATGGAAAATTTCTAGGAACTTAAGTGTTCAATCCTCTTCCACCTTCAGATCCCGAATGGCGAGCATGTAAATCTAACTCTTCAGGTTTAAGAAGATTAAACAGGGGCAGCTATTGTACTCAAAAATTTTCCCTCTCATTTTTTCAATACAATTTGGTTCAAGATATTTTCTCATGCTCCCAAGGTTCTCAAGTACTCAAGACTATTCAAGAATTGATTAGATGAACCCTCCTCCTAAGCAGTGGCCTACAACTAGGGTTTTGGTTTTATCAAAGGAAAATGGACTTCTAATGCCTAAAGTGGACTTCATGGTTTCTCATATGCTTCAAGATATCCTTGTTCCAAGTTTCAAGCCTTGCAGCACAAGTTTGCTCAGTTAACTAGTCAGATGATTGAAAATCAACTATATTGGACAAAAAGTCAACTTTGACCAACTTACAGTCAAACTTCGAGATTTTTGGTCCACATCAAGATTTTTAACTTAAATTCATCATTTGATCAAGGGTTTATCATGATTCATCAAGAAAACTCAAGATTCAACAAAAGTCAAATTTACTAAATCAGGGTTTTCTTTAGGAGAAGTCAACTGAACTTTGACCAAGCATAACTTTCACACGCTTCATCAGAAAATTCTCAACCAAAACCCATTTTGAAGTAAATTCAATTATCTACAACTTTGTCTATCTAAGCTCAAGGCCAAAAATGTTTCATTCGAGAGATATGGGCCAAAACATTACAAGTCATTTTAAAAGTCAACAAAAAGTCATCTTTTGTCAAAGCAACTTATAACAAGATAAAAATCTTCAAATGAAAACATGACCAACATAAGAGTTGTAGGAGACATCTTGAGGTTTCCAAAAAGTCTAAGATCAACCTCATATGATGAAAATTGAGCAAGTTATGGGTTGCACAAGTTGGGTAATTTTGAGAACATGCATGAATTCCAAATTGAGCAAATTTGTAATTTTGGGCTATTGGGCCTAAGTTTTCAGGTCCAAACGTGTTCATAACACATTAGAGAACTTCTAAAACCATTCATATATTTTTTGTGAGTTTTATTTCTTTGATTATGATTTTATTCAATTTAAATCAAAATAAATCATATAAAATATCCATTAAATCATGAGAGGTGCATGAATCTATTTTGATCAAATCATGAGTCAAAAATCATATATTTGAGCTGGCAAAACCGTGTGAAGCTCTTTGAATCAAATCTTGGTCAAAATAGCAAGTTTTATACAAATTCCAAATCAAATATTTTCACCATGAATTATCAATATTTGATATAATTTTGTTAACCTAAATCCATGTCCTATAAATACACAAGACATTCATGCACTAAGGCCACAAATTACTGCCTCCAAGAGCTGGTCAAAAGTCTCAAAATTTCTCAAGAGCTAGGGAAGATTCAAAACCCTACTTGCAGCCTTGATCAATCAACTTCAAGCATCACATCAGCTTCCTGAAGGTCCCAATAGCCTATTTCAATCCTTACTCACGCTCAAGCAATCCCAGGATGTGCCAACCAAGTGGCTCCGACTTGGTAATGTTCTTCAATCTCAAACTTTTTATCCATGCTATATAAATTAATTCTAAGCATATACACATTTTCATAGTGATGATTGGAATTATTTTGAACCATTATTTGTGAGGTTTAGCACATGTATTGAGTTTTGCCATCGCTAGGGCACGAAGCTCTCAAAGCTTCGAAACCCTAGCTACAGACGTTTTTAGACCAAGCTGACCACACCATTGAACTCGCGACAGACCATTTAGTCAATTTGGTTTGTATATTTTTGTTTTCTGATCAATTCACGCAGGTTTCAAAATTGGAGTAATTAGAGAAGACGATCGAAGTTTGACTCCGGTGTCCCTGAGTTTTGGTTGACTCCGGTGAGGCGGGTGTGGCACAATAGAGCCTCGTGATTGGATCTCTCTTAATAACAGGGGCCCTTTTGCGATGACTTCCTTTTGAATTCAAACCAAAGTCATTGTTTTATTATATAATAATATGTTTATGTTTAAGTAACAGGTGACCAACATAGCTCAGTTGGAAAGCAAGCGCACGTATCATGAAGGGTATGGGTTTGATCTCAGTCTTTTGGCATTATTTTGTTTATTTTCCAAACTAACATGAAGACTATCATATCTTGATTGAATTTTGTTCCATATCACAAACAATCAACTAGCACAGGGGCAAGAGGGCATGTTATTGAGATCAAGGGCGTGGGTTTAACACCCACCCCATGCACTTATTTTCATTGTTTTTCTAACCCTTATTTTTTTCTTTCTTTTTACATGTCTTTTTTTACCAATTAATTAATTAGTCATAACCTAATTAGTTTTATGGATAATAATTTTCTTAAAACTAATTAGACTTTAGGTTTTTTTATTAAAATCAATTAGACATTAGGGTTTTTATTAATTTAATTTTCTTAAAATTGATTAGAATTAGGTTTAATTACTTATTAACACTCAAATTATTTTCTAAACAAAAACACCAAGATATTTTTCCTAACACTTAGAATTTTAGGGCATTTGATTCTTTTGTGAGGCAAGAGTGGACTTTGATTCCTCAACACAGGGAACAACGCCAAGCCATAAATCAAAGGATGCTTTGAAAAAAATCTCATTATATCTATGAACTGTAATGAAGAAAAGTATCCTTGGATGAAGGACTGTAGAGCTACTTGGGGGTTACTGAAGAATATGACTCTAAACCCAATTGATTGGCGTAAAATGATAGGTCATCACTGTATACCTGGCATGCTTACCCCAGCATGATTCTTAAAGAAGAAATTTTTATGAACTTGTAAGAGAAGCAGTCACTGATAAACAAATCCGAGAATAAGCTCCAACAGGACTAGAAAGATACTTTCCCCTGATTAAAACATAGACCAATTTTCTTGACAGTTTGAAAATTCCTTGATGAGAAAAACATGTTTGCAAATAAAATTATTTATTAAAAAAATGGTAGTTTTAATTAAAATCACTATTTGAGCGACATCATCAATGGAAGAGAAAAGAGTTCACCAACTAAAACACAGTGGTTTAAAGTAAAAGATACAGAAAAGGAATAATTCCAAGAGAAAAAGATTAATGGAAACTTATGAGTCAATTTACGCAACATTGTTGTTGTATGCTTTCAGAAGTAACTTAGCCTCAACTAGGTCTTTAGAGGGTTATAACGTGGTCTGGTTCACGGTTTATGAAACAAATGATAAAGGCTCAAAATTTATTTGTACCCACCCCATTCTTCGCGATGTTCTTTAGTCCTACGTTCAGTTAATTTAACCTATGCATTATAGTTTCAAGAGATTTTGAAATTGCAGCTCTGGTATGATGGCTCAGAAGCCAAGAGATTCTTGAGATGGCAGTAACTTCTATCTTAGTGACTTCTCTTGATTTTTGATTATCCCTAACTTTTGCCTGAACTGCTTCATTTTGAATTTGCAGTCAACCGGATGCCTCAATTTTGCCCGAGTCTCCTTCACAGGTTTTGACTTAGCGGGTTTTTCTTTGATTTTTCATTTTACTCTATTTTGGAAAGATAGTGACTGTATGACTTAATGATTACGGTGAACCATCATCAGGTTTTGGTTTGAGACATCTTCGACACTTCTTTGATGTGTGCGAAGGAAGGCTTGTGATTGCAACATTTATTGGAATGTATCTTGCATGATTTCTCTTGTATCTGAATGTACAATCAAGTTAACTGAGAACTACCCTGCCCAGGTTAAGATTATGGGTTTTTTGTACAGAAAGAAACACCAACTTCTAGGCTCAAAGGGGTTGACAAGGGACTAAGTTCCTTATTTCTCCAGTGTTTAGGAGTTGAAACAATGCCTTACATCATCAGCTAAGTTTCAATTGAAAGCATACAGACAACAATTATGAGTATTTCGTTTTCATCATCCTCCCTCCAATATTTGCATAAAAAAAAGCTTAATAAAGCAAGTAAAACAAGGGATATACTAGAACAATAATTGAATTCATAAATTGATTCAAAGATGTAAAATGCTCATTTCATTAAAATTGATACAACAAAGAACATATAATTTAAAAGGCAAACAGTTCAACATAGTCAAATGGAAAGTACAAATAGAAATGAAACAAGGTCTAATTCAATAATCAAAAGCAGGATGAGTTGTCCTTGTTGAAACACTTGTTTGGGGATAAACTGGTATGAACCAACTAAAGCTTCACTTAGCATGGTCGGGCAAAGGGTTGTTGACAATATTGGGGTTGATATCTTTGGAACTCAGAATCTTAGCCTTCACCAATTCTTGTACTCTAGCCTTCAAAGGGAAACATCTTTCTAAATCATGTCTTGTTGCACCTTGATGGAAAGGACAATGGAGATCATATCTGAAACCTTCCGGGAGAGGATCTGGAGGAGGTGTCATAGCCCTAGTGGTAATCAACCCTTTTTAGACCAAATATGGATACAACTCAGCATAACTCATGGGAATAGGATCAAAGTATTACGAGTCTGATTTCGTCCACCAAGTTGGCATTGATGAGCTTGAGCTTGCTGAGTGTTGGAAACAAGAGCAACAACTACAACAAAGGGTTCAATATACTGAGTTCCCTGACGGGGTTTTCTCTGTTGACTATAGACAACATTGGTTTCACTTTCCTTTTTCTTGTGTAAATTCCCATAAGATTTCCTAGCATCGTAAGATTCAGTCTTGACAACTTTACCTTTCTTCAAACCTTCTTCAAGTCTTTCTCCAATGATAACCATATCTGTAAAGCTGGAATAGACACTACCAATCATTTTCTCCCAAAAGAAAGGAGACAAAGTATCCATAAACATGCTTGTGAGCTCCTTTTCATCTAGAGGTGGTTCAAATTGAGAGGCCAGTTCTCTCCAACGTTGAGCATACTCTTTGAAGGATTCTCTTTCTCTATCGGACATACTCTATAGTTGACGTTGATCAAGTGTCATGTCAAGGTTGTACTTGTATTGCTTCATAAAAGCAACAGCTAAGTCTCTGAAGCATTGGACATGATTCTTTTCCAATCCCATATACCACTTGAGCGAAGCACCACTCAAGTTATCTTGAAAACAATGGATGAGAAACTTTTGATTGTTGGTATAGGCGGCCATCTTTCTGAATTACATGACCAAATGACTTTTCGGACAGGTATTCCCCTTGTATTTCTCAAACTCATGAGTTTTGAACTTTACAAGCATCACAAGGTCAGAAACTAAACACATATTTTCAACATCAATACTGAAGAACTCATTGCCTTCCATGGCCCTCATTCTCTTCTCTAAAGTCTGAAATTTTTCCTTGACTTCTTCAAAATCAGTTGGATCTTCTTAACTAGCAACAAAGTGAAGATCAAAGAGAGGATTCTCATAAGCGGTTTGTGCAACAGGATAAAACCCAGGTTGAGGAGAAGTAGTATGAATGATTGGTTGCTGTTCAGTAAAAACTTGAGCTTGAAACACTGGTCGGGATGATTGACCAACCATTGAAGTAGTGACAAAAGGTGGAGAATATTTTTGAGCATACCGAACTCTGGCCATGTAGTGGCGGGTTGCTGGACTATTGGGGGATTAACAGTAGTAGTTTCAACCTCAAATATGATAGTCCTCTGAGGTGCTTCTCCTCTAGAAATCAAAACTTGCATCATCTCAGTGAGCTTAGTCATGCCCGACTTCAACTAATCAATTTCCATTCTGACTTCCATGTCATGTTGTTCTTTGTCTACCATTCTTCGTCTATTGTTAGCTTTAGTCCCGTAGTTGTGTTGAGGAAACAGTTTGACAGTTGACAGATAACTAGAAGAAAGAGATAGTTGGAAATGAGATCCTGGACAACTTAGATATATGCGTGAATTATGAAAAGGATGAAAATGTTGGTTTTTATTTTGACTTTCAAGGAACTTAATATATTAAATTATAAACATCAAAGCATAAAGAAATTGAATTCTAAATTGGATCAAAACATTGATCAAGTCATCATCAGAGTCAATCATCCATTTTCGTGGATTAGGATTTTCCCTCCATCAACACTCAAGATCCATTGAATTTGATGAAACTTATGATGTTTATAAAGAAATACCCCTAAATTCCTTGAAAACCAAGTGAAAAAGAGTTTCATGGATGCATTAATGTATGGTTATGCAACAATCACAAACGAGATCACAAGCAAGGTTTGTTGTCACGATTATGGAGTCAATGGGTGAGAACCAACCCACAAGGTATGTACTAAGGATTTATCTGTACATGTAGAACAAGGTTCTAAAGATACTCAAAGTCCACATTCTTTCTTCGGATATTACCAACTTCCTGATTACTCGGTAATTAGCAATATTCTCAAGAAAAATTTGTCTGAATGCATCATCACGTGACAACTACTTATGAATTACTCTGTTATAGTCTCCGCACTACACCTAAATAGAAAAGATGGGTTAAGGTCAAAAATAGCAACGTCTTCTCAATTACTCGGTAAACAAATACTACAATTAAAGAGGCCTCCAATGAGTGGGGGATTTCATGTCTCCTTTTTCTGGATTACTCCCTCAAAGTTAACATGACTATACCGCTCGTCCTAATCTTAAGTTTGCCCAAGTCTGGGTATAGGACTTATAAGAGATCACCAAATACCCAAAGAATCAAGCAAATTTACGTAAATCAGCAAATAAGTAATAATAACATAAACACAGATATAACAAGTTAGGCTTAACCCACTTAGAGATCTTGTGTATCCCCAACAGAGTCGTCAATTTTGTAGCGGTGAAAATCGAAGATCAAGTTATTAATTAACTTGACTCGCAACTAAGCAAGAGTCGACACCGTGCTTTATTATTTTCAAGGGAATGGAAAAAGAGCGAATAAAAACCCCAAAAAAAATATGCAATGCAAGAAGTTAAAATAAAAGCAAGTGAAATAAAGAGATCAAAGGTATGGGGGTTGGTTATGCAAAGGAAATGTGTTAGCACCCAATGTATCTACGATACTCCAAAGGAACCTCTTATTATATCTGCGTTTTTGGTTAAAAATTTTGTTTGCAAAAAAGGATCGGGGATATGAGAAGTTTTGAAAATGCAACGACCTAATATCGAGGTTTTGGCTTAAAATGTGTAAATTTGAAAATTGGGTTTTAAAGATTTTAACTAATCGGAAACAAATATGAGGGACAAAATATAAAGATTCACAATAACATAAAGTCAATGAGACGATCCTTTCCCTTAGATTCAAACACAAAGATAATAATCAGATGAACATCGGACAAGAACCATGCATCAGATAAAAAATGGATAGTAATCATAGTCTAGGAATTAAAGAACCAATTTTAGGTTTTTTTTATTAAGTGGCTATAATAAGCAAAAGAAAATAAGAAGCTCAAGTGAGCAAAGAGAAGATAAATGCTCAAGTGAGAAAAGAAAAAAATGTATAAAGTAAAGAAAATAAAATGCTATGGATGATAAATGGCATAAAAGTAAAGAGAGAAAAATATAAAGTGTGGAAATATAAATGATTATTAAAGTAAAGTTAGTATAATATAAAGTTAGTACAATATAAAGTTAGTAATCTAATTTGAGATAAGTGTAACTTCATATGGAGCATAGAATATATATGCCCATACATGTTAGAGAAATGACACTTTAAAGTCCATTCTCTTATACATGTAGTACAATTAACAAACATGATAAATCAAGACAAAGTCAAGAAAGATACATTATGACAAACTTATCATAAATCTCAAGTACCTTGAATGATCAAAGAACTATTTAGAGGTAGATTGAAAATGATGAAAGTTCATCAAATATCAGACAAGTTTAGATGAACTAAAAAAAGCTCAAATGCTTTCCAAATTGATCCAAATAAAAATAAAATAGATAAAGAAGAATAAGATGAAGTCTATAATAAAAATAGTATAAATGTCATAATTTTCTCAATTTTTCATGAAATTAGACAGATGAGTAATGAAAATTTATCTACTCAATCTTACGAACAAGGATCCATGCTCAAAATAAATAAATAAACAATAAAAAATTACATAAAAAATGAAAATTAAACAACATAAATCACTTTTGCTTTTGGAGTTCAAAAACACTTTTCAACTCTTGATTTTGAATCAATGGAGTTTTCTTGCAAGATGGTGATAACTATGGTACTAAATAAATAAATAAAGAGTAAAAATGAAATAGAATTAAATAAAGAACAAGTATAATATCCTACCCATTCAATAAAAGAAAGAAATGACTTGAAAGAAAATGAAGAGAGAGAAAAGAAGAGAGTTTTGGCTTAGTTTAGTAAATGATTTGTGGTATTGTTCCTCCAAATAAAAGAAAGAAAGGTCTTATTTATAGGGTGAATGAGGTGGGAGTGTTGATGTGGAAATCCATGTGACTTTATGAGAATGGTTTTTGGTCATTGATAAGTCCAAGTTGGCAATCCATGTGAAGTGTGAGAGTGATTATTGGAAATTGATAAGTACAAGTTGGCAATTCATGTGAAATATTTGTACTACATTATAGTGGTTCCAACTTTTATTTATTAACACAAAAAAACAAAAGGACAAAGTAATAATAATAATAATAATAATAATAATAACTAAAAGTGTTAGTAGTAATAATAAATACAAAAATAGAAAATAAAAGAGACATTAAATTAACTATTTATGATTTTTTTTCTTGAATTAAAATAAATGAAAATATAAGTACAAATTAAAAGATAAAAAATAAAATACATATACGAAAGTAAAATGACTTATATAAATTTTTTTAGATTTTTTTTGAAATAAATGATACCAATATATAAATTTAAATTAATAAAAGAACATATTTTTGATAATTTTTTAGTAAAGAGACAAAAATAGTATAAAAAAAAACATGATGCTAAGTACATTTCTTTTGTGATTTTTTAAATGGAAAAGAAATCATGAATGAAACACAATAAAAATCAAATTCCACTAAATTCATAAATGACTTCTAACGTTTCTATTTTTTTTATGGTTTTCAAAGCATTATCAGCTCTTGACTTGTAAAGAAAAATTGTAGATGATGTTAAGGAGAATCATATGCAAAAAGAATCACTCAAAAATTTCGAAATTTGAAGAAGTCATAAGTTTTTGAAATCTAACTCAAGAATTGGCAAAAAAAATAGGTCAAACCACTCGTGAACACTTGTTATGCAATGATGCAATTGGAGGGTGGGATCTTAGGTCAGAATTTGGGGTATGACAGTATGTTCCTTTAAAGATAGTCAAAGGAAAAATTATTATAGACTTTATAGTTGACCATTCAGTGGTTGAAATCAATAAAGCCTATGTAGGTACTAAGTCTTGGCAATGCTATTTTGATGGTTCCAAACATAAACAAGGAACTGGGGTAGGTATTTTTATCTTATCACTAGATGGAGTTCCAACTAGATTTCATTATAAGATTAAAGGTGAATGCTCTTATAATGAGGCTGAATATGAAGCTTTATTAATTGGACTGCAAATTCTATTAGACGTGGGAATCAAAGACGTTGACATCAAAGGAGATTCAGAGTTAGTGGTGAAACAATTGACCAAAAGAAACAAACGCGTTAAAGATTATTTGGTAATGTATGTGGCCAAAGCATTTTCGTTACTTCGAAATTTTGATAATGTGTCGATTAGTCATGTAAGGCATATTGACAACCAAGAAGCAAACTACATGGCCTAATTAACGTCTGGATATAAGATACCCAAAAAGAGCATAGACGAGTTCATTGAGGTAAAAGATAGAATGGTGTTTGAGAACACACAAATGATAAGAACTTATGGGGCAGAGCCTGAAGTGATCCCTGATCTCCTGAATTATGATTATTTTGGAATTTTTGAAATAGTAGAAGAAGTTTTTGCCATTGATGTGTTAGCTGAGAACGACTGGAGGAAACCTATAGTCAACTACTTAAAAAATCTAGTTGGGTCGATAGAGCATAAAGTTAAGTATAGGGTGTTAAGTTATAGAATAATGGGGAACGAATTGTTCTGGAAAACACCTGAAGGGGTGTTGTTAAAATGCTTAGGGGAAAATGAAGCATATGTGGCAACATCTAAAGTACATAGTGGAGTTTGTGGTACACATCAAGAAGGACAAAAAATGAAATGGTTGTTATGTCGAGCAGGAGTATATTGGTCGACTATGTTAAAAAATTGCATTGAGTTCGCCAAAAGCTGCCAAGAATGCCAAAAACATTCTAGAATTCAACATGTGCCAACTAGCGAATTACATTATGTCATCAAACCTTGGAATTTCAGAGGATGGGCTTTGGACATTATAGGAGAAATTAAACTTGCCTCATCGGAAGGCCATAGGTACATCTTGGTGGGCATTGATTATTTTTTAAAATGGGTAGAGGTGGTCGCTTTGGTTAAAGTAGATTAAGAGGAAGTAATGGCCTTTATTCAAAATCAAATCATACATGGGTTTGGGATATCATAAACTATAACAACTGACCATGGAACCGTATTCATAGGTCAAAAAGTAACTGAGTTCGCTGTAAAAATGGGGTTCAAACTGTTAACATCAACACCATATTACGCCCAGGCAAATGGGCATATCGAAGCAGCAAATAATGTCATTATAAGTTTAATCAAAAAACATGTTTTCCAAAAGCCTAGAAGCTGGCATACAACTCTGGGCCAAGCATTATGGGCATGTTAAAACTCACCAAATGAGTTGACTAACACAACACCTTTCAACTTAGTTTATGGACACGAAGCAGTATTGCCTCTGGAGATTCATCTATAATCAGTGAGAGTGTGTCATACCCCAAATTTGCACCGTCCTTAATTATATGTGGGGTTCTTTTTAAAATAAATCGTATGGTAGGTTTTATTTCCATAGGGGTTTAAAACTAGGAAAAAGGGTGTACTAATCTAAAATGGACCATTAATATCTGATGGTCCATTTTTTTCATTCATGTTTTGAGAGAAGGTGCATTTTTTTTATAATGGGATATACTATTTTGAAAATCATGGGCCTTTCTAAATCAGAAAAGGCTCATATACTTTTTAACCCATTTTAGATATTGAAGAAGGTTTGTTGTCTATTTGGAGGGTGTAGTGATTAATCAAAGGCTCGTATCTTTTGTTTAAAGGCCCATTAAATTTCATTCTTTTTTTGGTTATAAAATAATTTTGTTTTTGTTGAGGCCCAATACTATTAAAATGGTACGGCCCAGTCAGTTTTTGGTTTGTTTTTATTCTTATTACAACATTATCATTATAATTAATTGTTATTATAATTGTTGATTACTCTTGATATTGTTACACTATTATTGACACTATTTTTTTAATTATGACATTTTAATTAAAAAATTATATTAAAAAAGAACTTAGTTAAATTTGATTTCTGTTTTTTTGAGAAGTGCTCTTCACGGCCCAGTCAAATTAAGGGTGGAAACAGTCTTTGTTGTGTAGGCAGAAGAAAATCGCAGGCCCAATAACCAAAACATCTGACCCATTTCTATTTTTTTTAGAAACTTTATTTATTGATTATTGATTTTTTTTGCTTTATTTTTGAACATGCGGCCCAAAATCAGTCCAAGCCCAAAACCCAAGGAAAAGATATGGCCTGGAACCTAAACAACCATTGTACGAATTGAGGCAAAAACAACGCTCGTCTTAAGGGTTTCAAACAATGTCCTTTTTTCCTTTTCCAGAATCAAAACTTTCCATATCACAAATACCTCATAACAAAAACAATATCTTAGCAATAATTTTCCAAAATATAATGACTTATTACAAATCGACAAATACAGAAGTTGAATCAAACTTCATTACAATTCATGATTTTTACAAATTAAAACAGAATAAATTCAAATTTCCTAAACAAAATGAAAATAATTAAAACGCTTAATTTTGTTTCCTAATGTGTTCCTAAAAATACTATAAAAAAGAAGTTACATAGAAGATTGACGGAGGAGAACAAGAGGAAGAAAAAGAAAAACAGTAAGGAAAACAAAGAGATACAAATCATAGAAATTTATTACAGTAAAGAAATCTTGATCCGTTGCGCTACCGCCTCCGTCCTAGATCTAGGGTTTCAACATCTGAAACCCTAAGATCTCTCCAAATTGTCATCCCAATTACCGCTTTCGATCATCGTCCTCCCTCACCTGTAATCAAGAACGAGGAGGAGATTAGTGAAGATAGACCAGAGCTCAGAGAAGAAAAAAATGCGACGAGGTAGTTCGACCATCCTTTTCTTTTTTTGTAAATTTGTGTTATTGTATGGTACGGAGTTTAGATTGTAATCGAATCAGTGAGGGACGAAGAATGGCCATACGCCACTGCGGGGGAGGGGGGACTAGGGTTTAAGTTTAAGAGAGAGAGAGAGGAGAAGGATGGAAACGGGAAGAGAGAGATAAGAGAAACAGAAAAAAATTTGTTTTGTAAATAAAATTAATGAAACGAAAAATGAAAAAATATAACACTAAACCAATCCCGTGCGCGTCGCCCAAGAATGTTGCCATGCTCCTCCAATTGTGTCCACATGATCTAGATCAGGCATACCAAAACCCGCTTCCACCATAGCACCCATACTCCCGCGTACACGCAATCCTACCAGACTTCCTTCAAACTTATCGTTGGGCCTGGCCCATCTGCTACTCACCCCTATCTTTTTTTTTACTGACATAAAAAAAACACATATCTTGCCTTAATGGGCCCAGTCTAAAATCTGTACTTGGACCCTGCTCATTTACGTACCCCCCTTTTTTCTTAGCAACACATAAATGCACCCCTTTGTTATTTGGGCCTGAATTCAATATCTGAATTCAGGCCCCCTCTATAAACACCCCTTTTTTTTGCTAGCTTAGAATAATTTGCACCCCCTGCGGATTTAATTTTATTTATTTATTTTTCTTTTATAATTTCATTTATATTTATTTTTTTATATTTATATATATATATATATATATATATATATATATATATATATATATATATATATATATATATATATATATATATATATATATATATATATATATATATATATATATATATATATATATATATATATATATATATATATATATATATATATATATATATATATATATATATATATATATATATATATATATATATATATATATATATATATATATATATATATATATATATATATATATTTATATATATATATATATATATATATATATATATTTATATATTTATATATTTATACTTTCATAATTATAATATCATATTATTATTTATTATTATAATTGATTTAGTATTTTAAACTCATTAAAATAATAATATTTATATTAAATTATATCCTTTAATCATGTACTTAAAAACACTATTCACCATATAAGTTTTAATATTTTACATCAAAAATATTAAAACCCGCATAGCTCATCGAATTACTACATCCGCAAGCGACACATGACCAATATCAGGTCACGTGATGAGGAGAGTATATCGGACTCCTTCGCTTTACGTCTTAAAAAATACTCAAACGAACATCAAAGTATTTTTTTCATAATAAATTAATTCAAACAATAAATTTTTGGAAAGGAATACAAAGTTTTTTAGTCAACTTCGCGCTTAGTTCAAAACCTCCCATATTCACACATTCAGGCTAAGTGCGAGGAAAATTAAAATATCTGTGTAACCCATAAAAAAACACAAACAAAATCACGAACTACGAAATGGGACTCTGATTCCTCCTAAGGGGATACGTAGGCATACGAATAATATCGTGACAAGTCCCACTAACTAAAATTCAAACCCTTATTCCCCTAATAATTAAAAACCTTATTTCCTAAGAACGCGCTTCTAAACCTAGTATCCTTGTGAACAAGATAGATAAGGGGTGTCTAACATCTTCCCCTCATCTAGAACCGAGTCCAAATCTAGAATCTCTGACTTTAGAGTTATTCCTTTATACTCCCTTCCATTAGGATAAAAATTAAGGGTGGCGACTCTGATTTAAAAACCAATTGCAATAGTCGGGGACTCAACCCTAGGTTTAGAAGCCTCTCCTTTAGGTTTTAGGGTTTTTCTTATTTTTTGGGTTTTACTCTTTCTTATTTATTTATTTATCTGTTTATTGCTTATTTTGTTTTTATTATTTATTATGCTTATATTTGTGGCGGGATTTAAAATTTTACAAAATATTTTCAAAAAAACCTTAGAAAGAAGGTTCGTATATTAGCCAATGGGATACATCATCCCTATAAGTTTATGTGACGACTTCTCCTAGAGTCAGTGGAATTCCGCAAAAGAAATAGGTCTCAAGAGACATCATCTTAGGAAGTAGGACTTTGAAATGATGCCTATGTCTCTTTGTATAAACCTCAAACTAAAATCTCATGATTAGACCTTTCACGACCTAGAGACGAAAGCTTCGGTCTGCAAAGAGACTCCACTTAAGGGAGGCCTCGGTGCCTTTGTCCTTTGGTGTTATTCATGATACCCTTAAGGAAACCACCTTATTAGGAGGGTAGAATCTAACACTCGGGGCCGAAAAGGGCGAGGAGTGGTTGCACCTCATGTAACACCCGAGGCCTAAGAGGGCAAAGGTGGTCACCACATCAGAATGAGGGGGATCCCGAGACTATACAGGTATAGGACTGCATGGTTGAAGGAAGGCATATAAGGATTAATTGGTACTATCTATACCAACAAGATGCATCTTCTTTTCGGTAGCTCATTCCATAAGAACTCCACAGTTAAGCGTGCTTGACTTGGAGTAGTATTGGGATGGGTGACCTTCTGGGAAGTTTCCCAAAAAGCGTGTGAGTAAGGACAAATCATGCTGAAAAGACATGTGTTGGTTTGTGGGGTCAGTCAGTAATCCTAAAGGGCAGTCTGGGCTGTTACAAATGGTATCAGAGTCATACCTCTCCCAGTATGATGTGGTTCGAGGACGAACCATGCGGAAGTTGGTGGGCATGTAACACTTGGGTCCGAAAAGGGCGAGGAATGATTGCACCACATGTAACACCCGAGGCCTAAGAGGGCAAAGGTGGTCGCCACATCAGAATGAGATGGATCCTAAGACTATGCATGTATGTGACTGCATGGGGCGAGGAATGATTGCACCACATGTAACACCCGAGGCCTAAGAGGGCAAAGGTGGTCGCCACATCAGAATGAGATGGATCCTGAGACTATGCAGGTATGTGACTGCATGGTTGAAGGAAGGCATATAAGGATTAATTGGTACTACTTATACCAACAAGATGCGTCTTCTTTTCGGTAGCCCGTTCCATAAGAAATCCACAGTTAAGCGTGCTTGACTTGGAGTAGTATTGGGATGGGTGACTTTCTGGGAAGTTTCCCAAAAATCGTGTGAGTGAGGACAAATCATACTGAAAAGACCCGTGTTGGTTTGTGGGGTCAGTCGGTAATCCTGAAGGGCAGTATGGGCTGTTACATAGAATATCCATAAAACCAAGCTAAGAGCCTACCTTTTAAGGGTTACTGTTCATTAAATCATGTCATTTAACCTTTTACTCATACATACATCACATTTCACATGTTCATCATACATCGTATGCTTTTGTTTGTCTTATTTACAGGGTCAAAAGAAAAATATAAAAAAAAGCAAAGGTTTTTTTTTAGTATCTGAAAATGAATGCTAAAGGAAAACAACTCGTTCGTATCAATGTTGCTGAGCCAGATGTGACCCAAATCAAAGTTATAAGGGAAAGATTATCTGAAAGGGTTATGAAGATATTTACTCATTGCTATGGGGATATTTTGGATTTAACCAAAGTCGAAATGCAGTTGGACACTATTTCTGCTCTAGTACAGTTTTATGATCCTCCGTTGAGATGCTTCATGTTTCAAGATTTTCAGTTAGCTCCGACCTTAGAAGAATTGGATAGAATTCTGAACTTCTCCAAAGAGAAGGCTTATACAGGTATTGGCAAAACCGTCGATATTAAAATACTAGTCGAAGGTTTAAGAATCCCTTATCCTGAGTTTTCTCTTAATTATAAGAAAGAAGGAGAAGTGCGAGGAATTAAGAGGTGTTATCTGGAAAGTAAAGCTCTTGATTTGGCAAATAACAAAGAATGGGAATCTTGTGTCGACTGTCTAGGGTTGCTTACATTTAGTGTTGTCTTATTTCCATGCAATGTAGACTATATTGATCCTGCAGCCATCAGTTTGTTTTGGGGAACAAAGACTTTTAATACAGATCCCACTCCAGCTATGCTTGCTGATATCTATTACGCCATTCATACATGGTACGAAAAGAGAAAAGGTACCCTAAATTGTTGTATTCCATTGCTATATTCCTGGTTCCTGACCCACCTTTACAAGGAAAGTTACTTGGTTCCGAATCTGACAAGATATGAATGGCATCAGAAGTTAAGATCCCTCACTGCTAGTTTTGTATTGTGGTATTCCAGGAAGTTAGATATCGGTGATATTGTCTATAGTTGTGGGGATTTTCCTAATGTCCCACTAATCGAGTCACAAGGTTGCATCAATTACAATCCCACCCTGGCCCTACGACAACTAAGGTATCCTTTGGAAGACAAACCTTTAGATGAACAACTCCAGCAATTGATCGTTCATGACATGTGCAGAAATGACCGAGAGTTACTCAACAAAATCATTCGGGCTTAGAGTAGGGTTAACAAAAGAAAAGCGGAAAGGATAAATGCAGTGGTAAAGGAACCTTACACTCAATGGGTTCTAAACAGGGTGCAAATTATCAAACTTCCTTTTGATATATGTGATACAGAGGGAGAACTTACTTGAGGTTTTGCGTTTGTGTTCGCAAATGTTTCGGTTTAGCAAGAGTCGTCACCGACTTTTTATTTTATCCAAAGGAAAGGTCAAAAAAGCACAGAAAAGACCTTTGAGATGTTTTCTTGGGTTCAGGGGGTAGATTATGAAAAGGGAAGGTGCAAGCACCCTTTTCATCCATGGTTATCCATGGGCTCTTAGTTACTTGTTTAGATCACTTGCTTTTGCTTTTCAATTGTTTGAAATGGTGCTTTGTGTGTGGTTTTGAAAATGTTTTGAAAAGAGGTCATCGTTGTGGCAACCTTTGTAATGATTCTTGTTTGAATATATACAAAGGTGTTTGTCTTTTGAAAAGAGGTTTCAATGTTTGAAAGTTTGTTTTTGGGAAATGTTTTGGAATTGTGTTGTGAAGTGTGTTTGAAAATAGCAAGGATGTTTTTGCAAGTTTTGATCAAGTAACTAAGAGTTGTCTACCCTATTTTACTCAAAGATCTTTCCTACACATTTTTAACCCTTTTGACAGTGTTGTTTTACCATTGCATTTGGTAAACAACCTTGTGTTTGGATGTTAAATGGGACAGGCGCGGGTCATCGTATGGACCATGATAGCAATTTTGCTAAGTATCTTTAGTAAATTTTTGAGGGACTAGATCATTTTTATAGGCAACCAAGATAGCGTCATCGAGGGACTATGATCTTTTGTTTTGTTTTTGTTTTGCCAAGATACTCAACATACATAACATGGCCATTTTCAAGGCAACAAGTGGATGAAACCCTAGGGATGCATGTGTGTATTGTGTTGTCAATTTTCATGCTTTTTTTGTCTTTGTATTAGTCAAGCTATTTGTTTGATTTTGGATTTTTTGCATACAAACCCTAATCTCTAACATGGCATATTTAAAAGCAGAAAAATGCATAAACCTAAGCTATTACAACATTGATATGGGGAGGGGGATACAATTTTGAATGGGGAGTATTTGCAAGAAAATAAAACCCTAAGATCAACTATTACATCCAAATTGAATTCTTTACATCAAATAATAAATAAGCAATATTTAAATAAGAAATTTAAATATAAAATGTGTAAAATATTATAAGTATGCAAAAAAATGTTTTTGTTTATTTTTATGTATGTAAAAATATAATATTTAATGTATTAAAAAAAATAAAAATAAAAGATTATTTTTATTAAGGGTAGAAACCCTAATTTTCTTTTAAGAAAGTATATATATTAATTATATTATTTATGTACAATAAAATAATAAAATATATACAAATGTCAAAAAATAAAAATATACTAGAAAAATATTATTTAAGTATGTAAATAATAATAATAATAATAATATAATATTTTTATGTATTGTTTTCAAGTTTTTATTTAAAGGAAATAAAAGTATGTTATTCCATAATTATTTCTATGTCTAAAAATAATAAAAATAAAAATAAATAAAAATGTGAAAATTAAATAAAATATTTTTGGTGATTTTTGAAGTTTAGAAAAATATTTTAAAGTCAAGAAAAAAAATGAAAATAGAAAAATATCAAGTAATAATGAAATGGGCCAGGGGGTGCAATCAGCAAGTCAATGGTGCAAATAGCAAGGAAATGGCAGGCCCAGCCCAACACTTCATCTTCAACCTTTGTCAAACACAAAAACGCGCGCATATGTATAAAATCTGGAAAACCTGCATACGTGCTCTAAAGCGAAAACTCATAACACCAAAGTTATAGCATTTTTCAAGACGATTCCAACCATGTAAAGAACTCAATCTAACTCTCAAAGACCAGAGAGAATTTATCTGGCCCTAAATTCTAACATAACTTTTTCAGGAAGTTCATGAATCAAATTCTCTTAACACGATTAACTTAAATGAAATCTAAGCATATGTACAGCTTCAAGGTTATGAGTACTACATTTTTTATTCACAAAACTAAGCCTAATGATTCCTAAATAGAGAGATAGGAAGTTGACAATTACCTATTTCAGTTGAACTCGTGTATGGCAATGTGGAGCTTTTCAGTGAGACCCGAGGTGCTTGGGAGCTTGCCTGAACTTCCTCTGACCTTCCCCAATGCCTAGTTTGCTTTGGAATTGCTTGAACAAGCTTGTAGAAGTCAACCTGCACAAGCTAAAAACAGAAATGGTGAAGCTTGAAAATGGAGTTACAGTCAATGGCCAATGGTTGGGATAACTCAGGTGGGTTATGTGGAAGGTATTGGAACAGGTTTGAGGCAAAATGCACGAGTAGTTTTTGCTATGGAACTCCAAGTGCAGAAACTGCCCTGTTTTGCAAGAGGAATGTGTTTTGATGTTCAAGAGTGTTTGAGGGATCAATAACTCGTGTTTCTGGCTCAAAGCAATGTGAGGAACTTGTTTGGAATAGTCACTAAGCTTGGTTATAACAGATGTGCAAGTTATGTGATTTTGGCAAGTTTCTTGGTTATGGAGCAAAAGGTGGGAAGTGACCAAGAGCAGGCCTGTACAGGCTAGCTCTAACCCTGCATACACTTGGTGAGCTTGGCCCCAAGTTTGTGGATTTGATTTTTCTGCCTAGGATTTGGTTCAAGGCTCAAGGATGCAATTTGACATAAAGAAAATTTGACAAAAATGGCAATGTTGCGTTTTTGCTATTTTTGGATTAATCTCTTGTGTAATCCTTTAATGATCAGAACAAAGCTTCAAACCATTGGATTTGAATTTAATTATTGAGTATGGAAGGGTTTAGGGACCTGTAATCAAGTACAAATGAAGCTGGACAGAAATTGCAACTTGTATCAATATGAAAATGTCATGGATCAAAGTGAGTTTTTGCCAAATTCAAACCTTTGATTCTCCCTAACCATAAATGATTTTGGTGAGTTCTTGGAAATTTTGGAAAGCTTGTAACATGCTATACAATCCATATTTGAAATTCATTTTGAGATTCCAAGTGGAACTATGTGAAAAATGGTCATGAAGATAGGTCAAAATCCTGCCTAAACTAGGGCAAGATTTCACTAAGTTAAAAGTTTCATGGATCCTTGTTCCAAAAATCATAACTTGAGATCCAAGCTTCCTTTAGGAAAACTTTGTGAATCAAAGTTGTAGACTTTGTGGAGGAATACAACTTTCATGTTTGAAGTTTTGTTTGAATCCAAATACATCATGGTGAAAATGTTGGGCAAAGTTGGGAAAAAATAAGAAAATTTCATAACTTAGAAAAATTCTAAGTTATGAAATTTTTCAATCTTAAACCCTAATTTGCAAAATTGGGTTTCTTGATGAACAAGTTTCATTTTTTGACTCATATTGATGAAAAATGACCCTTGGCACTTGATTTTGACCAAAAAGTCAAAGTTTGACTTTTCAGTGCACAGTTGATTTTTGATCAGTTGACTGGAAAATTCATCTGTCAATCCAATGCAATTGAGATCTTTTGAACCTTGTGAATAGGTCAAGATGATGCCATTGAGTCCTTGAATCCATGTTTGAACCCAATTTTCCATTGGCTAGGTGAAAAGTCAGAAATTGCCCTTCTGCAGTCAAACCCCTAAAAATGACCATTTTACCCTTTTGATGATCTGATCAAATTTCTTGAGGAGTTGTGGTCCAAACTTGATCAAATGGTTCATATGAACTTATAATATTGATGTGGATCAAAATTTATGAGGTTTGACTGTAAATTGGCCATAGTTGACTTTTTCCCCAATATAGTTGACTTTTTAGGTCAACTGTCCAATTGACTGGGCAAAAATCTGATTCAAGGCTTGAAACTTGGTATGAGCAATATTGTAGGTCCAACATGAAGTATGAAGGTCACATTGAGCATTAGAAGTCCAAAATTCCTTGTGCAAACTCAAACCCTAATTTAGGTCAACAATGTAAGGAGATGTCTTGAGCAGAGCAAACCCTAGCTTGGTCTTGAGTTCAAAGAGTCTTGTGATGAGAAATATTGATAAAATGAGAGGGAAAATTTTGGGGTACAACAGCTGCCCCTGTTCAATCTTCTTTAACCTGAAGAGTTAGATTGGCGAGTTTGCCTTTCGTGACTCGAAGGTAAAAGAGGATTGGACACTAGAGTGCCCGTAAATTTGCACTCGTCAGAGTAGTTGGGGGAATGGGCTTAAAGATGCCATTTGGAGATATGATTGAATCTTGTTGGAGATGGGCTTAAAGATTCCATCAAGAATGTTTGTTGAATTGTAAGTTATAGGTGAGCGTCAGAATGGTGTCCGTGTCTGGAGCATCTCTGAGTTGGGGATCTGAACAAGCAATAGAATAACATATGTGTCTGGAGTATCTATAAACTATTTTCATGAGTTGAATCTGAACAAGCGATAGATTAGCATTCGTGTTTGGAGCATCCTTAAACTGTTTTCATGATCCTCGAATTTGAATAAGCAATAGATTAGCATCCGTGTTTGGAGCATCCGTAAACTGTTTTCATGAGCTGAATCTGAACAAGCGATAGATTAACATCCGTGTCTGGAAGCATCCGTAAACTATTTTCATGATCCTTGAATTTGAATAAACAATAGATTAGCATCCGTGTTTGGAAGCATCCGTAAACTGTTTTCATGAGCTGAATCTGAACAAGCGATAGATTAACATCCGTGTCTGGAAGCATCCGTAAACTGTTTTCATGAGCTAAATTTGAACAAGCGATAGATTAACATCCGTGTCTGGAAGCATCCGTAAACTGTTTTCATGATCCTTGAATTTGAATAAGCAATAGATTAGCATCCGTGTTTGGAAGCATCCGTAAACTGTTTTCATGAGCTGAATCTGAACAAGCGATAGATTAACATTCGTGTCTGGAAGCATCCGTAAACTGTTTTCATGATCCTTGAATTGGTAGCTTGTTAATCTTATCCTGAAAAGGGTAAAATATTAGCTGAAACACAAAGTTATGTTGCATGAAATGTATGATGCAATATATGTGTTTTATCAATGTTCATGATATATGAATGTAATGTATGCGCATGTAAGCTGATAAGCTATCTTGCTGAGAAAATAAATCCTGGATAGCTGGAGATAATAAAATCTTTGACTGCTGTCGGGGAAAATAAATCTTGGACCACTGTTGGAGATTTGGGATCTTTGACAACCTCTGTGGGGAGAAGCTATACTGCTGGGGAGATCATGAGTTTGGGTTGTATACCAATCTACTGGGACTTCAAGAATGAGGATCTTCGTTCTGTTGGGGTATCAGGGGAAAACTGAATGGTTTCCGCTGGGGATTGGTAGATCAAAGTTTTCTCTCCGCTGGGGATCTTAATGACGTGCTGGTTTGATTGTGTATGGAAACTTGACTCCGTTGAGGAAGAAGGTTTAAAATAATTCTTTGGGGAATTATCTGATTTTAAAAGCGACTCTTCGGGGACAATGGAGGAAACTGGATGGTCTCCACTGGTGTTCAAAGGTCGGAGGTTTGACTCCGTTTGGGGAAGAAAGTTTCACCTTCATTGAGGGTTTGTAGTTCAAGGTTTTGCTCCGCTGGGGATTGGGAGCTTGAAAACTCAGCTCTGATAGGGATATGAAACTTAAATCCGCTGGGGATATGGATGATGTACTGCAGGGGATTTCTTCTGGAATAGCCTAAAGACGTTTTCCTATACTTTCATCCTATCAGTAATTATTCTTTCTCATTTCATTTTATTTGTAAGCAGTGATTATATTCAAATGCATATGCTCATTTAATAAATCATTGGACGTTTTCAAATGAAACACAAGTATAAAAAGAAAGAAAAGGCAAACAATTTTCTGCACTTGGAAGTATCTTCGTATTAACTTTGTGTAAGTATTTTGTACAAAGGAGACAGACATCCTAGTAAGAAAATGTTGTCATAAAAATTGAGAAAAATTTATACAAAGAAAGATGGCTATGTGTAACAATTCCATGGGGTTCCCATTCTGCTATAGCCTTCGTAACTCTGAGTATCTTGTCCATTCGTTGCTTCGTCCACAGATGATTGGATTGATCAGAAGCCTGGAGCTTGTTCGTGAAGAGATTGTCCTTAAAGTGATCCGAAGAGACATAGTCATACGCTTTAATTCCCTAATTTTTTCCTGGACCTCCCTTTCGGGTTTTCGATCCACAGGAAACCCTTTTTTGCCCAAGTCGCCCTTTCGGGTTTTCAACTTGCCGGGTGTACAGATTTTTTTGTTTATCCCTAATTTTTGCCTGAACCGCCCTTTCGGGTTTTCGATTCACCGGGATGCCTATTTTTTCCCAATTCGCCCTTTCGGGTTTTCAACTTGTCGGGTCGTTTATGCGTAGTATCTTTTGACTATGTCTGCATTTGCAGGGTGCGGCAGGTCGTCGCTGTCCATGGTGGTTAGAATCATGGCCCCACCAGAAAAGATGTTTTTTTATCACAAATGGTCCTTCGTAAGTAGGAGTCCATTTTCCCCTGGGATCACTTTGCAGCAAGATGATCCGCTTGATTACAAGATCTCCAACTTGATATACCTGGCGCCTGACTTTCTTGTTGAAAGCCTTGATCATCCATTTTTGATACGTCTGACCATGACAAACAGCAGTAAGTCGCTTCTCGTCAATCAAGTTAAGTTGATCAAGTCGGGTCTGAATCCAATCGTCTTCACTTAAACCAACATCCTTCATAATTCTCAAGGAAGGAATCTGAACCTCCATAGGTAAAACAGCTTCCATGCCATATACTAAAAAAAAGGGGGTTGCCCCAGTTGAAGTACGCGCCGTGGTACGGTACCCGTGCAGAGCAAACGGTAACATCTCATGCCAGTCCTTGTAGGTGACGGTCATCTTTTGAATGATCTTCTTGATATTTTTGTTCACAGATTCAACAGCACCGTTCATCTTTGGCCGATAGGGAGATGAATTGTGATGTTGAATATTGAACTGCTTGCACAGAGCGGTGATCATAGTGTTGTTCAGGTTTGTACCGTTGTCCGTGATGATACGGTAGGGGATACCATACCGGCATATGAGGTTCTGCTTGATGAAGCAGGCAACCACATTCTTTGTAACAGAGGCGAAGGAGGCTGCTTCGACCCACTTGGTAAAGTAATCAATGGCCACTAGGATGAAGCGGTGTCAGTTGGATGTTGCAGGCTTGATCTCTCCAATCATGTCGATACCCCACATTGCGAATGGCCAAGGAGCTGTTAGGACATAGATAGGAACTGGAGGGATATGTACATTGTCCGCATAGATTTGGCATTTGTGACAAGTACGGGAATATTGATGACAGCCAGCTTCCATGGTAGACCAATAGTAGCCTGCCCTTAGAATCTTCTTAGCCATCGTATGTCCGCTCAAGTGGGTGCCAAATGTACCATTATGCAGTTCAGTCATGATCTGCTCAGCTTCAACCTTGTCCATGCAATGAAGCAGAATGCAATCATGGTTGCGCTTGTATAGGATACCATTGCTCAGGAAGAACTTGGCAACAAATCTCATTAATAACTTTTTATCATTGAATGAAGCTCCTTCAGGGTATTCTCGAGTCTTGAGATACCTTTTGATTTCGTGAAACCAGGGTTGGTCCACTACTTCTTCGGTATTAATCTTGTGACAATGTGCAGGTTCATCCATCCGCTCAATGGTAATTTGGGGAGCCTCATTATCCCGGTTAAGTTTAAACATGGAAGACATTGTAGCTAGAGCATCCGCTAGCTGATTTTCTTCTCGCGGGAAGTGCTCGAAGGTAATTTACTCGAAATGAGGTAACAATGTCAGGACATGTTCTTTGTATGGGATGAGATTAGGATGTTTAGTGTCCCACTCTCCTTTGATTTTACTGATAACCAAAGTTGAGTGCCCAAACACGACCAAAGATTTGATTCCCAAGTCAATAGCAGCCTTGAGACCAAAGATGCAAGCTTCATACTCGGCCATGTTGTTGGTGCAGCTGAAGCAGAGTCTAGCAGTGAAAGGTGTATGGCAACCTTCTGGAGAGATAAGTACCACACCGATACCGTTGCCGAGTGCATTTGAAGCACCATCAAAGTAAAGGGTCCATCGGGATCCTTGTTCAGGTCCGTCATACGGTCCATTACCTTCAATGTTGTCCAATGTCATAATGTCTTCGTCGGGAAAGTCGAACTTCATGGATTGGTAATCTTCGACAGCTTGATGAGCTAGATGGTCAGCTAGTACACTCCCCTTTATAGCTTTTTGACTTGTGTACTGGATATCGTACTCAGTCAGGATCATTTGCCATCTAGAAATTCTTCCAGATAAAGCAGGCTTTTCGAAGATGTACTTGATCGGATCCATTTTAGAAATCAGCAGAGTGGTATGTGTCAACATATACTGCCTTAGCCGGCGAGCAGCCCATACCAAAGCGCAGCAAGTTTTCTCGAGCAGTGAGTAGCGAGTCTCACAGTCAGTAAACTTTTTGCTAAGGTAATAAATGGCATGCTCTTTTCGACCAGACTCGTCATATTGGCCCAGTACGCACCCCATTGAATTATCCAAAATAGTTAAATACATGATTAGCGGCCTTCCTTCAACGAGTGGCATCAAGATAGGAAGTTCTAGTAAATACTCCTTGATTTTATTGAAAGAAACTTGACAGTCATCATTCCATTCAACCACCTGATCTTTCTTCAACAGCTTGAAGATTGGTTCACAGGTAGATGTTAAATGAGAAATGAACCTTGCAATGTAGTTTACGCGTCCTAAGAAACCTCTGACCTCCTTTTCAGTGGGAGGGGCAGGCATTTCTTCTATGGGTTTGACTTTGGCAGGATCAACCTCGATGCCTTTGTTGCTTACGATGAATCCCAAGAGTTTACCGGATCTAACTCCGAAAGTGCACTTGCTAGGGTTCAGTTTGAGCTTATACTCCTTTAGTCTGACAAACAGCTTTTGCAGATGGTCGAGGTGTTCTTCTTCTGTTTGTGAATGGGCTATAATGTCATCTATGTAGACTTCAATCTCATGATGTATCATGTCATGAAACAAAGCTACCATGGCTCGCTGATAGGTTGCCCCGACATTCTTCAGTCCGAATGGAATCACTTTATAGCAGAAGGTACCCCACTGCGTAACAAAAGTAGTCTTCTCTGTGTCTTCGGGGGCCATTTTGATCTGGTTGTACCTTGAAAATCCATCCATGAAAGAAAATGCCTTATGTTGAGTTGTGTTGTCGACCAAGATGTCAATGTGCGGTAGTGGAAAGTCATCTTTAGGGCTATCCCTATTTAAGTCTCTGTAATCCATGCACATTCTCACTTTACCGTCCTTCTTAGGTACGGGCACAATGTTAGCAACCCATTGTGGATAGGAAGTAACAGCAAGAAACCCGGCATTGAATTGCTTCATCACTTCGGCTTTGATCTTTTCAGACATATCGGGCCTCATTCGGAGGACTTTCTGTTTAATTGGTGGACAGTCTTCTCTTGTAGGGAGACGGTGAACCACAATATCTATATCGAGTCCCGGCATGTCTTCATAGGACCAGGCGAAGATCTCAACATATTCATTCAACAGCTGAACTAAGCGCTCTTTGACATTTGGCTTTAGGTTGGCACCACTTTAACCTCTTTTCTGTCTTCGGCAGTACCCAAGTTGATAGTCTCTAACAGCTCTTCATGGGGCAGAATGGCCCTTTCTTTCTGTTGTAGAAGTCTATCCAACTCTCCAGGCACTTCACAGTCTTCATCACCTTCGTATTCGACATGATTGACCAGATCTTCAGAGTCACTGAAGGCCATAGCAGAATTGTTACCCATGGAATCCGGAGTGGATGGGTACCTGCATTTTGTGAGTGTGGGTGTGTGTAAGGGATAGCCACCTTTAAACAAAATATAATGTAAAAATAAAGAAAATGAACACAAAAGTTTATATATGAAAACGTCTATGATTCATTAAAAATGGCATATGTAGATGAAAAATCAAGCCCTTACAAATGGACCTATGTGCCCCGGGTAAGGCACAAGGCAAAAAGAGTGTACGAATTGTTTAATAATTATTACAGACCAACAGAAATGTTCGAAAGATGAATTACTGATTTATGAAAGTAATGGGAACGAAGTCTTTCGCCTCCCAGTTGTTCAGTCCTCCTTCAATAGTCGGGAAAATCCAATCTTCAAAGTTGCTCTCATCTTCACATTCTTTCAAAGCATGAACTCCATGATGAGTTATCTTTAATGGTGGTCCTCTAGCCCGGGAGCGATGCATAGCCTTCTGATTAGAAGCAGTGGAACCTAAACCAAACTTATATGTCTTGAAAGGAAAATTTGGTAGCTGACCCCATACTGTACTTCCTCCTTCCTCGATCACAACCTTCGCATCTTTAAGGGATGACATCCGGGACACAGGCTTAGTAATGATGGGTACAGACGTCAATGTCTTAGCTGCCGCAACTTCAGGAGAAACCTCTTCAAAGTGTTGGAAAGGGGTTTCTATGAATTCACCATCTAACTCCACGTAGCGGAAAGAGTTAAGGTGGCTTATCATATATTCCTCCTCACCATGAACCGTTATGATTTTCCCCTGGACTGGGTATTTTAGCATTTGGTGTAGAGAGGAAGTGACTGCCCCAGTGTTGTGGATCCATGGTCTTCCCAGCAAGCATGAATATGAAGGAAGGATGTCCATCACATAAAATGTAGAGTTGAAAATTTCCGTTCCCACCTTGATTGGGATGTCCACCTCCCCGTGGACCATCCTCTTAGAACCGTCGAATGCTCTAACAATGATATTGCTGGGCTTTAGGGTCATACCCTCACAGTCCAATCTGTCCAATGCTTTCTTTGGCAGGACATTTAAAGACGACCCAGAATCAACCAGAACGTGAGCAAGTGTGGTCCCTCTGCATTCCACCGAGACATACAGCGCATCATTATGCTTTCTTCCCTTAGATGTTAGATCGGCATCAGAGAAACCAAGACCACTGTCGGCGGTTAGGCTGGTTACACACTCCTGGAATTGGTCCGTGGAGGTTTCTTGAGGTACGTGCGCCGTCTTCAAGAATTTGATCAAGGCTTTGGCATGAGCCTCGGAACAGAGCAATAGGGCCAGCATGGAGATTTTTGAAGGGGTTTTCCCCAGTTGTTCTACGACATCATAGTCGCTTTTCTTAATTATCTTTAAAATCTCCTCCATTTCCTTTTGGGTGGTCTCGGGGATTACCAAAGGCGGAGCCCTCGTCCTGACGGGCGCTTCTTGGATCCCCTTACCTTTATCAGCAGTAGCAGCAGAGGGTACAACTATGGGAGTAACAATTTCTTCAATAACTGGACTTCGCACAGAGATGTTGACTGGCATAGGAGCACTTGAGGGTCCGAAGATTTCCCTTGAAGGAGCAATCTCCAGAGAGAAGATTCTTCCGCTACGAGTGATCTTACTTGTCCTTGCAATATTTCCTATGTCAGGAGTTTCTTCATCGGAATTCTCTTCCACTGATTCAATCTGCTTAACACCGTGGTAGAAGATCTCTCCTCCATAATTCCACGGTATTGTCTTGTTGGACTTGTATGGGATAGGCCCCGGCATAGTAATCTTCAGCGGTACAATCTTTGGATCGGGTGTAATCTTAACAGGTCTTTTGGAGACCTTGGAAAGACTGGCGGAAATGGTAATTATAGCAACATCGTTGATTGGAGTAACAGGAGTAACGGGAGTTTTCTCAAAGAGGATCTCTTGATTATCCATTAGGCCTAACTTCAATAACGGACAGTCGGATTGTAGGGACGAACAATGGTAACAATCTTTTTCACAGCCTGGGAAGATCCCGGCTTTCAACAGATTCATCTTGATTATTGGAAATGGGGTCATTAAGTCATCAACAGCAGTAACATACAGATCCTCTTCAATAGCACGGACATTGTGACCATGCTTGGGCATTGAGGCAGAAATCACATTCGGCTTTTCGGGCGCGTCGAATTCTACCTCCTTGGCATCTATTAAATCCTGAATCTTGTTTTTAAGGGCCCAACAATTGTTGGTGTCGTGCCCTATGTTATCCGAATGATAAGAACACTTGGTGTTGGGATGGTAATATGGAGAAGTGGTATTTGTATTCTTCGGTGCCTCTCTCAAATTAGTAAGGTTTAATTTCAGGAGATGGGGGAGAACCTGAGCGGGTGTCATGTTTATTTGGGTATATTGCCGTTGTGGCCTTTCTACCCTTTGCTGGTAGGTTCTAGGTTGATCATTCCTTGGTTGACTATTTCTAGGATGATCAGATGCGGACTTTTGAATCAATACGGCCCCCACTGCTGGTCGGCGTTCCATCCTTCCTTGTCCTCTCTGAGAGTAAACAGCTGACACCTCTTTCTTGGCTGGAAAGGGTGTTTTGACGGCAACGGAAGCAGATGTATCTTTCTGAATTTTACCGCTCTTGATACCAGCTTCGACTCTTTCACCAGTCAGAATTAATTCAGTGAACCCCGCTGATGAACTCCCTATCAGGTGATTAAAGAATGGACCAGACAGCGTCCCCAAAAACATATCAACAAGCTCTCTTTCAGACAATGGTGGATGCACCCTTCCAGCCAAGTCCCTCCACTTCTGGGCATACTCCTTAAAGCCTTCGTTAGAGACCATACCCATACTTTGTAATTGAGTACGAGTAGGTGTTAAGTCGGCATTATATTGATATTGTCTGTAGAAGGCAGCAGCCAGATCCTCCCAATTATGCACATCAGATCTTTCAAGCTGGTAAAACCAATCTAGTTGCGTACCCGAAAGACTATCTTGAAAAAAGTGGACCCAAGATCTTTATCAGAAGAATGAGGTTGGATCTTTCTGACATAAGACCGTAGGTGCATCTTTGGGAAAGACAAACCATCGTATTTAGCAAATGTAGGCACCTTGAATTTAGGGGGAATCACAATCCCAGCAACCAACCCTAGATCTTCGAAATCCAACCCAGGCACTCTTTGTACCTCCATGGCTGCCAGACGCTCTTCCAGATTCTTGTACTTGTCGTCTGCAGGAGGATACTGCTGCTCGAAATAGTCTTCATCCTCTTCTTCTTCTTCTTCTTCAGCCTCAAACTCAGATGGTACTGCAACTCCCTTTCCTTTACCTACCCCTTCATCAGATGTTGAGGGGAAATCCAGGACCCTTCTAGCTTGATTCTCAAATCTTCTACCCAGAGTAGCCACACCGACTCTTTTCTTTTTCTTTTTCTCTTTTTCCTTTTCCTTCTCTAACAGTGCTTTAAGGTCCTCCTGACCCTTTGCCAAGGTCATGAGGAGTTGTTGGAACTGTGAATTTTACGCTTGTAAGTCTTTGATCGTCTGCTCTATATCCATCTTGCTGAAATAAACAGCAGAAAGATAAGGAACCTGGTGTAAAGACCTGTTTATGCATATGATGAATGAAATGTATTCATGTAATGCATTCAAGGATTCATAAATTCAAAGTTGTTGAAACAAAAAAAGAACACACGTCATATTAATAAGAAGAATTTGTTAGTACATAAATGCCCCATGGGCAAAATAAATACAAAATTCTAATGTAAAAAGACGTTGTGCATCCTCTTTGGTGCGATGTAGGTGTTGAGAGTCTGCTCTTCGTGGAGTCGACGAGTAAGTTCCAAAACCTTCTTCTCACTGGCGTAGAAGCTAGCTTCAAAAGTGTTTCGTTCTTCCTTGAGCTGTATCCAACTCTTTTGCAAATCTTCCAATGATGTTGGCATGTCAGGATGCAGGAGGGTGTATGGAACCTCTCCTTCCATAACAGGCTCTTTGATCATAGAGAGAATGTAGTGGTAAGGCATCATAAGACTCTGGGAGCGGGTTCGTACCCACTTGAGGTAAGGCTCAAGGGGGATGGAATTCTTGTGTCCTAGTGTCTTACTGTCCACTTTGTTGGGCATCCTCCAAGCTCGGATAAACCTTTGTCGAAGTCCTTGAGCATCGTTGTCGAAGTCAAAAACCAAGTCCAAAATCAGCATGTCATGAGGGCCATCCCTTCGGGAATACCCAAATTGTCTTAGAGCCAAACATGGGTTGTAGGTAATGCCTCCCCTAATGCCAATTAATGGGACATTAGGGAATTCCCCACAACGATCAATGATGATGACATTTTCTCTGGACCGAGAACACCAATGAACATCAGAATGTGTAAGAGTCATTAATCGTTGTGACCACCTCAAGCCTTGTCCATTCTTCAAGACTGATTGGGGAAGGTAAGAAATAAACCACCTTGCTAGAAGAGGAGTACAGCACATGAGAACACCTCTTTTCCTCATTGTTCGTGTGTAAAATGAGTGTAGGATGTCCCCAAGCAATATAGGCACAGGATTCCGAGATATGAAAATCTTGACAGCATTCATATCTATAAGCTGATCAGGGTTTGGGAACAAGACCAACCCATAGATTAGAAGTGCTACAATCTTCTCAAAAGCTTGCAGATCTAGAGAATTCCAACAATCTTGTGCCTTCTCAAACAGAAACTTTGCCAAGAAACCCTTGACACCACTTCTGGTTTCCCAATGACCTTTGATATCAGATGGTTGCAAGTGTAAGGCTTGAGCAACATCTTCAGGCTTTGGCTCTCTTCCCGTACCGTTGTAGGGTAGTTGATGGAGAATAGAAATCCTCAGGAGTTGAGAAAATTCCTCCAAAGTAGGTACTAGTTGGTAATCAGGAAATGTAAAGCAATGGTGGAGGGGGTCAAAGAACTGGAAGAGAACTTTCACCATGTCTTCTTCAATGTTGGAGTTGACCAAGTTGAGAAGTCTACCATGTCTTTCATTGAAGGGAGAATTCTCCGGAATCTTGGAAACAAGCTCCTTGAGTAGAGGAGGAATACTCACAAGGTTGACCTGAATTGTTTTCCTGCGAAATGATTCCATTACCTACAAAACAGGAACAAAGATGAAAATCCAAACCCTTGAAATGGTTAGTGGATGCATATGATGCTTCATGATGTTCATGATGTATGCACAAGTATATGTACAAGCAAATCACACAAGTTCCTAGTTTCAGGTTTGCATGGGGTTTCATAGGTAAGTACCCTCTTGAAGTTTAGTTGGCTCAAGCTGTCCTATAAATAGTAACCGGGTACTAAGGAGCTCAATATCACTGGATTATTTTCTGTGTTCATTGTTTCAGTTTAACCACTTTATTGACGACCGAAATATTCCAAGAAAATAACCCTCAATGAGTGTAGTATCGAGTATCTACCAACTTCAGACTGCACCAAAGCCGGTCATCTCACTACTCCTAAAAAGGCCAAGATGGTCAATTAAAGGTTTTAAAAGTCCATTAGTGCTTCATGACATCACTCAGCGGCCCCGTATTCTCTTTGATTGACTCAAAGGCTACCGGTACTCATAAATATGTCGCACTAATACAGCTATTGCTTTAACCATGTCAGTATACCCCCACACAGTTTCCACAACGTATTGCTATTTACCTATGAATGTTTCCCAAATCCGAGTAGAGGATTTCAAACCCAAGCAATAGAACCAAATGTAAAGAAATCAAAGCAAACAAGGCAAGCATGTAAAGGTGATCTTAACCCTAAGGTTACTCTACTTTTAAAGTTTTCCCCAGCAGAGTTGCCATTTCTGTGATACAGCGGGAGAACTGACTTGAGGTTTTGCGTTTGTGTTCGCAAATGTTTCGGTTTAGCAAGAGTCGCCACCGACTTTTTATTTTATCCAAAGGAAAGGTCAAAAAGCACAGAAAATACCTTTGAGATGTTTTCTTGGGTTCGGGGGGTAGATTATGAAAAGGGAAGGTGCAAGCACCCTTTTCATCCATGGTTATCCATGGGCTCTTAGTTACTTGTTTAGATCACTTGCTTTTGCTTTTCAATTGTGTGAAATGGTGCTCTGTGTGGTTTTGAAAATGTTTTGAAAAGAGGCCATCGTTGTGGCAACCTTTGTAATTATTCTTGTTTGAATATATACAAAGGTGTTTGTCTTTTGAAAAGATGTTTCAATGTTTGAAAGTTTGTTTTTGGGAAATGTTTTGGAATTGTATTGTGAAGTGTGTTTGAAAATAGCAAGGATGTTTTTGCAAGTTTTGATCAAGTAACTAAGAGTTGTCTACCCTATTTTACTCAAAGATCTTTCCTACACATTTTTAACCCTTTTGACAGTATTGTTTTACCATTGCATTTGGTAAACAACCTTGTGTTTGGATGTTAAACGGGACAGGCGCGGGTCATCGTATGGACCATGATAGCAATTGTGCTAAGTATCTTTAGCAAATTTTTGAGGGACTAGATCATTTTGTATAGGCAACCAAGAGAGCGTCATCGAGGGACTATGATCTTTTGTTTTGTTTTTGTTTTGCCAAGATACTCAACATGCATAACATGGCCATTTTCAAGGCAACAAGTGGATGAAACCCTAGGGGTGCATGTGTGCATTGTGTTGTCAATTTTCATGCTTGTTTTTGTCTTTGTATTAGTCAAGCTATTTGTTTGATTTTGTATTTTTGCATACAAACCCTAATCTCTAACATGGCATATTTGAAAGCATAAAAATGCGTAAACCTAAGCTATTAGAACATTGATATGGGGAGGGGGATACAATTTTGAATGGGGAGTATTTGCAAGAAAATAAAACCCTAAGATCAACTATTACATCTAAATTGAATTCTTTACATCAAATAATAAATAAGCAATATTTAAATAAGCAATTTAAATATAAAATGTGCAAAATATTATAAGTATGCATAAAAATGTTTTTGTTTATTTTTATGTATGTAAAAATATAATATTTAATGTATTAAAAAAATAAAAATAAAAGATTATTTTTATTAAGGGTAGAAACCCTAATTTTCTTTTAAGAAAGTATATATATTAATTATATTATTTATGTACAATAAAATAACAAAATATATACAAATGACAAAAAATAAAAATATACTAGAAAAATATTATTTAAGTATGTAAATAATAATAATAATAATATAATATTTTTATATATTGTTTTCACATTTTTATTTAAAGGAAATAAAAGTATGTTATTCCATAATTATTTCTATGTCTAAAAATAATAAAAATAAAAATAAATTGAAAATTAAATAAAATATTTTTGGTAATTTTTGAAGTTTAGAAAAATATTTTAAAGTCAGAAATAAAAATAAAAATAGAAAAATATCAAGTAATAATGAAATGGGCCAGGGGGTGCAATCAGCAAGTCAATGGTGCAAATAGTAAGGAAATGGCAGGCCCAGCCCAACACTTCATCTTCAACCTTTGTCATATACAAAAACGCGCGCCTATGTACAAAATCTGGAAAACCTGCATACGTGCTCTAAAGTGAAAACTCATAACACCAAAGTTATAGCATTTTTCAAGACGATTCATGTAAAGAACTCAATCTAACTCTCAAAGACCAGAGAGAATTTCTCTGGCCCTAAATTCTAACCTAACTTTTTCAAGAAGTTCATGAATCAAATTCTCTTAACACGATTAACTTAAATGAAATCTAAGCATGTGTACAGCTTCAGGGCTATGAGTACTACATTTTTTATTCACAAAACTAAGCCTAATGATTCCTAAATAGAGAGATAGGAAGTTGACAAATACCTATTTCAGTTGAACTCATGTATGGCAATGTGGAGCTTTTCAGTGAGACCTGAGGTGCTTTGGAGCTTTCCTGAACTTCCTCTGACCTTCCCCAATGCCTAGTTTGCTTTGGACTTGCTTGAACAAGCTTGTAGAAGTCAACCTGCACAAGCTGAAAACAGAAATGGTGAAGCTTGCAAATGGAGCTACAGTTAATGGCCAATGGTTGGGATAGCTCGGGTGGGTTATGTGGAAGGTATTGGAACAGGTTTGAGGCAAAACGCACGAGTAGTTTTTGCTATGGAACTCCAAGTGCAGAAACTGCCCTGTTTTGCAAGAGGAATGTGTTTTGATGTTCAAGAGTGTTTAAGGGATCAATAACTCATGTTTCTGGCTCAAAGAAATGTGAGGAACTTGTTTGGAATGGTCACTAAGCTTGGTTATAACAGATGTGAAAGTTGTGTGATTTTGGCAAGTTTCTTTGTTATGAAGCAAAAGGTGGGAAGTGACCAAGAGCAGGCATGTACAGGCTAGCTCTAACCCTGCATACACTTGGTGAGATTGGCCCCAAGTTTGTGGATTTGATTTTTATGCCTAGGATTTGGTTCAAGGCTCAAGGATGCAATTTGACATGAAGCAAATTTGACAAAAATGGCAATGTTGCCTTTTTGCTATTTTTGGATTAATCTCTTGTGTAATCCTTTAATGATCAGAACAAAGCTTCAAACCATTGGATTTGCATTTAATTATTGAGTATGGAAGGGTTTAGGGACCTGTAATCAAGTACAAATGAAGCTGGACAGAAATTGCAACTTGTATCAATATGAAAATGCCATGGATCAAAAGTGAGTTTTTTCCAAATTCAAACCTTCGATTCTCCCTAACCATAAATGATTTTGGTGAGTTCTTGGACATTTTGGAAATATTGTAACATGCTCTACAATCCATATTTGAAATGAATTTTGATATTCCAAGTGGAACTATGTGAAAAATGGTCATGAAGATAGGTCAAAATCCTGCCTAAACTAGGGCAAGATTTCACTAAGTTAAAAGTTTCATGGACCCTTGTTCCAAAAATCATAACTTGAGATCCAAGCTTCTTTTGGGAAAACTTTGTGAATCAAAGTTGTAGAATTTGTGGAGGAATACAACTTTCATGTTATAAGTTTTGTTTGAATCCAAATACATCATGGTGAAAATGTTGGGCAAAGTTGGGAAAAAATAAGAAAATTTCATAACTTAGAAAAATTCTAAGTTATGAAATTTTTCAATCTTAAACCCTAATTTGCAAAATTGGGTTTCTTGATGAACAAGTTTCATGTTTTGACTCATCTTGATGAAAATGACCCTTGGCACTTGATTTTGACCAAAAAGTCAAAGTTTGACTTTTCAGTGTACAGTTGATTTTTGATCAGTTGACTGGAAAATTCATCTGTCAATCCAATGCAATTGAGATCTTTTGAACCTTGTGAATAGGTAAAGATGATGCCATTTAGTCCTTAAATCCATGTTTGAACCCAATTTGCCATTGGCTAGGTGAAAAGTCATAAATTTCCCTTCTGTAGTCAAAACCCTAAAAATGACCATTTTACCCTTTTGATGATCTGATCAAATTTCTTGAGGAGTTGTGGTCCAAACTTGATCAAATGGTTCATATGAACTTATAATATTGATGTGGATCAAAATTTATGAGGTTTGACTGTAAATTGGCCATAGTTGACTTTTTCCCCAATACAACTGATTTTTTAGGTCAACTGTCCAATTGACTGGACAAAAATCTGATTCAAGGCTTGAAACTTGGTATGAGCAATCTTGTAGGTCCAACATTAAGTATGAAAGTCACATTGAGCATTAGAAGTCCAAAATTACTTGTGCAAACTCAAACCCTAATTTAGGTCAACAATGTAAGGAGATGTCTTGAGCAGAGCAAACCCTAGCTTGGTCTTGAGTTCAAAGAGTCTTGTGATGAGAAATATTGATAAAATGAGAGGGAAAATTTTGGGGTACAACAATATAGATCTTGAATATAATCAAGAGGTCCCAGTCACTCCTCCTGTGTCTTTAAAAGAGGTGGATGATTTGGAAAAAACGTTGAAACATGCTCAGAGGGAGAGGAAGAGCTAGAGCTCAATCTCCTTAACTTGACTAAAGAGAAAAGACAAATGTAGCGCATACTCGAATCGAAAGACCAACAGATTCAAAAGGAACGTGAAGCATTTGAAAAGGAAAGTTTAAAAAGGAAATGTTCGATCGAATGGCTGTTAAGTGCTACTTTTAATCTGGATTCCCATAATCAGAGGCTGGAAGATGCTACTAATGAAATTGGAAAGTTGAACAGATGGTATGAAAAAGTCGTGCAAGAAAAGAAAGTATTAGAGGAAAAATTGAGGGCTCAAATCTAAAGCTTGGCCCAAGTATCTTTAGATCAAGAAGAACAGTTGAAATACCTCACTACCAGGCTTCAGGATAGCCAAGAGTCAGAAGTTAGAGAGCGCCTTGTAAAAATGAGGGCAGAAAGACATCTGGCCCAGAAAACTGATGAGTACGAGCAAGTATGCCTCAAGCTGGAGGGCCTCCAGAAGGACTTCCTAATACAGCGAAGACTCTATACAGAGCTGAGAGCTGAAAAGATGTATTTGGAATAGTAGTATACAAAGATTGCCCAAGCAGGAAGGGATAACCACGTGATAATTCCCAACCTCTACCAGGAATACCGATACTACAAAGATAAGCATGAGAAGCCCGCGTTTTTGGCCAACAACCTCATCGAAGACATTCCCAGAAGCTTAAAGGACGCGGAAAGTGTAATGGTCCCTCTCCCAAAGGACGTTGACAATTTTCTCAAGCTGTGCAGGACAATGGTCAGTCGTTTCAAAGAAGATATTCACAAACGGGCTTAAAAGATTGTTTTCCTTTTGTTTATTTCCCTTCCATAAAATTTATTGTTTTAGAATTATAATACTTTTCAATATCTGAAATGTATCATGTTTTAAAGACAAATGATGTTTCAATAAAAGCAATGTGTTTCCTATCTTGTTTGTGTATTCATTTTCCAAATACTCACCAAATAAGAAAAGTAAAACCTTAAAAATATATATACACGATATTATAAAAAGAATATATATGCCCAAGTGAATAAGACACGCAAATCATAAATCTTAACATCATGCATACATAATCATGCACTCATAAAAACATTACATCTCATAAATTTGCCACTCAAAAACTCATTTTTTTTTCAAAAATATTCTCCAGTTGAACCATTGGTAAAAGGAAACCACCACCTCCTTGGCCGCCGTATCAAAGAAGAGCTCACCAACTAAGAGCCATGGAACAAATAGAAGAGAATCAAGTAGATTTCAAAATAGATCAAGAGCAAGTTAAGAACAACGTTGACTCAATGAGGGGAGATATGAGTCAGGTTCTTATAGCTTTAAAGAACATCATTGATAGACAAGAACAGATTCCCAGAGTAGCCTTCGAAGAAATAACCCAAGCTATTGGTGCATCGAGCGGTAACCAACTGAAAAAGGACTACAGACAGGGCCACAGAAATCTGTCATGGCTAAACACGAGACGAGACAAGAAACTGAGGGGTTTATCCCACCTCCACCAAAGGCAGAGGCATCTCACACCCTGTAAATTCCGGTTAATCATGCTTACTATTACTTGGACTTATAATACAGAGATCACGATTTAGAGGATGTTAATTAGGCACCGCAGAAAGTGACTAACACCCCTGCTGTTGAAAACTCGTTGGCACTGGACCAATACAAAGCTCTAGAAGAAAGGTTGAAAGTCGTGGAAGGATATGATGATTTTGACGTCGATGCCCTCGAGATGGGTCTCGTTCCGGATGTAATAATTCTACCGAAATTCAAAGTACCCAACTTTGGAAGATACAAAGGACTCACTTGTCTGAGAAACCACCTGCGCATGTACTGTAGGAAAATGAATGCTTACACTCAGAACCAGAAGCTAATGATTAATTACTTTCAAGATAGTTTGAGTGGGGCATCTCTGGATTGGTATATGCAGTTGGAAAGGACGCATATAAAAACATGGGCAAATCATGCCAATGTATTTCTGAAGCAGTATAAATACAACCTGGATATGGCGCCTACCCGCACACAACTCCAGAACCTATCCCAGAAGAAGTAAGAGTCCTTCAAAGAGTACGCTCAAAGGTTGAGGGAGATGGCATCTCGTGTGCAACCACCACTTTTGGAGAAAGAGATAGTCGACATGTTCATGGGAACCCTACAAGGGGTATACTATGAAAAGATGGTAGGAAGCATTTCTTCCAGATTTTCTGACCTAGTGACTATTGGAGAAAGGATTGAGACAGGGATAAAGAATGGAAAGATTCAAGGGGGGTCATCAAATGACCCTTTCAACACAAAAAGACCGGTCCCTAATTTCATAAAAAGGAAGGAAGGTGAAGTTAATGTTGTGGCTTCATAACCAAGAGCACAACAACCATTGATGATTCTGCGAGAGCAGCAGCAACAGAATAAGTTTGACAGGCCCCTGAGGAAGTTTGATCCTCTGCCTATGCCACATAGCTAGCTATTACAGCACTTAGTCAAAGTGTCTTTGGTAGAGCTCAAACCTCTATCTCCACCAGCTGGGGCACTTCCACCAAGATATGATGCCAACGCTAGATGTGAGTATCATGCAAATTCTCTAGGCCATACCCTAGAGAAATTTTGGGCCTTTAGGCATAAGGTTCAAGACTTATTGGAGGCTTAAGATATTACCTTCAAAAAACTGAACATCAAATCAAACCCCATTCCTCCACATGCTGGTCCAATAATAAATGTGATCGAAGTAGTCACTGATTATATGGCGAGTAAAAAAGCAAAGTCTTCGATAAGTCTGTTAAAAGAATATCTATTGGAATGTGGATTCCTTCTTGAACATAACGAAGCTTTCAAAAAAACCTTACAACAATTTGTGGATCAGAGGATAGTCCAATTTGGGCCATACCCTGAAGTTAAGTATATAGCAGCAATTGAAGGAAGTATGAAGAAACCATTGGTAATTCATTATTAAAGGCCAAATCATGACAAGAAAACTCTCGTGATTCCGTGGGGGATTCAACAGAAACCCTTACAATAAAACAAACTATGAAAATACCATTAGTGCAAGAGACTATGATGGTAATTAAAGGGTCATCTCCTATCCCTTACAAAAGTGACAAGGAAGTATCATGGAGTTATGATCCGGCTATATATGTCAATGGATCGAAATAGGAATTTGATCCATCATCAAGTCAAGAACCTGCAATTTCAAATATAGCAGGGACAGGGGGCATAACCTGTAGTGGTCGGGTGTTCAGAACTAAACCATTGGAGGAAAATGACAATGTGTTGAAAAACAAAAATGACTTATTGACAAAAGAGAAAGGAAAATGGGTAGAATAGGTGAATCAGGAGCCTGCGAACAAAAGCTTCACCGACCAATAGGCCGATGAATTCTTAAAGATAATTAAGAGAAGTGACTATAGGGTGGTGGACCAACTTCACCAAACTCCAGCCAAGATTTTCATACTCTCGTTGCTCATCAATTCAGAAGCGCATCGGGATTCTTTGATGAAAGTCTTAAGTTCTTCTCATGTTGTAGAAGAAATCACTATGAACCAATTTGATAATATGGTAGCAAATATGACGTATGGGTCCTATTTGGGTTTCAACGACAGTGAGTTACGTCCATAAGGCCGAGCTCACAATCAAGCACTACATATTTCAATACAGATAGGTACTACGAGTCTATCCGTGGTACTTACTAATACCGGTTCTACTGTCAATGTGTTACCCAAATCTAGCTTAATGAAGTTAACACTAGACGGTGTTGTAATAAGGCCAAGTTCTACAATAGTCTAAGCTTTTGATGGTTCTCAGAGTACAGTATTCGAAGAAGTAGACCTTCCCGTCAAGATCGGTATGAACATGTTCTATATCACCTTTCAAGTCATGGATAAAGAATCGGCGTATACATGTTTACTCAGATGACCTTAGATCCATACAACAGAGGAAGTCACTTCGACTTTACATCAAAAATTGAAGTTCTTTGTTTAAGGAAGATTGGTCATAATTGGTGGATAAGAATACATCTTCGTAAGTCATATTGAGTCCTACAGGTATATCAGTGCTGACGAAGATTGCATAGCTACACCATTTCAAGTATTGGAGGTTGCTTCAATGAGAACCTTACCGATAGAAAAAGTCAAAAGGCATACCATGACCTCTTGGAGAGACTTACAAATAGAAGTGGAGAATGGTGACTCGAAATTCTTGGGAAAGCTCCCTGAAATATCTGAGAAGAAGAACCATTTTGGCTTGGGTTATGAATCATCGAAGGCTACTCTAAAAGGGAAAGCACGGTTTCCACCAATCCAGGAGACCTTCATCAGCAGAGGGGTAGAGCAAGGCGAACAAGTGGCAATGGTGTCCCACAAAAACAACATCAAATGGGCATCAGATTTCATCTGTTAGTGCACCCCGGGCGAAGAGCCGAAGAAATGGACAATTGGGGAGATTCCTGAAATTTTCTTTCCAAAGTAATTTTTCTTTGTTTTTGAAAGAACCCATGCCAAGCCCGAGGCATAGGGTTTGTTTGTAAGGGTCCACGTGTGTTTCAATTGATATTCATGATTAATAAAATATGTTTCATACTCAATTAAGATCTTTGTTTTTTCTTTTGCATTTATACTACATATTTTAAAAATGGCAATACTTTCTCTCATATGCATTTTTCAAATTTACGTACTAAACAAAAACTACACCAAAACATGATAAATGTGCAGATCCATGCCCAAAATCACCGATGATGTTACTGCTACTATCCGATATGATTTTGATGCTCCCATCAACCAAGTTAAAGAGGAAGATGTTGAGGATCTTGAACTTTCTGAAGAACTGGAAAGAAGCATAGAACAAAAGGATGACAGTATACAACCATACCAAGAGCCTATTGAGACTATTAATCTTGGTGCAGAAGAGGATCCGAAAGAGATCAAGCTAGGGGCAGCACTAGAATAAAGCGTCAAAGAAAGACTAATTAAGTTATTGCACGAGTATGTGAATATATTCGCCTGGTCCTAAAAAGACATGCCAGCATTGGATACGGACATTGTAGTACACATATTACCTCTCAAAGAAGGTTTTCCCCCTATCATGCAAAAGCTCAGGAGAACTCGTCCAGATATGTCCAGCAAAATTCGATATGAGGTTCTTAAACAATTCGACGCGGGATTCTTGGCAGTGGTAGACTATCCACCTTGGATAGCTAACATTGTGTCAGTACCCAAGAAAGATGGCAAAGTATGAATGTGTGTAGATTATCGGGATCTAAACAGGGCAAGTCTGAATGACAATTTCCCGCTACCTCACATAGATGTTCTAGTGGACAACACGGCTCAAGCTTCGGTATTCTCATTCATGGATGGCTTCTCAGGTTATAACCAGATTAAAATGGCGCCCGAAGACATGGATAAGACTACCTTCATGACACCTTGGGGCATTTTCTGCTACAAAGTAATGCCATTTGGTTTGAAGAACCCAGGGGCAACCTATCAACGAGCAATGGTGACATTGTTCCATGATATAATTTACAAGGAGGTTAAGGTGTACGTAGATGATACAATCTTCAAATCTCATACAGAAGAGGACCACATCATACATTTACAAAAGTTATTTGACTGACTGTGAAGGTTTAAATTAAGGTTGAATTCAAAAAAGTGTATCTTTGGTGTCAGGTCAGGCAAGTTATTGGGTTTTATTGTAAGCCAGCATGGTATCAAAGTGGACCCCGCCAAAGTAAAAGCTATACAAGAAATGTCAGCGCCAAAGACAGAAAAAGAGGTGCGTGGTTTCTTAGGACAATTTAACTACATTTCAAGGTTCATATCACACCTAACTGCCACGTGCGAGCCTATATTCAAATTGCTGCGAAAAGACCAAACTGTAACATGGAATAAGGGTTTCCAGACAGCTTTTGAGACGATAAAGAAATATTTACAAGAGCCACTAATATTGATTCCATCAGTTCCGGGGAGACCTCTCATTATGCACCTAACAGTACTTGAAGGATCGATGGGATGTATATTGGGTCAACAAGCCGAAACAGGTAGAAGAGAGCATACAATCTACTACCTCGGTAAGAAATTCACTGACTGTGAAACTAGATACTCGCTCCTCGAGAAAACTTGTTGTGCACTGGCTTGGGCTACTAAAAGATTGAGGTAATACATGTTAACACACACCACGTGGCTAATAGCAAGGATGGATCCTTTAAAATATGTGTTTAAGAAACCAGCTCTTATAGGGAGAATTGCTCGATGACGGATGTTACTATCAGAGTATGACATATATATGTTACCCAAAAGGCCATAAAAGGTAGTGTATTAGCTTATCATCTAGACCATCAACCATTGCCAGAGTATCAGCCCATGAAATTTGACTTTCCAGACAAAGATGTTATGGCTATTGATGACTACGAAATACCTGGACCCGATGAAGGACCTGAACCAGAGGAACATTGGACACTCATGTTCAAAGGGGCTTCAAATGCATTGGGACATGGTATCAGGGAAGTCTTAACTTCTCCAAAGAAATGTTACAAACCTTATACCGTAAGGTTATGTTTCGACTGCACCAATAATATCATCGAATATAAAGCTTGCGTCCTAAGTCTGGAAGCTGCCATCGATCTGAGAATCAAATACCTTGAAGTATTCGGAGACTCCATATTGGTCATATGCCCAGTCAGAGGTGAATGGGACACCAAACACCCAAACTTGATTCCATATCGGGATCATGTCTTAAAGCTAGTTGCGGAATTCACGAAAATCGCTTTCAACCACATCCCGCAAGAAGAAAATCAAATGGCAAATGCTCTAGCAACCTTGTCAGCTATGTTTAAAGAAACTTGGCCTAACCACGAGCTGCGCATCACTATCTGACATTTTGAAGAGCCAGCACATTGCCTCGCTATTGAAGAAAGACCGGATGGTAAGCCTTAGTTCTACGACATCAAGAGATATCTTGAAAAGCAAGAATACTCTTAAAATGCCTATGTGTGATACGGTGGGAGAACTGACTTGGGTTTTACGTTTGTTTTCGCACTTGTTCGGTTTAGCAAGAGTCGCCACCGACTTTTTATTTTATCCTAAAGGAAAGGTTAAAAAGCACAGGAAAAACCTTTTGAGATGTTTCGTGGGTTCGGGGGGTAGATTATGAAAAGGGAAGGTATTAGCACCCTTTTCATCCATGGTTATCCATGGGCTCTTAGTTACTTGGTTTTAGATCACTTGCCTTGATTTTTGATTGCTTGAAATGGTGTGTGTATTTGTGTTTTGAAAATGTTTTGAAGTAGACGCCTTTGTTTCGGCAACCGGTGTAATGACTCGTGTTTGAGTATATACAAGGGTGTGTATCTTTTCGAAAAGATGTTTCAAATGTTTTTGAAAGTTTTGTTTTGAAAGTGTTGTGGAGTATGATTTAAAAAGTAGGCAAGTGTTTTTGCAAGTTTGATCAAGTAACTAAGAGTTTGTCTACCCCTATTGTACTCAAAGGTTTTTCTCATGTTTTAACCCTTTTTAAAATGTTGTTCCACCATTGTATTTGGTGGACAATCTTGCGTTTAGGATGTTTAACGGGACAGGCGCAGGTCATCGTATGGACCATGAATGCAATGGTGCCAAGTGTCTTTGGCAATTTGCTTGAAGGGACTATGATCATTCTGTTTAGGCAACTTTCGAAAGCGTCATCGAGGGACTTATGATCATTTGAATTATTTTGCCAAAGATACTCAACGTGCAAGCATGGCCCATTTTGGAAGGCAACATGTGGGATTACCCTAGGGGTGCAAGTGTTATTGTGTATTGATTTCATGTATTTGTCTTGTATTAGGTTATCTAGCGTTTGATTTTATGTACATGCAAACCCTAGGTCTAATCATGGTATATTTGAAAACGATAAATTGCGGGAATTTAAAGTCTACGCTATTACAAATAAGTATCCGGGAGTGGGGGTACAATTATTTACAAATGGGGATGAGACTTTAGGAGCATAATGTCCAAATAATTACAACCAAATCGAATCGATCGCAAATGTAAATAAGTAGTGTATAGCAATGTACAAGAATAAGCAAATGTGTATGTGGAAAGCAAAGTAAATGTATCGACGTATTTGTGTATTGTAAGTGTGCAAGTGTATGTGTAAATGATTATGTGATTTATTTACAGGTTGAGAAATGTGAACTTAAATGTATTATTAAGTATTTTGTTTAATATGTACAAATAAAGTATTTTAAGAAAAGAAAAGTATTAACTTAAAAAATTTAACATTTCATGTATACAAAAAATTAATTAAAGAAAGTAGAAGTTTAATTATAATTCAATGTTTTTATGTACAAACATTTTTTTTTTTGAAAAAGGTTTTAAGATTAAGAAAAAGAAAATTGTTTTAAGTTCTATATATTATGTATTAATGTTAGTGTATTTTCTAAAATGTAACGATTAATAATATTTTTAAAAATGTTATTTTATTTATCAAAACAAAAAAAGTATTATATTAGTTTAAACTAAAAAAAAATGATAAGTGAAGAAAATGTTAGTTTAAAACAAAAAAAAAAGGAAGATGGGCTCAAAGGAAATTTATGGCCCAAACAAGGTTTGAAACAGAAGCCAAAAGGGGGGGTGCCAGTTGGAAACGCGTTTGGGCTTTAGTGTTTTTTGAACGGGTTATGGCCCAAGGCTTGAGACAAATGTTTGTAAGGGTTTGGGATGTTTGTTCATTTGGAATCAGCTTTAGGGTTTGTGAGAACAGCGTCGTTGTCGCTTTGCTTCGTTCGTCTTTCGTACGCCTCCGCCTCTGAGTTTCTCTGTCCCCGTTGTCAGAGGCGCCGCCTCCTTCTCCTTCCTTTCATGGTTACGTAGACGTTTGGCCAAGAGGTAACGATCATGCTCTTTCAATCCTTAGGGTTTTAAATTCTTGCATGTTTTTTAACGTTCTGATTTCGATTCTTACATCATGATTACATTCTGTTTATATGAGGTTTTTGAAGGAAGAAAAAAGAAAGGGAAGAAATGGACCTTTCGGGAGGAAAAGAAATGGATGGTGGTGCACTAGACGGCCAAGGACGGAGAAACGTGATGAGGCTGTGAGCTTTGGGGAGACTTCCCTGGTACTCAGTATTTTTTCCTTTTTTGTTGTTTAATGATGATGATGTCTGAGAACCTCTTGGATAATTTTCTTTTCCTCTTGAATGCTTGCTTCATCTGTTTCACTTCTTTTCCTCTTTGGCTTGCTGAGTATGCTTGATGCCTTGATGATGAATATGGTTGTACTAATGCTTCTTTATCCTCTTCTTCTTGCTTGCCCTTTTGTCTCTGTTGCCTCTAATAATGTTGATGTTGCTCTGAGTATTGCTTCTTATGCTCTGAGATTATTTGATATGTTGTGCTTGGTTGCCTCAGTTGCCTTGTATGTTTGCCTATGATGAAAGTTTTCTGAGGCTTTTTGCGTTGCCTTTGAATGCTTTAGCTTGATGTGTTTGGTTTCCTGTTGATATTGGCTATATTGAATATGTTTGTTGATTGATATGCTGAGATATGTTGTGATGATTTGGGTGGCCCAATGATGAAACTTTTCTGAGGGCTTAGAGGTTGCCTTGATCTGACCAGGCCTGTGTTGAAAAGGGCTTGTATGCTTTTTTGCCTCATGTTTGTTTAGGCTTTTGTTGTTTGTATAGTTTCAGCAGGCTTGACAGGTTGATGGCTTATGCTGGTTTATTTGTTTAAGCTGGTTTTGAGCTTGACAGTTCAGGTTTTGACATAGTTTGGCATGGCTTTTTTTTTTGGGTTGGTTTCAGCAGGTGCAAAGCTTTTTTTTTTTGACAGGTTGAGTTTATGTGGTTTTTGGTGAGTTACAGGTTTACTGCTTGAAGCTTGTAGGGCTTTTTAGTTTAAGCAGGTAAGGCTTGATGCAAGTATCTTTGGCTTGATAGATTTGACACAGGTTTTTAGGCTAGGAGACTGGTTAGGCTTGGAATGCAGGTTGAAGGTTTGGCTTCTGGTTTATGCATAGGTTCTTGGCTTCATGTTTGTTAACGCAGGTGAAGGGGTTTTTTGGAAGGCTCTTAAGCTTGGGGCTTTATGTGCTTACAGGCTTTTTGTTTGGGGTATCTTTTGTTTGTGATTTCTGCCTCTCTCCTTTACTGTTCTATTGCAGTTTGTTTTATATATTTTCTTTCTCAAGCCTAAAGCCAGTAAGCCCATCTTCTTTCACTCTCTCTCTCCTCTATCTTGACAGTTTTAAGCATATTATATTGCTTATTTGTCCTTATGTTCTGAAAAGGTACTGCTGGAAAAATGATGATTTGAACATGCTTGCTTGCATATGTAGTTTTCCTATGCATTCTTTATGTACTTCTTCCATATTTTCAGCTTCTTTGTGACAGTATTTTGTACTTGTTTTGACTAGCCTTTGATAGCACTTTGGCAGCTTGTGGAAAGTTTGAAATTGGAACTTTGTAGTTCTAGTTTAGTTTGCCTTTGGACTTTGTTTGGCATGCTGTTTGAAACTTTTGGACTTATGCAGCTTTTTGACAAACTTTGAACTTGTGCAATATTAAAATTTGTGCATTTCATATTTCATTGCAAGCATTATTCATCCCTCCTTGTGAACCGGGAGAAATCCCGTGATTTGCAGAGAGGGAAAACTGATTCCGGCCAGTCGCCTTTAATGATGAGCCCAAATTAACTGTTTGTCTTCTTAATTTATCGGCTTTGACTTTTCTTTTGTTTCTTATTTTTTGCAGATAAAATCAAATGAAGCAGAGGGAACAATGAACAGAAGATGAAGACTTAGGAATTTAGGATAGTTTTATTCCAAATTTAATCATTTGTAAACATTTATTATTATGAATACTTTGTAAATAAATACTGTATTCAAACAACAATTGTAACGAATAATTAAAAGATGAATAAAATCCATTTTTTATCAGTTAATTCCTTTTCTTTTCTTTTTTCAATTATTTATTTTATTATTTATAATTCTTAAATTATAATAAATGGAAATAAATTCCAATTATCTTAACTTAGAATAAATAAACAATTAAATAAACATTGTGGTTTTAGCATCGATCAATTAATAAACCTGGCGCTTCAAAAATCCAAAGCAATGCACAGTCAATCACAACAACTGCCCAAATGTCTTTTCTCTTAATGATTCAATCAAACACTGCAAGCTCCCAGTCAGAAACCTCAGTCCATATTCCAGAGTGAAAAGCACTGTAGACTTAATTCTTTCTGCGCGCACAAAAACCCTAATTCTTGATTAAATGTCAAAGAAGCGTCCGCCTGATCAAAACTTGAGCCAAAATCAACCCAACCCTAAGCAAACTGTTTGAACTGTTCCAGAGCCATGAAAACCCTAATTTTGTCTGACTGACGAGAAAAGTCTGTTTGACCGATTCTTGAACCAGTCTGAAAAATCAGGAAAAAGCCCGAAACTGCGATTTCTTGTAGAGAAAGAGGAGGGCAAATTTTGGGGTACAACAGTTGCCCCTGTTCAATCTTCTTGAACCTGAAGAGTTAGATTGGCAAGTTTGTCGTTCGCGACTCGAGGGTAAAAGGAGATTGGACACTAGAGTGCCCAAAAATTTGCACTCAGTGATGTGATGGTAGAGGGAATGGGCTTACAGATGCCATTTGGTGATGGGCTTAAAGATGCCATCTAGGGATCTGACATAATCTTGTCGGGGGATGGGCTTAGAGATGCCATCTGGAAATGGGCTTAAAGATGCCATTTGGAAGTTGCTGGTAGGAGGATGGGCTTATAGATGCCATATGGAAATGTCTGGAGGAGGATGGGCTTATAGATGCCATCTGAAGGTGATTGTTAAACTGTTATGTCATTGGTGAGTGGACGAGTATCAGAAAGGTATCCATGTTTTGGAACATCTCTGAACTGGGGGTCTGAATAAGTAATAGATTGACATCCGTGTTTGGAGAATCCGTAAACTGTTTTCAGGAGTTGAAGTTGAATAAGCAATAGAGCAGCATCCGTTGTTGGGAAGCGTCCGTAAACCATTTTCAGAAGTCTTGAAGTGGAGGAGGAACCGGTGTAGGGTTTCCTGATGATGAGTCCGTGTAAAACTGCATCTGGATAAATCGGGAATAAGTATCAGAATGTCGTCGTGTCTAGATCACATCTGAACTATCTCTGGATGAATCTGGAATAAGTATCAGAATATCGCCGTGTCTAGATCACATCTGAACCATCTCTGGATGAATCTGGAATAAGTATCAGAATGTCGTCGTGTCTGGATCACATCTGAACCATCTCTGGGTGAATCTGGAATAAGTATCAGAATGTCGCCGTGTCTGGGTCACATCTGAACTATTTCTAGAAAGAATCTCGGAAGATGATAATCTTTGTCTGTCGACTGATCTTACCTGAAAAAGTAAAGAGTTAGCTGTATGCAATGTCATGATTGAAGAAGTGAAAAACACAAGAAGGGGGGTTGAATTGTAAAACTGAAAATCAATGCAATGAACAAGATATTTTTATCCTGGTTCGTTTGATCTCAAACTACTCCAGTCCACCCGTCAAGGTGATTTCGCCTCTCTCCAACGAGGTCTTAATCCACTATATTCAACTGAATATTACAAACTGCTTTAACAACTACTAAAGCCTTCTTGATGCAAACCACAACCCGGTTTGTCAAGGAAACACTTTCTTACAAAGAAGATAAATCTAAGTGTGTGAATGTTTTCTACAAAACTGTATCACAACTGTGATGTATACACAACTTTAAGCTTATGAAACTAGATTGCTAAAAACAATGATTGAGTAAGAGGATATGTAGCGTTTAGCAAACTGAGAGAAGGAAGATTATGATTAGCTTTTAGGCGTGTAAGATGTTGGAGAGCATTAGCCAATTCAATCTTCATAGTCTTGTTTATATAGCACTGAGATTGTTGAACGTTGGAGCAATATTCTTGATTCAATGCTAATAAAAAACTTTCCTTATCGAGCAGATCTTGTCTGGAATGAGGCCGTTGGTAATAATTTGCTTTCAATGCACAGTACCGTTGCTTACTTAATGCATGTTCTGGCTTGGCTCATTCTGACTCTGCTTAGCTGCTGATGAACTGTTGTTTTATTTATCAGAGTGTTGAGCGCAGTTCTGTTCATCAGGCTTCAGCATACACGTGAGTTAATCTTCTGATTCTGGTATTCTGATATAGCAACTTCTGATGCTGATGTCAAGAACCAAATTTCTGATGCTAATTAGGTGTGATCTTGCTTATACCTATCAGAGTATCTGCAAATCAGAACGTAATAATTTAGGCAGCAAATAGTTCATACAAGAATCATATAAATAATATATCTTTTCATTTTGTTATCATCAAAATTTAAACATAGGGTAGTAGATTCAAACTTTGTTCTAACAATCTCCCCCTTTTTGATGATGACAAAAACTGGATATTTTTAATTGAAAATAACGTGAAAAGGTATCAGAGAGATGTATCAGAGTAAGAGGTTATCAAAGATAAGGGATAAGAGTTGAGAGATACTCCCCCTGAGTTTATTGCTTCCCTTTTTGATTCCAAGAGTTCTTCAGGATCAGATCTTTTTGCCTTTCTTTGAACATCAGAGTGTCAGAGTCTTTGACTATCAGAAGCTTTAGATCAGCATATCAGAGCAGAGCTTCAGATCAGCGTATCAGAGCTTTTCTTGTCAGAGCTTTGCTTTGGGTCAGAGTATCAGAGCGGGTCAGAGTTTCAGAGCTTTAGTCTTCAGGGTATCATGGTGCTTTCTTGTACCTGTAGACTTAAGCAAAACAGAAAACATATTCAAGTATAACAGAGTTATAATGTTCGAGAATTTTTGTCTTAGTAACCCGTTATTGTTTAAAATATCATTCTTGTTCTCCCCCTTTTTGTCAGCAATCAAAAAGTGTAAGTGATGTGCTAAAACAATTAAGATCAGAAAAACTTGTCATATTAAAAGGTTCAGAATCAAACAAAACATATTAAAGCAGTACATCAGATAATCAAGGAAAACATGAAAATGACATGAATGAAAAAACTAAGGTTGGGGAGGAAAGCGTGTGAACAGGTTCTCCATAGATACTTAAAAACGGTTACCAGACATGTGTCTCAATGCACCCAATCAGCGTTCTTCTTCAGAGATTTGCTGATGATTGGATGACACTTGTTTGATGTAGTGATCAGCACGTCTGTCTTTGAGCTTAGACTCTCAGATCTTTAGACTTGCATCTGATACAATCTGCATGTTCTATCTTTTCTCAAAAATCTGGAAGTCTTCAAGCTGACTTTTCATCCAGAGCATTTGTGTGCTACATCCTGCTGCTGCTATGTACTCAGCTTCTGCTGTTGATAGCGCAATTGTTGATTGCCTTTTGCTGGACCAAGAGATCAGATTTTCTCCCAGAAAATGGCAGCTTCCAGAAGTACTTTTACGCTCCACTCTGTCTCCAGCAAAGTCAGCATCGCAGTAGCCTACTAAACTGTAATCACTAGATTTTCTATAAAACAAACCCAGATTAGTAGTACCTTTCAGATACTTGAAAATTCGCTTAACAGCTGTTAAGTGAGATTCTCTAGGATCTGATTGGAATCTAGCACAAATACAAACGCTGAATAATATATCAGGTCTTGAAGCAGTCAGATAGAGGAGAGAACCAATCATACCTCTGTAGACTTTCTGTTCTACATTTTTGCTTACCTCTTCTCTTTCCAGAATGCACGTGGGATGCATTGGAATCTTTGATGGCTTACATTCTGAGAGGAAAAATTTCTTCAGAAGATCTCTGATGTATTTGCTCTGATGAATGTAAGTTCCCTCTGGAGTTTGATTGATCTGAATTCCTAGAAAGAATTTCAGTTCCCCCATGAGGCTCATCTCAAATTCTGCCTGCATACACTTAGCAAATTTTCTTCCAAGAGAAGGATTAGTAGAACCAAAAATAATATCATCAACGTAAATTTGACAGACTAAGATGTCATTCTTAACTGATTTACAGAATAAGGTAGTGTCCACCTTCCCTCTGGTGAATTCCTTTTCTAACAGAAAGTTACTTAGCCTTTCATACCAAGCTCTGGGAGCTTGTTTCAGACCATATAGTGACTTCTTTAGTTTAAAAACATGTTCTGGATGTTTTGTATTTTCAAAACCAGGGGGTTGGTGCACATAAACCTCTTCTTCTATATAACCGTTTAAGAATGCACTCTTGACATCCATCTGATACAGAGTGATACCTCTATTAACGGCAAATGAAATTAAAAGTCTGATAGATTCTAACCTGGCGACTGGGGCAAAGGTTTCTGTATAGTCTATCCCCTCTTGCTGACTATAACCTTGTGCAACCAGTCGTGCCTTGTTTCTGATGACTTCACCTTGTTCATTTAGCTTGTTTCTGAACACCCATCTTGTTCCAATGACGTTGAATCCTTTTGGTCTGGGAACAAGATCCCATACGTCATTTCTGGTGAATTGATTCAGCTCTTCTTGCATTGCCAGAATCCAGTCATTATCCAGAAGTGCTTCATCAATAGAAGAAGGTTCAATCAGATACACAAGTCCCATGAGTGTTTCTTCAGAGTTTCTGAAGCTTGCTCTTGTTCTGATTGGATCTTCCTTTCTTCCTAAGATAGTCTCTTCTGGATGATCCAAGCTGCTTCTGGGTAATCTCTTCTGAGGTTGATCAGCAGCTGTTGTAGGATTGCTAGCAGTGCTCCTTTCAGACGTTGAAGGAGTGTCTGTGTTGAGAGCTTCTGATGACTTGTCTTCAGAACCTGTAAATTTAATTTCCATACCTGCAAAAACTTCATTCTGCTTTGACTTTTCAGAGTCAAGCTTATCATCAAAACGAACACTGATTGATTCTTCCACAATCTGTGTTTCTATATTGTATACTCTGACCCTCTTGAGTGTTCAGAGTATCCTAACATAATACACTTCTGTGCTTTAGAGTCAAACTTGTTCAAATAATTCTTTGTATTTAACATAAAACAGGTACATCCAAATGGATGAAAATATGAAATGTTGGGCTTTCTGTTCTTCCACAATTCATATGGAGTCTTTTCCAGAATAGGTCTTATTGAGATTCTATTCTGAATGTAGCACGTTGTGTTTATTGCCTCTGCCCAGAAGATCTTAGCAACGTTTGTCTCATTGATCATGGTTCTGGCCATTTCTTGCAATGTTCTGTTCTTTCGTTCTACAACTCCATTTTGTTGGGGAGCTCTAGGACAAGAGAAATCATGCAGAATGCCTTTGTAATTAAAGAATGACTCAAAATCTTTGTTTTCAAATTCTCCACCATGATCACTTCTGACTTTAACGATTCTAAGATCCTTTTCATTCTGAACTTGGTTATAGAAGGTAACAAACACAGAGTGTGACTCGTCCTTGTGTCTTAAGAACTTTACCCATGTCCATCTGCTATAGTCATCTACGATTACTAACCCATACTTCTTGCCACTAACTGAAGCAGTTTTAACTGGTCCAAATAAGTCAATGTGCAGAAGTTCTAATGGCTTAGAGGTAGAAACAACATTTTTAGATTTAAAAGAAGGTTTTGCAAACTTGCCTTTCTGACATGCTTCACACAGAGCATCTGAATTGAACTTCAAATTAGGAAGTCCTCTGACCAGATTGAGTTTGTTAATCTGAGATATTCTTCTCATACTAACATGCCCCAATCTTATGTGCCAGATCCACTGCTCGTTGTTAACAGACAGAAGGCACTTTACATTCTGACTTTTTAGTTCAGAAAGTTTGATTTTGTAAATGTTGTTTTTCCTCTTACCATTAAACAGGATAGTCCCATCTTTCTGACTAACAGCTTTACAAGATTTTTGATTAAAGATTATATCATAACCGTTATCACTTAATTGACTTATGGATAACAGATTATGCATTAATCCATCTACTAGCAGAACATTATTAATAGAGGGAAGATTTCCATTACCTACAGTTCCAGAGCCAATTATCTTTCCCCTCTGATTGCCTCCAAAGCCAACGTGGCCTCCAGGCTTAAGTTCTAGGCTTTGGAACATATGCCTTCTTCTCGTCATGTGTCGCGAGCAGCCAGAGTCCAGGTACCATGACTAGTGTTTCTGACTTGTTGCTAAAGATATCTGCAACATGTATTATTTTATCCTTAGGTACCCAGATTTTCTTGGGTCCTGATTTGTTAGTTTTACCAAAACTCTGGTTGAATTTTGGTTTCACAGAGTGCTTACTGCTAGTGTATTTAATATCATGTGTGTGACCATACACAAAATGTGAATTCAGAGGAGTGTGTTTAATGGTTAAGTCCATGACATTCTTTGGTGTAGGAACCTTACCTTGGTATCCTATTCCTTTCCTGTCGTTTCTGCTAACTCCATAGATCATTGAAGCCATTTTGCTTCTATCTATGCTTTTAGCAAGGAACTTCTGGAAACTGTGATCATACTCCTTGATGATCTCATCAGCGTTGCTGGGAGTTTCAGAAATTGGTTCCTTCTGAGAGTTTTGTAAAGTGTTTTCTAATTTTGAAATCTTATTTCTCAGCTCAGAATTATCCAATTTGAGACTCTCAGTCTTATTAGAGTCAGATTCAAGATTCCTTTTCAGGTCTCTGAATTTAACTCTAATTTGCTGATACCTTTCCAGGATTTCATTAAGGCTTTCAGCAAGTTCAGTCTTGGTAAAATTAACAGCAAAGTTAGGAAATACCTCTTCAGTATCTGATTCTGAGTCTGATTCAGAAGCTTCACTATCTTCTGAGATGTTAGCCATGAGAGCTATGTTTTCCCTCTCATCATCTGATTCTGAGTCAGCTTCAGACGAGTCAGAGTCATCCCATGTAGCCATGAGACTTTTCTTCTTTTCTCTTCCAAACTTCTTTTTGGGCTTTTCCCTCTGAAGCTTTGGGCAGTCACTCTTGTAGTGTCCTTGCTCATTGCACTCATAGCAGATGATGTCCTTGGTGTTTGGCTTTTTGCTACTTGAGGAGCCTTCAGATCTTCTGTATCCAGAGGAAGAATTTGTCCTTCTGTATCTGGAACAGGACTCGTTCTGATCAGATCTTCTGGGATTCCTGAACTTCCGTTGTCTTTGCTTCCACAGTTGATTTACTCTTCTGGAGAGGAGGGAGAGTTCGTCTTCTTCTGATGAGGATCCATCAGATGTTTCTTCAACTGCCTGCAAAACTTTAGACTCAGATTTTTTGTTAGATTTTAATGCTAAAGGCTTACCTTGCTTCTGAGGCTCGTCAGCTTCTAGCTCTATCTCATGACTTCTGAGGGAGTTGATAAGTTCCTCCAGAGTGATTTTGTTGAGATCTTTAGCTAGCTTCAGAGCTGTAACCATTGGTCTCCACTGCTTGGGTAAACTTCTGATGATTTTCTTGACATGGTCAGCAGTAGAGTATCCTTTGTCCAGAACCTTGAGACCAGCTACCAGAATCTGGAATCTTGAGAACATTGTTTCAATGTATTCAGATTCTTCCATTTTGAACGCCTCATACTTCTGAATGAGCGCCAGAGCTTTAGTTTCTTTGACCTGAACGTTGCCCTCATGCGTCATTCTGAGTGAGTCAAAAATGTTCTTTGCTGTGTCTCTGTTTGAGATCTTTTCATATTCAGTATAGGAGATGGCGCTGAGGAGGATGGTTCTGGCCTTGTGGTGATTCTTGAAGTCACGCTTTTGTTGGTCAGACATTGTTTTTCTATCAATCTTCTGACTGCTTGCATTCACAGGGTGCGTGTATCCATCTGTCACCATATCCCACAGATCAGCATCATGTGCCAGAAAGAAGCTTTCAATTCTGTCTTTCCAGTAATCAAAGTTTTCTCCATCAAAGACTGGAGGTTTGCCGCTGAATCTGTCTATGTCCTCATGGTTGTCATTGCTGGTGTGAGAATAGTTTCCTGCCATTGTGTTTTTCTGACGCTGGATCTTGTACTGACACGGTTAAGTGTTTTAGCTCAGAACCATGCGCTCTGATGCCAATTGAAGAAGTGAAAAACACAAGAAGGGGGGGTTGAATTGTAAAACTGAAAATCAATGCAATGAACAAGATATTTTTATCCTGGTTCGTTTGATCTCAAACTACTCCAGTCCACCCGTCAAGGTGATTTCGCCTCTCTCCAACGAGGTCTTAATCCACTATATTCAACTGAATATTACAAACTGCTTTAACAACTTCTAAAGCCTTCTTGATGCAAACCACAACCCGGTTTGTCAAGGAAACACTTTCTTACAAAGAAGATAAATCTAAGTGTGTGAATGTTTTCTACAAAACTGTATCACAACTGTGATGTATACACAACTTTAAGCTTATGAAACTAGATTGCTAAAAACAATGATTGAGTAAGAGGATATGTAGCGTTTAGCAAACTGAGAGAAGGAAGATTATGATTAGCTTTTAGGCGTGTAAGATGTTGGAGAGCATTATCCAATTCAATCTTCATAGTCTTGTTTATATAGCACTGAGATTGTTGAACGTTGGAGCAATATTCTTGATTCAATGCTAATAACAAACTTTCCTTATCGAGCAGATCTTGTCTGGAATGAGGCCGTTGGTAATAATTTGCTTTCAATGCACAGTACCGTTGCTTACTTAATGCATATTCTGGCTTGGCTCATTCTGACTCTGCTTAGCTGCTGATGAACTGTTGTTTTATTTATCAGAGTGTTGAGCGCAGTTCTGTTCATCAGGCTTCAGCATACACGTGAGTTAATCTTCTGATTCTGGTATTCTGATATAGCAACTTCTGATGCTGATGTCAAGAACCAAATTTCTGATGCTGATTAGGTGTGATCTTGCTTATACCTATCAGAGTATCTGCAAATCAGAACGTAATAATTTAGGCAGCAAATAGTTCATACATGAATCATATAAATAATATATCTTTTCATTTTGTTATCATCAAAACTTAAACATAGGGTAGTAGATTCAAACTTTGTTCTAACAATGATGCGTGACGCAATGTATGTTATATCAATGTTTATGATATGAATGTGATGAATGCGCATGTAAGCTGATGAACTGTCTTGCTGCGGATATATGAACTCTGGATGGCTGGAGGTAAAAGAATCTTGATTGCTGCCGAGGAGAATAATTCCTTGGCTGCTGCTGTGGAGGGCCAGAATCTTTTGATCATTGAAAATGAGAAGTCCTGGGACCACTGTTGGGGAATCAGAAGCTTGGGTTGTATGCCAAACTACTGGGGACTTCCTGTTTTGAGGAGATCTTCACTGGAGAATATTCGAATATTCTGTGAGGAACTGAGAATGAGAGTCTTCACTCTGCTTGGGGATTGATAGTTGGAAGTTTTAGCTCCGCTGGGGATTTTGAAACTTGACTCTGAGGGGAATTAGATTCTGGAAGTCTTTGACTGGGGATTGCAAGAATCTTCTGATTGCTGCAGGTGTTGGTCTGGAATAAGTTACTGAATGTCGCCATCTCTGGGTCACATCTTGAACTATCTCTAGAAGCAAATCTGAATAAGTTATAGAATGTCGCCAAATCTTGGGTCACATCTTGAACTATATCTGGAATGAAATCTGAATGAGTTATAGAATGTCGCCAAATCTGGGTCACATCTTGAACTATATCTGGAAGCAAATCTGAATGAGTTATAGAATGTCGCCAAATCTTGGGTCACATCTTGAACTATATCTGGAAGCAAATCTGAATGAGTTATAGAATGTCGCCAAATCTGGGTCACATCTTGAACTATATCTGGAAGCAAATCTGAATGAGTTATAGAATGTCGCCAAATCTGGGTCACATCTTGAACTATATCTGGAAGCAAATCTGAATAAGTTATAGAATGTCGCCAAATCTGGGTCACATCTTGAACTATCTCTGGAAGCAAATCTGAATGAGTTATAGAATGTCGCCAAATCTGGGTCACATCTTGAACTATTTCTAGATCTTGATTTTGTTGAGGGTCAGAAATTGGGAGTTTTAATTGCCCGTTATTCTGTTGGTGGTTGTAATTTCCAGCAGGTGATGAAGGAATTGTTGAACACTTTTTGGCATTCGAATGCCCTAAGTGATGATGAAGGAGTCTTGAATCAGATTACTCTGCAAATTGAGAGATTTCTTGAAATCTTGACTGGACTGCCCCAGGTTAACTGAATTTTGAAAGATCTGTTGAAACCTTGATTGGTCTGCCCCAGGTTAATTGAATGGTGACATGTCATGCCCCTTGTTGATAGGAGACTTGTAATGGAAGTTTCGTCCTTTTTGAAGTGATTTTTGTTCACTGAGAGAGTTTTCGTTCCTCCGAACATTCGTTGTATGAATTTCTTCGCTGTCAAACAAAAAGCCAAATGCAGACAGTGATATTCAAGCAATGCAAAGTTTATGTTTGTCTCGAAGTTTTGCAAAATGCGTTTTTTAGCAGAAAACTTTTTATAAGACAAGTCAACACAAGATTTAGAGCAAAGCCTTACAGGAGTCAGGATACCTTTTGTAACAGTATACTTTCGAACTAACCCATGCTTCAATTAGGACTTTTAAAGGGTTGTAATGTGGCCTGGTTCACGGTTTAAGAAACAAAGGATAAAGGCTCAAAGTATATTTGTACCCACCCGCTCTTTGTGATGTTCTTCAAACCTAAGCTCAGTTAATTGTGCGTCGCACTCTGTTTTGAGTTTGGAACGACTTTTTGGGTGATGGTTCACCAGATGAATTTGGGAGACAGTCATCATCTCCTTTTTCTCTTTTGCAACATTTTTCATGTTGTTGAGGATTTGTAATGACCTCTCTATTTTGATTTTTATTTGTTATCCCTAACTTTTTCCTGACTGTCTCTGTTTTCGATATCACAGTCAGCGGGATGCCCCAGCTTTCTTAAGCCTCCTTTACAGGTTTTGGCTTGGTGGGCTTTTTTCTTTTGAGAGATTGACTGCCTATGTGATAGGGAACCATCACTGTCTTTTGGTTCCAAGGGAATGCTTTTCTTTTTGACGTCGTTCGTTGTGTTACGAACTGAGAGTTTGCGACTTTAATGCGCATTTTCTTTTGAATTAACTGAGAGACTACCCTGCCCCCAGGTTTATATCAAAGGTTTCGATTTGTTTAGAACAGAAAACTCCTACTTCTTTGGCTCGAAGGGGTTGACTAGGGATTATCTTCCTTATAACTCCAGTGTTTGAGGATTGAAAGAAATGCCTGTACATCATCAGCAAGGTCTGTTCCAAAGCATACCGTATGAGATTATGGTATTGTTTCGTCATCCTCCCTCTAAAGGATTGTCGCTTTTAATCAAGAGTTAAACATCATAAAGAAAGCATGAGAGTAGTGAAAACGAATGGATGAACTCAAGACAAACATATGCAATGCATTAATGAAACAGAGTTTGACATTAAAAGATAATTGTTTGAATAATACAAGAAGTTACAACTTGAAAATTCGAACGAAACAAAAACAATCTCAATGATTTGGCATAGGAGGAGTGATCATGCTAGAGTCTCTGGAGGACCAAACTCAATCTCCTTGGCATCAATCATGTCTTGGATCTTGTTCTTCAGAGGCCAAAAGTTGTTGGTGTCATGCCCCGGGCTATCAGAGTGGTATTCACACCTTTCATTGGGGTGATAGGTAGGAGCGGAAGTATTTGGGTTCCGGAGAGGAGCCCTCAATGTAATCAGACCCCTCTTCAACAAGTGTTGCAGTGCTTGAGACAGTGACATGTTGATCTTGGTGAACTGCCTCTTAGGTGCGACCTCCTTATGCTGATGTCCTTGTTGAGCAGGCGTAGGACTGGAGATCAAGACTGCTCCTACGTGTTGGTCATGACGACCCTTTTGACTGCTTGCGGCATTGGACTCCTTCTTTCCGTTGTAGGGAATTATCTGAGTATCCGAAGAGGTAGTTCCTTAGATCTTTCCACTTTTGATGCTCGCTTCGACCCTCTCGCCAGTCAGTATTAGCTCGGTGAACCCGGCTGAGGAGCTTCCAATTAAGTGATTGAAGAAAGGCCCTGTCAAAGTCCCCATGAAGATGTCAATTAGTTCTCTGTCAGTTAAAGGGGGTTGCACCCTACCCGCCAGGTCTCTCCACTTTTGGGCATATCCCTTGAAGCTCTCATCGGAACCCATGGTCATGTTCTGTAACTGCACACGAGTTGGTGCAAGATCAGCATTGTACTGATACTGCTCATAGAAAGCAAAAGCTAAGTCCTTCCAGGTGTGGATGCGAGCACTCTCCAATTGATAGAACCACTCGAGTTGAGCTCCTACCAGACTTTCTTGGAAGAAATGGATCCAAAGCCCTGTATCAGCTGTGTGTGGTTGAATCTTGCGGACATAAGACTTTAGATGCATCTTAGGGCAAGAAACTCCGTCGTACAGAGTAAAGGAAGGAACTTTGAACTTTGGAGGGATGACCAATCCAGGAACCAGACCCATGTCTCCTAGATCTAAGCCAGGTATTTGTTGGATCTCCATAGCATTGAGGCGATCCTCCAACTCTTTGTACTTGTCATCAGCGGGAGGATATTGTTCCTCGGAGTAGTCAGCTTCAGCTTCATCAATCTCCACATTGTGGTCTTCTTCAAGACTATCCCCCATATTGGATGGAGTTGGAAGATCTTGGGCTTTAGGTCTTCTCCTCAAGTTCAGGATGTTGGTTGCCTTCTTGAACTTCTTCTTCTTGTCTTTGAGAAGAAGAGCTGTCAGATCCTCTTGCCCTTTACCCATAGCCAGCAGCATTTGTTGGAATTGAGCATTTTGAGCTTGGAGATCTTTCACCATTTGTTCCATATCCATCTTACTGAAATAAACAGTAGGAAGAATAAGGAAACCTGAAAAGGAGATACCTGCTATGCAATGATATGTATGATATATATGCAGTATTTTCAAGGATCTCTTGGGGTAAACACGAGAATGTTAGAGGTTGAACTTCGATCTTTGTTCGGAGAACTTTGCACTGGTGGATGTCTTTCCACGAGAATCAAGCTCACCATGTCGAGTGGGTCATAGCCACTGATTCAAATTGTTGTACTTGATCTTTGATTGGCATTTGTTTAGAGGAGAAACCTCTTGCCCCTTGGTAGACGTCTGGTTCAACGGAACCCTGCATCAAAAGAACCCTCGAGATCCTTGAAAAGGTTAGTGAAAAATGCTATGGTATGATGTTATGATGTTATGTACATGTATGCAAAAAGCAAGTGAGTGTATATACAGTTAATCATATTCACACAAAGCAAACAAGTCCTTAGGTTTAGGCTTGCATGGGGTTCGTAGGTAAGTACCCTCTTGAAGTTAGTTGGCTCATCCTGTCCTAAAATAGAAACCGGGTTCTAAGAAGCTCAATATCATTGGATTGCTTTCTGTGTTCATCGTTTCGGTTTAGCCACTTAACTGGCGACCAAAATATTCCAAGAAAACAACCCTCAATGAGTGTAGTATCGAGTATCTACCAACTTCGGACTGCACCAAAGTCAGTTATCTCACTACCCCTAAAAAGGCTAAGATGGTCAATTAAGGTTCTAAGAGTTCGTTAGTGCTTCGCGACATCACTCAGCGGCCCCGTACTCTCCTTGATTGAACTCAAGGGTTACCGGTACTCACAAATATGTCACACTAACATAGCTTACTACTTCAACCGTGTCGGTATACCCCGCACAGTTCCCTCACAGTTTTATTGCTATTTACCTAAAAAGATGCCCCAAATCCGGGTGTGGGATTTACAACAAACTCAAACAAGAACCCAAAAGATAAGGCAATCAAAGCAATCAAAGCAAGAATGTAAAGGTGATCTAAACCCTAAGGTAACCCCACTTTTAAAATTTTCCCCAACAGAGTCGCCAGTTCTGTGATACGGTGGGAGAACTGACTTGGGTTTTGCGTTTGTTTTCGCACTTGTTCGGTTTAGCAAGAGTCGCCACCGACTTTTTATTTTATCCTAAAGGAAAGGTTAAAAAGCACAGGAAAAACCTTTTGAGATGTTTCGTGGGTTCGGGGGGTAGATTATGAAAAGGGAAGGTATTAGCACCCTTTTCATCCATGGTTATCCATGGGTTCTTAGTTACTTGGTTTTAGATCACTTGCCTTGATTTTTGATTGCTTGAAATGGTGTGTGTATTTGTGTTTTGAAAATGTTTTGAAATAGACGCCTTTGTTTCGGCAACCGTTGTAATGACTCGTGTTTGAGTATATACAAGGGTGTGTATCTTTTCGAAAAGATGTTTCAAATGTTTTTGAAAGTTTTGTTTTGAAAGTGTTGTGGAGTATGATTTAAAAAGTAGGCAAGTGTTTTTGCAAGGTTGATCAAGTAACTAAGAGTGTGTCTACCCCTATTGTACTCAAAGGTTTTTCTCATGTTATAACCCTTTTTAACAATTTTGTTCCACCATTGTATTTGGTGGACAATCTTGCATTTAGGATGTTTAACAGGACAGGCACGGGTCATCGTATGGACCATGAATGCAATGGTGCCAAGTGTCTTTGGCAATTTGCTTGAAGGGACTATGATCATTCCGTTTAGGCAACTTTCGAAAGCGTCATCGAGGGACTTATGATCATTTGAATTGTTTTACCAAAGATACTCAATGTGCAAGCATGGCCCATTTTGGAAGGCAACATGTGGGATTACCTTAGGGGTGCAAGTGTGATTGTGTATTGATTTCATGTATTTGTCTTGTATTAGGTTATCTAGCGTTTGATTTTATGTACATGCAAACCTTAGGTCTAATCATGGTATATTTGAAAACGATAAATTGCGGGAATTTAAAGTCTACGCTATTACAAATAAGTATCCGGGAGTAGGGGTACAATTATTTACAAATGGGGATGAGACTTTAGGAGCATAATGTCCAAATAATTACAACCAAATCGAATCGATTGCAAATGTAAATAAGTAGTGTATAGCAATGTACAAGAATAAGAAAATGTGTATGTGGAAAGCAAAGTAAATGTATCGACGTATTTGTGTATTGTAAGTGTGCAATTGTATGTGTATCGACGCTTTTGTTGGTCAGACATTGTTTTTCTATCAATCTTCTGACCGCTTGCATTCACAGGGTGCGTGTATCCATCTGTCACCATATCCCACAGATCAGCATCATGTGCCAGAAAGAAGCTTTCAATTCTGTCTTTCCAGTAATCAAATTTTTCTCCATCAAAGACTGGAGGTTTGCCGCTGAATTTGTCTCTGTCCTCATGGTTGTCATTGCTGGTGTGAGAATAGTTTCCTGCCATTGTGTTTTTCTGACGCTGGATCTTGTACTGACACGGTTAAGTGTTTTAGCTCAGAACCAGGCGCTCTGATGCCAATTGAAGAAGTGAAAAACACAAGAAGGGGGGGTTGAATTGTAAAACTGAAAATCAATGCAATGAACAAGATATTTTTATCCTGGTTCGTTTGATCTCAAACTACTCCAGTCCACCCGTCAAGGTGATTTCGCCTCTCTCCAACGAGGTCTTAATCCACTATATTCAACTGAATATTACAAACTGCTTTAACAACTGCTAAAGCCTTCTTGATGCAAACCACAACCCGGTTTGTCAAGGAAACACTTTCTTACAAAGAAGATAAATCTAAGTGTGTGAATGTTTTCTACAAAACTGTATCACAACTGTGATGTATACACAACTTTAAGCTTATGAAACTAGATTGCTAAAAACAATGATTGAGTAAGAGGATATGTAGCATTTAGTAAACTGAGAGAAGGAAGATTATGATTAGCTTTTAGGCGTGTAAGATGTTGGAGAGCATTAGCCAATTCAATCTTCATAGTCTTGTTTATATAGCACTGAGATTGTTGAACGTTGGAGCAATATTCTTGATTCAATGCTAATAACAAACTTTCCTTATCGAGCAGATCTTATCTGGAATGAGGCCGTTGGTAATAATTTGCTTTCAATGCACAGTACCGTTGCTTACTTAATGCATGTTCTGGCTTGGCTCATTCTGACTCTGCTTAGCTGCTGATGAACTGTTGTTTTATTTATCAGAGTGTTGAGCGCAGTTCTGTTCATCAGGCTTCAGCATACACGTGAGTTAATCTTCTGATTCTAGTATTCTGATATAGCAACTTCTGATGCTGATGTCAAGAACCAAATTTCTGATGCTGATTAGGTGTGATCTTGCTTATACCTATCAGAGTATCTGCAAATTAGAATGTAATAATTTAGGCAGCAAATAGTTCATACATGAATCATATAAATAATATATCTTTTCATTTTGTTATCATCAAAACTTAAACATAGGGTAGTAGATTCAAACTTTGTTCTAACAATCTCCCCCTTTTTGATGATGACAAAAACTGGATATTTTTAATTGAAAATAACGTGAAAAGGTATCAGAGAGATGTATCAGAGTAAGAGGTTATCAAAGATAAGGGATAAGAGTTGAGAGATACTCCCCCTGAGTTTATTGCTTCCCTTTTTGATTCCAAGAGTTCTTCAGGATCAGATCTTTTTGCCTTTCTTTGAACATCAGAGTGTCAGAGTCTTTGACTATCAGAAGCTTTAGATCAGCATATCAGAGCAGAGCTTCAGATCAGCGTATCAGAGCTTTTCTTGTCAGAGCTTTGCTTTGGGTCAGAGTATCAGAGCGGGTCAGAGTTTCAGAGCTTTAGTCTTCAGGGTATCATGGTTCTTTCTTGTACCTGTAGACTTAAGCAAAACAGAAAACATATTCAAGTATAACAGAGTTAGAATGTTCGAGAATTTCTGTCTTAGTAACCCGTTATTGTTTAAAATATCATTCTTGTTCTCCCCCTTTTTGTCAGCAATCAAAAAGTGTAAGTGATGTGCTAAAACAATTAAGATCAGAAAAACTTGTCATATTAAAAGGTTCAGAATTAAACAAAACATATTAAAGCAGTACATCAGATAATCAAGGAAAACATGAAAATGACATGAATGAAAAAACTAAGGTTGGGGAGGAAAGCGTGTGAACAGGTTCTCCAGAGATACTTAAAAACGGTTACCAGACATGTGTCTCAATGCACCCAATCAGCGTTCTGCTTCAGAGATTTGCTGATGATTGGATGACACTTGTTTGATGTAGTGATCAGCATGTCTGTCTTTGAGCTTAGACTCTCAGATCTTTAGACTTGCATATGATACAATCTGCATGTTCTATCTTTTCTCAAAAATCTGGAAGTCTTCAAGCTGACTTTTCATCCAGAGCATTTGTGTGCTACATCCTGCTGCTGCTATGTACTCAGCTTCTGTTGTTGATAGCGCAATTGTTAATTGCCTTTTGCTGGACCAAGAGATCAGATTTTCTCCCAGAAAATGGCAGCTTCCAGAAGTACTTTTACGCTCCACTCCGTCTCCAGCAAAGTCAGCATCGCAGTAGCCTACTAAACCGTAATCACTAGATTTTCTATAAAACAAACCCAGATTAGTAGTACCTTTCAGATACTTGAAAATTCGCTTAACAGCTGTTAAGTGAGATTCTCTAGGATCTGATTGGAATCTAGCACAAATACAAACGTTGAATAATATATCAGGTCTTGAAGCAGTCAGATAGAGGAGAGAACCAATCATACCTCTGTAGACTTTCTGTTCTACATTTTTGCTTACCTCTTCTCTTTCCAGAATGCACGTGGGATGCATTGGAATCTTTGATGGCTTACATTCTGAGAGGTCAAATTTCTTCAGAAGATCTATGATGTATTTGCTCTGATGAATGTAAGTTCCCTCTGGAGTTTGATTGATCTGAATTCCTAGAAAGAATTTCAGTTCCCCCATGAGGCTCATCTCAAATTCTGCCTGCATACACTTAGCAAATTTTCTTCCAAGAGAAGGATTAGTAGAACCAAAAATAATATAATCAACATAAATTTGACAGACTAAGATGTCATTCTTAACTGATTTACAGAATAAGGTAGTGTCCACCTTCCCTCTGGTGAATTCATTTTCTAACAGAAAGTTACTTAGCCTTTCATACCAAGCTCTGGGAGCTTGTTTCAGACCATATAGTGACTTCTTTAGTTTGAAAACATGTTCTGGATGTTTTGTATTTTCAAAACCAGGGGGTTGGTGCACATAAACCTCTTCTTCTATATAACCGTTTAAGAATGCACTCTTGACATCCATCTGATACAGAGTGATGCCTCTATTAATAGCAAATGAAATTAAAAGTCTGATAGATTCTAACCTGGCGACTGGGGCAAAGGTTTCTGTATAGTCTATCCCCTCTTGCTGACTATAACCTTGTGCAACCAGTCGTGCCTTATTTCTGATGACTTCACCTTGTTCATTTAGCTTGTTTCTGAACACCCATCTTGTTCCAATGACGTTGAATCCTTTTGGTCTGGGAACAAGATCCCATACGTCATTTCTGGTGAATTGATTCAGCTCTTCTTGCATTGCCAGAATCCAGTCATTATCCAGAAGTGCTTCATCAATAGAAGAAGGTTCAATCAGAGACACAAGTCCCATGAGTGTTTCTTCAGAGTTTCTGAAGCTTGCTCTTGTTCTGATTGGATCTTCCTTTCTTCCTAAGATAGTCTCTTCTGGATGATCCAAGCTGCTTCTGGGTAATCTCTTCTGAGGTTGATCAGCAGCTGTTGTAGGATTGCTAGCAGTGCTCCTTTCAGACGTTGAAGGAGTGTCTGTGTTGAGAGCTTCTGATGACTTGTCTTCAGAACCTGTAAATTTAATTTCCATACCTGCAAAAACTTCATTCTGCTTTGACTTTTCAGAGTCAAGCTTATCATCAAAACGAACACTGATTGATTCTTCCACAATCTGTGTTTCTGTATTGTATACTCTGTACCCTCTTGAGCGTTCAGAGTATCCTAACATAATACACTTCTGTGCTTTAGAGTCAAACTTGTTCAAATAATTCTTTGTATTTAACATAAAACAGGTACATCCAAATGGATGAAAATATGAAATGTTGGGCTTTCTGTTCTTCAACAATTCATATGGAGTCTTTTCCAGAATAGGTCTTATTAAGATTCTATTCTGAATGTAGCACGCTGTGTTTATTGCCTCTGCCCAGAAGATCTTAGCAACGTTTGTCTCATTGATCATGGTTCTGGCCATTTCTTGCAATGTTCTGTTCTTTCGTTCTACAACTCCATTTTGTTGGGGAGTTATAGGACAAGAGAAATCATGCAGAATGCCTTTGTCATTAAAGAATGACTCAAAATCTTTGTTTTCAAATTCTCCACCATGATCACTTCTGAATTTAACGATTCTAAGATCCTTTTCATTCTGAACTTGGTTACAGAAGGTAACAAACACAGAGTGTGACTCGTCCTTGTGTCTTAAGAACTTTACCCATGTCCATCTGCTATAGTCATCTACGATTACTAACCCATACTTCTTGCCACTAACTAGAGCAGTTTTAACTGGTCCAAATAAGTCAATGTGCAGAAGTTCTAATGGCTTAGAGGTAGAAACAACATTTTTAGATTTAAAAGAAGGTTTTGCAAACTTGCCTTTCTGACATGCTTCACACAGAGCATCTGAATTGAACTTCAAATTAGGAAGTCCTCTGACCAGATTGAGTTTGTTAATCTGAGATATTCTTCTCATACTAACATGCCCCAATCTTCTGTGCCAGATCCACTGCTCGTTGTTAACAGACAGAAGGCACTTTACATTCTGACTTTTTAGTTCAGAAAGTTTGATTTTGTAAATGTTGTTTTTCCTCTTACCATTAAACAGGATAGTCCCATCTTTCTGACTAACAGCTTTACAAGATATTTTATTAAAGATTATATCATAACCGTTATCACTTAATTGACTTATGGATAACAGATTATGCATTAATCCATCTACTAGCAGAACATTATTAATAGAGGGAAGATTTCCATTACCTACATTTCCAGAGCCAATTATCTTTCCCCTCTGATTGCCTCCAAATCCAACGTGGCCTCCAGGCTTAAGTTCCAGGCTTTGGAACATATGCCTTCTTCTCGTCATGTGTCGCGAGCAGCCAGAGTCCAGGTACCATGACTGGTGTTTCTGACTTGCTGCTAAAGATATCTGCAACATGTATTATTTTATCCTTATGTACCTAGATTTTCTTGGGTCCTGATTTGTTAGTTTTACCAAAACTCTGGTTGAATTTTGGTTTCACAGAGTGCTTACTGCTAGTGTATTTAATATCATGTGTGTGACCATACACAAAATATGAATTCAGAGGAGTGTGTTTAATGGTTAAGTCCATGACATTCTTTGGTGTAGGAACCTTACATTGGTATCCTATTCCTTTCCTGCCGTTTCTGCTAACTCCATAGATCATTGAAGCCATTTTGCTTCTATCTATGCTTTTAGCAAGGAACTTCTGGAAACTGTGATCATACTCCTTGATGATCTCATCAGCGTTGCTGGGAGTTTCAGAAATTGGTTCCTTCTGAGAGTTTTGTAAAGTGTTTTCTAATTTTGAAATCTTATTTCTAAGCTCAGAATTCTCCAATTTGAGACTCTCAGTCTTATTAGAGTCAGATTCAAGATTCCTTTTCAGGTCTCTGAATTTAACTCTAATTTGCTGATACCTTTCCAGGATTTCATTAAGGCTTTCAGCAAGTTCAGCCTTGGTAAAATTAACAGCAAAGTTAGGAAATACCTCTTCAGTATCTGATTCTAAGTCTGATTCAGAAGCTTCACTATCTTCTGAGATGTTAGCCATGAGAGCTATGTTTGCCCTCTCATCATCTGATTCTGAGTCAGCTTCAGACGAGTCAGAGTCATCCCATGTAGCCATGAGACTTTTCTTCTTTTCTCTTCCAAACTTCTTTTTGGGCTTTTCCCTCTGAAGCTTTGGGCAGTCACTCTTGTAGTGTCCTTGCTCATTGCACTCATAGCAGATGATGTCCTTGGTGTTTGGCTTTTTGCTACTTGAGGAGCCTTCAGATCTTCTGTATCCAGAGGAAGAATCTGTCCTTTTGTATCTGGAACAGGACTCGTTCTGATCAGATCTTCTGGGATTCCTGAACTTCCTTTGTCTTTGCTTCCACAGTTGATTTACTCTTCTGGAGAGGAGGGAGAGTTCGTCTTCTTCTGATGAGGATCCATCAGATGTTTCTTCAACTGCCTGCAAAACTTTAGACTCAGATTTTTTGTTAGATTTTAATGATAAAGGCTTACCTTGCTTCTGAGGCTCGTCAGCTTCTAGCTCTATCTCATGACTTCTGAGGGAGCTGATAAGTTCCTCCAGAGTGATTTTGTTGAGATCTTTAGCTAGCTTCAGAGCTGTAACCATTGGTCTCCACTGCTTGGGTAAACTTCTGATGATTTTCTTGACATGGTCAGCAGTAGAGTATCCTTTGTCCAGAACCTTGAGACCAGCTACCAGAATCTGGAATCTTGAGAACATTGTTTCAATGGATTCAGATTCTTCCATTTTGAACGCCTCATACTTCTGAATGAGTGCCAGAGCTTTAGTTTCTTTGACCTGAACGTTGCCCTCATGCGTCATTCTGAGTGAGTCAAAAATGTTCTTTGATGTGTCTCTGTTTGAGATCTTTTCATATTCAGTATAGGAGATGGCGCTGAGGAGGATGGTTTTGGCCTTGTGGTGATTCTTGAAGTCACGCTTTTGTTGGTCAGACATTGTTTTTCTATCAATCTTCTGACCGCTTGCATTCACAGGGTGCGTGTATCCATCTGTCACCATATCCCACAGATCAGCATTATGTGCCAGAAAGAAGCTTTCAATTCTGTCTTTCCAGTAATCAAAGTTTTCTCCATCAAAGACTGGAGGTTTGCCGCTGAATCTGTCTTTGTCTTCATGGTTGTCATTGCTGGTGTGAGAATAGTTTCCTGCCATTGTGTTTTTCTGAAGCTGGATCTTGTACTGACACGGTTAAGTGTTTTAGCTCAGAACCAGGCGCTCTGATGCCAATTGAAGAAGTGAAAAACACAAGAAGGGGGGGGTTGAATTGTAAAACTGAAAATCAATGCAATGAACAAGATATTTTTATCCTGGTTCGTTTGATCTCAAACTACTCCAGTCCACCCGTCAAGGTGATTTCGCCTCTCTCCAACGAGGTCTTAATCCACTATATTCAACTGAATATTACAAACTGCTTTAACAACTGCTAAAGCCTTCTTGATGCAAACCACAACCCGGTTTGTCAAGGAAACACTTTCTTACAAAGAAGATAAATCTAAGTGTGTGAATGTTTTCTACAAAACTGTATCACAACTGTGATGTATACACAACTTTAAGCTTATGAAACTAGATTGCTAAAAACAATGATTGAGTAAGTGGATATGTAGCGTTTATCAAACTGAGAGAAGGAAGATTATGATTAGCTTTTAGGCGTGTAAGATGTTGGAGAGCATTAGCCAATTCAATCTTCATAGTCTTGTTTATATAGCACTGAGATTGTTGAACGTTGGAGCAATATTCTTGATTCAATGCTAATAACAAACTTTCCTTATCGAGCAGATCTTGTCTGGAATGAGGCCGTTGGTAATAATTTGCTTTCAATGCACAGTACCGTTGCTTACTTAATGCATGTTCTGGCTTGGCTCATTCTGACTCTGCTTAGCTGCTGATGAACTGTTGTTTTATTTATCAGAGTGTTGAGCGCAGTTCTGTTCATCAGGCTTCAGCATACACGTGAGTTAATCTTCTGATTCTGGTATTCTGATATAGCAACTTCTGATGCTGATGTCAAGAACCAAATTTCTGATGCTGATTAGGTGTGATCTTGCTTATACCTATCAGAGTATCTGCAAATCAGAACGTAATAAGTTAGGCAGCAAATAGTTCATACATGAATCATATAAATAATATATCTTTTCATTTTGTTATCATCAAAACTTAAACATAGGGTAGTAGATTCAAACTTTGTTCTAACAATGATGCGTGACGCAATGTATGTTATATCAATGTTTATGATATGAATGTGATGAATGCGCATGTAAGCTGATGAGCTGTCTTGCTGCGGATAGATGAACTCTGGATGGCTGGAGGTAAAAGAATCTTGATTGCTGCCGAGGAGAATAATTCCTTGGCTGCTGCTGTGGAGGGCCAGAATCTTTTGATCATTGAAAATGAGAAGTCCTGGGACCACTGTTGGGGAATCAGAAGCTTGGGTTGTATGCCAAACTACTAGAGACTTCCTGTCTTGAGGAGATCTTCACTGGAGAATATTCGAATATTCTATGAGGAACTGAGAATGAGAGTCTTCACTCTGCTTGGGGATTGATAGTTGGAAGTTTTAGCTCCGCTGGGGATTTTGAAACTTGACTCTGAGGGGAATTAGATTCTGGAAGTCTTTGACTGGGGATTGCAAGAATCTTCTAATTGCTGCAGGTGTTGGTCTGGAATAAGTTACTGAATGTCGCCATCTCTGGGTCACATCTTGAACTATCTCTAGAAGCAAATCTGAATAAGTTATAGAATATCGCCAAATCTTGGGTCACATCTTGAACTATATCTGGAATGAAATCTGAATGAGTTATAGAATGTCGCCAAATTTGGGTCACATCTTGAACTATATCTTGAAGCAAATCTGAATGAGTTATAGAATGTCGCCAAATCTTAGGTCACATCTTGAACTATATCTGGAAGCAAATCTGAATGAGTTATAGAATGTCGCCAAATCTGGGTCACATCTTGAACTATATCTAGAAGCAAATCTGAATGAGTTATAGAATGTCGCCAAATCTGGGTCACATCTTGAACTATATCTGGAAGCAAATCTGAATAAGTTATAGAATGTCGCCAAATCTGGGTCACATCTTGAACTATCTCTGGAAGCAAATCTGAATGAGTTATAGAATGTCGCCAAATCTGGGTCACATCTTGAACTATTTCTAGATCTTGATTTTGTTGAGGGTCAGAAATTGGGAGTTTTAATTGCCCGTTATTCTGTTGGTGGTTGTAATTTCCAGCAGGTGATGAAGGAATTGTTGAACACTTTTTGGCATTCGAATGCCCTAAGTGATGATGAAGGAGTCTTGAATCAGATTACTTTGCGAATTGAGAGATTTCTGGAAATCTTGACTGGACTGCCCCAGGTTAACTGAATTTTGAAAGATCTGTTGAAACCTTGACTGGTCTGCCCCAGGTTAATTGAATGGTGACATGTCATGCCCCTTGTTGATAGGAGACTTGTAATGGAAGTGTCGTCCTTTTTGAAGTGATTTTTGTTCACTGAGAGAGTTTTTGTTCCTCCGAACATTCGTTGTATGAATTTATTCGTTGTCAAACAAAAAGCCAAATGCAGACAGTGATATTCAAGCAATGCAAAGTTTATGTTTGTCTCGAAGTTTTGCAAAATGCGTTTTTTAGCAGAAAACTTTTTATAAGACAAGTCAACACAAGATTTAGAGCAAAGCCTTACAGGAGTCAGGATACCTTTTGTAACAGTATGCTTTCGAACTAACCCATGCTTCAATTAGGACTTTTAAAGGGTTGTAACGTGGCCTGGTTCACGGTTTAAGAAACAAAGGATAAAGGCTCAAAGTGTATTTGTACCCACCCGCTCTTTGTGATGTTCTTCAAACCTAAGCTCAGTTAATTGTGCGTCGCACTCTGTTTTGAGTTTGGAACGACTTTTTGGGTGATGGTTCACCAGATGAATTTGGGAGACAGTCATCATCTCCTTTTTCTCTTTTGCAACATTTTTCATGTTGTTGAGGATTTGTAATGACCTCTCTATTTTGATTTTTATTTGTTATCCCAAACTTTTTCCTGATTGTCTCTGTTTTCGAGATCACAGTCAGCGGGATGCCCCAGCTTTCTTAAGCCTCCTTTACAGGTTTTGGCTTGGTGGGCTTTTTTCTTTTGAGAGATTGACTGCCTATGTGATAGGGAACCATCACTGTCTTTTGGTTCCAAGGGAATTCTTTTCTTTTTGATGTCGTTCGTTGTGTTACGAACTGAGAGTTTGCGACTTCAATGCGCATTTTCTTTTGAATTAACTGAGAGACTACCTTGCCCCCGGGTTTATATCAAAGGTTTCGATTTGTTTAGAACAGAAAACTCCTACTTCTTTGGCTCGAAGGGGTTGACTAGGGATTATCTTCCTTATAATTCCAGTGTTTGAGGATTGAAAGAAATGCCTGTACATCATCAGCAAGGTCTGTTCCAAAGCATACCGTATGAGATTATGGTATTGTTTCGTCATCCTCCCTCTAAAGGATTGCCACTTTTTATCAAGAGTTAAACATCATAAAGAAAGCATGAGAGTAGTGAAAACGAATGGATGAACTCAAGACAAACATATGCAATGCATTAATGAAACAGAGTTTGACATTAAAAGATAATTGTTTGAATAATACAAGAAGTTACAACTTGAAAATTCGAACGAAACAAAAACAATCTCAATGATTTGGCATAGGAGGAGTGATCATGCTAGAGTCTCTGGAGGACCAAACTCAATCTCCTTGGCATCAATCATGTCTTGGATCTTGTTCTTCAGAGGCCAACAGTTGTTGGTGTCATGCCCCGGGCTATCAGAGTTGTATTCACACATTTCATTGGGGTGATAGGTAGGAGCAGAAGTATTTGGGTTCCGGGGAGGAGCCCTCAATGTAATCAGATCCCTCTTCAACAAGTGTTGCAGTGCTTGAGACAGTGACATGTTGATCTTGGTGAACTGCCTCTTAGGTGCGACCTCCTTATGCTGATGTTCTTGTTGAGCAGGCGTAGGACTGGAGATCAAGAATGCTCCTACGTGTTGGTCATGACGACCCTTTTGACTGCTTGCGGCATTGGACTCCTTCTTTCCGTTGTAGGGAATTATCTGAGTATCCGAAGAGGTAGTTCCTTAGATCTTTCCACTTTTGATGCCCGCTTCGACCCTCTCGCCAGTCAGTATTAGCTCGGTGAACCCGGCTGAGGAGCTTCCAATTAAGTGATTGAAGAAAGGCCCTGTCAAAGTCCCCATGAAGATGTCAATCAGTTCTCTGTCAGTTAAGGGGGGTTGCACCCTACCCGTCAGATCTCTCCACTTTTGGGCATATCCCTTGAAGCTCTCGTCGGAACCCATGGTCATGTTCTGCAACTGCACACGAGTTGGTGCAAGATCAGCATTGTACTGATACTGCTCATAGAAAGCAAAAGCTAAGTCCTTCCAGGTGTGGATGCGAGCACTCTCCAATTGATAGAACCACTCGAGTTGAGCTCCTACCAGACTTTCTTGGAAGAAATGGATCCAAAGCCCTGTATCAGCTGTGTGTGGTTGAATCTTGCGGACATAAGACTTTAGATGCATCTTAGGGCAAGAAACTTCGTCGTACAGAGTAAAGGAAGGGACTTTGAACTTTGGAGGGATGACCAATCCAGGAACCAGACCCATGTCTCCTAGATCCAAGCCAGGTATTTGTTGGATCTCCATAGCATTGAGGCGATCCTCCAACTCTTTGTACTTGTCATCAGCGGGAGGATATTGTTCCTCGGAGTAGTCAGCTTCAGCTTCATCAATCTCCACATTGTGGTCTTCTTCAAGACTATCCCCCATATTGGATGGAGTTGGAAGATCTTGGGCTTTAGGTCTTCTCCTCAAGTTCAGGATGTTGGTTGCCTTCTTGAACTTCTTCTTCTTGTCTTTGAGAAGAAGAGCTGTCAGATCCTCTTGCCCTTTACCCATAGCCAGCAGCATTTGTTGGAATTAAGCATTTTGAGCTTGGAGATCTTTCACCATTTGTTCCATATCCATCTTACTGAAATAAACAGTAGGAAGAATAAGGAAACCTGAAAAGGAGATACCTGTTATGCAATGATATGTATGATATATATGCAGTGTTTTCAAGGATCTCTTGGGGTAAACACGAGAATGTTAGAGGTTGAACTTCGATCTTTGTTCGGAGAACTTTGCACTGGTGGATGTCTTTCCACGAGAATCAAGCTCACCATGTCGAGTGGGTCATAGCCACTGATTTAAATTGTTGTACTTGATCTTTGATTGGCATTTGTTTAGAGGAGAAACCTCTTGCCCCTTGGTAGACGTCTGGTTCAACGGAACCCTGCATCAAAAGAACCCTCGAGATCCTTGAAAAGGTTAGTGAAAAATGCTATGGTATGATGTTATGATGTTATGTACATGTATGCAAAAAGCAAGTGAGTGTATATACAGGTAATCATATTCACACAAAGCAAACAAGTCCTTAGGTTTAGGCTTACATGGGGTTCGTAGGTAAGTACCCTCTTGAAGTTAGTTGGCTCATCCTGTCCTAAAATAGAAATCGGGTTCTAAGGAGCTCAATATCATTGGATTGCTTTCTGTGTTCATCGTTTCGGTTTAGCCACTTAACTGGCGACCAAAATATTCCAAGAAAACAACCCTCAATGAGTGTAGTATCGAGTATCTACCAACTTCGGACTGCACCAAAGTCGGTCATCTCACTACCCCTAAAAAGGCTAAGATGGTCAATTAAGGTTCTAAGAGTTTGTTAGTGCTTCGCGACATCACTCAGCGGCCCCGTACTCTCCTTGATTGAACTCAAGGGTTACTGGTACTCACAAATATGTCACACTAACATAGCTTACTGCTTCAACCGTGTCGGTATACCCCGCACAGTTCCCTCACAGTTTTATTGCTATTTACCTAAAAAGATGCCCCAAATCCGGGTGTGGGATTTACAACAAACCCAAACAAGAACCCAAAAGATAAGGCAATCAAAGTAATCAAAGCAAGAATGTAAAGGTGATCTAAACCCTAAGGTAACCCCACTTTCAAAATTTTCCCCAGCATAGTCGCCAGTTCTGTGATACGGTGGGAGAACTGACTTGGGTTTTGCGTTTGTTTTCGCACTTGTTCGGTTTAGCAAGAGTCGCCACCGACTTTTTATTTTATCCTAAAGGAAAGGTTAAAAAGCACAGGAAAAACCTTTTGAGATGTTTCATGGGTTCGGGGGGTAAATTATGAAAAGGGAAGGTATTAGCACCCTTTTCATCCATGGTTATCCATGGGCTCTTAGTTACTTGGTTCTAGATCACTTGTCTTGATTTTTGATTGCTTGAAATGGTGTGTGTATTTGTGTTTTGAAAATGTTTTGAAATAGACGCCTTTGTTTCGGCAACCGTTGTAATGACTCGTGTTTGAGTATATACAAGGGTGTGTATCTTTTCGAAAAGATGTTTCAAATGTTTTTGAAAGTTTTGTTTTGAAAGTGTTGTGGAGTATGATTTAAAAAGTAGGCAAGTGTTTTTGCAAGTTTGATCAAGTAACTAAGAGTTTGTCTACCCCTATTGTACTCAAAGGTTTTTCTCATGTTATAACCCTTTTTAACAATTTTGTTCCACCATTGTATTTGGTGGACAATCTTGCGTTTAGGATGTTTAACAGGACAGGCGCGGGTCATCGTATGGACCATGAATACAATGGTGCCAAGTGTCTTTGGCAATTTTCTTGAAGGGACTATGATCATTCCGTTTAGGCAACTTTCGAAAGCGTCATCAAGGGAATTATGATCATTTGAATTGTTTTGCCAAAGATACTCAACGTGCAAGCATGGCCCATTTTGGAAGGCAACATGTCGGATTACCCTAGGGGTGCAAGTGTGATTGTGTATTGATTTCATGTATTTGTCTTGTATTAGGTTATCTAGCGTTTGATTTTATGTACGTGCAAACCTTAGGTCTAATCATGGTATATTTGAAAACGATAAATTGCGGGAATTTAAAGTCTACGCTATTACAAATAAGTATTCGGGAGTGGGGGTACAATTATTTACAAATGGGGATGAGACTTTATGAGCATAATGTCCAAATAATTACAACCAAATCGAATCGATCGCAAATGTAAATAAGTAGTGTATAGCAATGTACAAGAATAAGCAAATGTGTATGTGGAAAGCAAAGTAAATGTATCGACGTATTTGTGTATTGTAAGTGTGTAAGTGTATGTGTAAATGATTATGTGATTTATTTACAGGTTGAGAAATGTGAACATAAATGTATTATTAAGTATTTTGTTTAATATGTACAAATAAAGTATTTTAAGAAAAGAAAAGTATTAACTTAAAAAATTTAACATTTCATGTATACAAAAATTTAATTAAAGAAAGTAGAAGTTTAATTATAATTCAATGTTTTTATGTACAAACATTTTTTTTTTGAAAAAGGTTTTAAGATTAAGAAAAAGAAAATTGTTTTAAGTTCTATATATTATGTATTAATGTTAGTGTATTTTCTAAAATGTAACGATTAATAATATTTTTAAAAATGTTATTTTATTTATCAAAACAAAAAAAGTATTATATTAGTTTAAACTAAAAAAAATGATAAGTGAAGAAAATGTTAGTTTAAAACAAAAAAAAGGAAGATGGGCTCAAAGGAAATTTATGGCCCAAACAAGGTTTGAAACAGAAGCCAAATGGGGGGGGGGGGGTGCCAGTTGGAAACGCGTTTGGGCTTTAGTGTTTTTTGAACGGGTTATGGCCCAAGGCTTGAGACAAATGTTTGTAAGGGTTTGGGATGTTTGTTCATTTGGAATCAGCTTTAGGGTTTGTGAGAACGGCGCCATCGTCGCTTTGCTTCGTTCGTCTTTCGTACGCCTCCGCCTCTGAGTTTCTCTGTCCCCGTTGTCAGAGGCGCCGCCTCCTTCTCCTTCCTTTCATGGTTACGTAGACGTTTGGCCAAGAGGTAACGATCATGCTCTTTCAATCCTTAGGGTTTTAAATTCTTGCATGTTTTTTAACGTTCTGATTTCGATTCTTACATCATGATTACATTCTGTTTATATGAGGTTTTTGAAGGAAGAAAAAAGAAAGGGAAGAAATGGACCTTTGGGGAGGAAAAGAAATGGATGGTGGTGCACTAGACGGCCAAGGACGGAGAAACGTGATGAGGCTGTGAGCTTTGGGGAGACTTCCCTGGTACTCAGTATTTTTGCCTTTTTTGTTGTTTAATGATGATGATGTCTGAGAACCTCTTGGATAATTTTCTTTTCCTCTTGAATGCTTGCTTCGTCTGTTTCACTTCTTTTCCTCTTTGGCTTGCTGAGTATGCTTGATGCCTTGATGATGAATATGGTTGTACTGATGCTTCTTTATCCTCTTCTTCTTGCTTGCCCTTTTGTCTCTGTTGCCTCTAATAATGTTGATGTTGCTCTGAGTATTGCTTCTTATGCTCTGAGATTATTTGATATGTTGTGCTTGGTTGCCTCAGTTGCCTTGTATGTTTGCCTATGATGAAAGTTTTCTGAGGCTTTTTGCGTTGCCTTTGAATGCTTTAGCTTGATGTGTTTGGTTGCCTGTTGATATTGGCTATACTGAATATGTTTGTTGATTGATATGCTGAGATATGTTGTGATGATTTGGGTGGCCCAATGATGAAACTTTTCTGAGGGCTTAGAGGTTGCCTTGATCTGACCAGGCTTGTGTTGAAAAGGGCTTGTATGCTTTTTTGCCTCATGTTTGTTTAGGCTTTTGTTGTTTGTATAGTTTCAGCAGGCTTGACAGGTTGATGGCTTATGCTGGTTTATTTGTTTAAGCTGGTTTTGAGCTTGACAGTTCAGGTTTTGACATAGTTTGGCATGGCTTTTTTTTTTTGGTTGGTTTCAGCAGGTGCAAAGCTTTTTTTTTTACAGGTTGAGTTTATGTGGTTTTTGGTGAGTTACAGGTTTACTGCTTGAAGCTTGTAGGGCTTTTTAGTTTAAGCAGGTAAGGCTTGATGCAAGTATCTTTGGCTTGATAGATTTGACACAGGTTTTTAGGCTAGGAGACTGGTTAGGCTTGGAATGCAGGTTGAAGGTTTGGCTTCTGGTTTATGCATAGGTTCTTGGCTTCATGTTTGTTAACGCATGTGAAGGGGTTTTTTGGCAGGCTCTTAAGCTTGGGGCTTTATGTGCTTACAGGCTTTTTGTTTGGGGTATCTTTTGTTTGTGATTTCTGCCTCTCTCCTTTACTGTTCTATTGCAGTTTGTTTTATATATTTTCTTTCTCAAGCCTAAAGCCAATAAGCCCATCTTCTTTCACTCTCTCTCTCCTCTCTCTTGACAGTTTTAAGCATATTATATTGCTTATTTGTCCTTATGTTATGAAAAGGTACTGCTGGAAAAATGATGATTTGAACATGCTTGCTTGCATATGTAGTTTTGCTCTGCATTCTTTATGTACTTCTTCCATATTTTCAGCTTCTTTGTGACAGTATTTTGTACTTGTTTTGACTAGCCTTTGATAGCACTTTGGCAGCTTGTGGAAAGTTTGAAATTGGAACTTTGTAGTTCTAGTTCAGTTTGCCTTTGGACTTTGTTTGGCATGCTGTTTGAAACTTTTGGACTTATGCAGCTTTTTGACAAACTTTGAACTTGTGCAATATTAAAATTTGTGCATTTCATATTTCATTGCAAGCATTATTCATCCCTCCTTGTGAACCGGGAGAAATCCCGTGATTTGCAGAGAGGGAAAACTGATTCCGGCCAGTCGCCTTTAATGATGAGCCCAAATTAACTGTTTGTCTTCTTAATTTATTTGCTTTGACTTTTCTTTTGTTTCTTATTTTTTGTAGATAAAATCAAATGAAGCAGAGGGAACAATGAACAGAAGATGAAGACTTAGGAATTTAGGATAGTTTTATTCCAAATTTAATCATTTGTAAACATTTATTATTATGAATACTTTGTAAATAAATACTGTATTCAAACAACAATTGTAACGAATAATTAAAAGATGAATAAAATCCATTTTTTATCAGTTAATTCCTTTTCTTTTCTTTTTTCAATTATTTATTTTATTATTTATAATTCTTAAATTATAATAAATGGAAATAAATTCCAATTATCTTAACTTAGAATAAATAAACAATTAAATAAACATTGTGGTTTTAGCATCGATCAATTAATAAACCTGGCGCTTCAAAAATCCAAAGCAATGCACAGTCAATCACAACAACTGCCCAAATGTCTTTTCTCTTAATGATTAAATCAAACACTGCAAGCTCCCAGTCAGAAACCTCAGTCCATATTCCAGAGTGAAAAGCACTGTAGACTTAATTCTTTCTGCGCGCACAAAAACCCTAATTCTTGATTAAATGCCAAAGAAGCGTCCGCCTGATCAAAACCTGAGCCAAAATCAACCCAACCCTAAGCAAACTGTTTGAACTGTTCCAGAGCCATGAAAACCCTAATTTTGTCTGACTGACGAGAAAAGTTTGTTTGACCGATTCTTGAACCAGTCTGAAAAATCAGGAAAAAGCCCGAAACTGCGATTTCTTGTAGAGAAAGAGGAGGGCAAATTTTGGGGTACAACACTATGTCATCGACAAACAAACTTTGCGAAGGCTAGAATCAAAATTATTTTTTAGTGGTAATGTATTGTAAAAAAGAAACTACGATATGGTGCTACTCAAGTGTATGGAGAAATAAGAAGTGGACACGCTTATGAGGGAAATACATGAAGGCACTTTCGAAACCCATACAAATGGGCATGCTGTGGCAAGAAAAATTCTACGAGCAGGGTATTACTGGTTAATAATGGAGGCAGATTACTATTATTATACAAAAACCTGTCACAAATGCCAAACCTATGCTGACAAAATAAACGTACCACCTACTCCTCTAAATGTTATGAGCTCTCCCTGGTCGTTCTCAATGTGGGGAATTGATATGATAGGTATGATCAAACTGAAGGCATCTAATGGACACCGATTTATACTAGTCGCCATCGATTACTTCATCAAATGGGTAGAAGCAGCATCATATGCAAATGTGACAAGCCAAGTGGTCACTGTTTCATCAAGCAAGATCTCATATGTAGATATGGGGTTCCAAACAGGATCGTAACTGATAACAGGTCTAATCTGAATAACAAAATGATGAAAGAATTATGCGACGATTTCAAGATCGAGCATCATAATTCCTCACAATATCGACCCAAGATGAACGGGGCCTTCAAAGCTGCAAACAAGAATATCAAGAAAATCATTCATAAAATGGTAAAGAGATACAGAGATTGGCACGAAATGCTTCCTTTTTCTTTACATGGCTATCGTACCTCTGTATGCACGTTAACAGGTGCAACTCCTTTTTCTCTGGTATATGGCATGGAGGCAGTACTCCCAGTTGAGATAGAAATTCCATCACTCCGAGTGCTAATGGAAACAAAGCTCGAAGAAGCCGAGTGGGTTCAAACACGACTTAATCAGCTCAACCTCATTGAAGATAAGCGCTTAACAGCTGTGTGCCACGGTCAATTATATCAAAAACAAATCAAGAAAGTCTTCGACAAGAAAGTTTGTCCTCGCATATTTAAAGGGGATCTAGTTCTGAAAAAGATCATGTTACCTCGTCTGGATTCACATGGCAAATGGACACCCAACTACGAGGGTCCATTTGTGGTAAAACGGCATTCTCCGACGGTGGTCTTATCCTCACAATAATGGATGGGGAGAATTACCACATCCGGCAAATACATACGCGGTCAAAAAATACTATGTATAAGAAAGCTCGCTAAGCTCGGCCCCTATAAAGGAGACTTAGGAAAAAAGGAGCATCCCGGTGGATTGAAAACCTTAAAAGGACGATCCAGGCAAAAATTAGGGACATGCACACAAAAAATTATCCTGGTGGATTGAAAATCTGCAAGGGTGATCCAGGAAAAAATTAGGGATTTCATTTAAAGAATATTGGGGAAAATAGCAGTAGAAATTATCATTCTCATTGCCATTTACAGCTTTTTATCAAGACTTTCTGTAATTACCCATTTCTAGGGATTTCATCTTGTACACTTGCCTGTTCAGGGGCATATTTATCAATAAAAACATTCAATTTTCCTTCAAATATTTTAATTGCGTTCCTTTCTTTTTTAGACTTGTTTGCAAAATACTACAATTATTTCTTTTGAATATTATTTGAAATCGTCTTTGGGGAATTGACATACCAATAAAAACATTTGATAAAACATCGAAAAAACATTGAAAGAAAATTCACGCCTGTGTCTACGTCCATGCCTATCTCTACGCCCCCGCCTACGTCTACGACTATGTCTATATCCACGCCAAAATTCATGTTTACGTCTGTGCCTACGCCTATGCCTATGATACAGACATCAAGATCTTGCTAACATGTTTCACCAAATCTAAATCCACATGGAGATGCAACAATGGGCAACAAATACCGTCGGGGAGTTGGTGACTATGAGAACCCGATGGTTTAACAAAAGACATTTATCAAAAGCATATACGTACATTTGGGGCATACACATGCTTGAGGCATACTTATGCAAACATTTGAGGCATAAGCACATAAGCATTTTTGTACATACACGTTATAAACATTTGGGGCATACATCACACTTGGATAGTACATAAATTTAGAGCATTATTCTTGCAGTGTATCTTGTAGAGCTACTTTGGTTAAGATTACAAATTTTCTTGGGGTTCATCTCCAACAGGCTTATCTGTGCGAACTATGTAGTTCAAACTTTAAAGCAATTTGGTGCTTATTTTTCTTCATGTAGATAGTTGTGGTTGAGGACGACACAACCAACTTCATCATGAAATTTGGTGTTCTTCATGTTGATAGTTGTGGTTGAGGACGACACAACCGACTTCATCGTGAATTTGATGCTTACTTTTCTTCATGTTGATAGTTGTGGTTGAGGATGACACAACCAACTTCATCATGAAATTTAGTGTTCTTCATGTTGATAGTTGTGGTTGAGGATGACACAACCAACTTTATCGTGAATTTGGTGCTTATTTTTCTTCATGTTGATAGTTATAGTTGAGGACGACACAACCAACTTCATCATGAAATTTGGTGTTCTTCACATTGATAGTTATGGTTAAGGATGACACAACCGACTTCATCGTGAATTTGGTGCTTATTTTTCTTCATGTTGATAGTTGTGGTGAAGACGACACAACCAACTTCACCATGAAATTTGGTGTTCTTCACGTTGATAGTTGTGGTTGAGGATGACACAACCGACTCCATCGTGAATTTGGTGTTTATTTTCTTCATGTTGATAGTTGTGGTTGAGGACGACACAATCGACTTCATCATGAATTTGGTGTTCTTCACGTTGATAGTTGCGGTTGAGGGTGACACGGCCGACTTCATCGTGAATTTGGGGTATATTTCTTTCATGTTGATAGTTATGGTTGAGGGCGACACAATCGACTTCAACGCAAAATTGGTGTTTATTTTCTTCATGTTGATAGTTGTGGTTGAGGACGACGCAACCAACTTCATCATGAAATTGAGGTTCTTCACGTTGATAGTTATGGTTGAGGATGACATAACCGACTTCATCGTAAATTTGGGGTATATTTGCTTCATGTTTATAGTTATGGTTGAGAATGACACAACCGACTTCATCGAGAATTTAGGGCATATTTGCTTCACATTGATAGTTATGCTTGAGGGTGAAAGGTGAGAAAACACTTAGAAGGGAGGGTGGGGTTGAATAAGTTTTTCCTTTTTATCGCGCAATAATAATGAAAGGACACAGGTATTTTTATCTTGGTTCGTTTGAAACTCAAACTACTCCAGTCCATCCGCCAAGGTGATTTTGCCTCTCTTAACGAGGACTTAATCCACTTTAATCAAACTGATTACAAATGCACAACCAAACTGTTATGACTAACAATACAATGTGCAAGCCAACTGCAAGTGACTAACACCTCTAAGACTTAACTAGTCCTAGCCCTCTTGAGAAATCTGACCCAACTGGTCTCTCAGGGAACAATTAAAAAGATTATCTCTTAACAGTAGTGAACCAGAATGCTTCTAATAAGCTATATCACAAACTGTGATTTATCACTAATATTTTAGCCCAGTACTTAAGAATTACCCACTATATACAATGAGTTTACAAGAATGAAAATAGTGAGCTTAAGTATATTTTGTGAGAATCAGTAACCTTGCTTTGAAACAAATGGTCTTCTATATATAGCTTCAAATTTGGACCGTTAATGCCTTGAAGAAATAGCATGCATTAATGATGCGTGTTAGCTTGATCTTTATGTTTCCAATGCTCTCTTGCGTAGTTCCACTTGAGTGCGTTAACCGTCATAGCATTAAATGATCAATGTGTTGTACCCCAAAATTTGCCCTCCCATATTCTCCAAGAAATTGCCAAGTCAAGCTTCAAAGTTCCCCAAGGGTTGCACAGTTCAAGGGCCTCCTAAGCAGTCAAGATTAGGGTTTGTGTTCTGATCAAGAAGTTGAAGTTTCCAAAGGTCCAATCAAGTCTCATATGCCTACAAATATGGTCAAGCATCCTCATACCAAGTTTCAAGACTTTCAGCACAAAATTGCACAGTCAGAAACCCTAATTGCACTACAGTCAACTGTAGGGGCAAAATGGTCATTTGACAGTCAAAGTTCAAATTTTTGGTCAACATATCATTTTGAAGTCACAAACATCATTTGATCAATGCTTGATCATGATTCTCAAAGTTTGGCTCAGAAATCATCAAAATGCAAAAGTTTCCTTATTTGGACAGTTGAAAAAGTCAACTGTAAATTGACCAGGGCATAACTTTCACATGGATTATCAGAAAAATTCCATCCAAAGCTCATTTTGAAGAGAAAGACATTTCCTACAACTCATCTTCATACTTCAAGTCCAAGAAATGCTCTCACCAAAAGTTATCAATTTCAACATTATAGGTCATTTTCAAAAGTCAACAAAAAGGGACTTTAAGTCAAAGGCCATAACTTGAGATTGGTAAATAAAAATAACATGGGACCAAAGGCATTGGTTAGAGGACTCAAAGACCTTTCCAAAATGTCCAAGAACATGAGAAAAGCTTAAAAATTGAGCAAGTTATGCCTTGTGGAAGTTGGGAAATTTTTGGATATTTTGAAAAGTCAACATTGATTCAAATGGTCTAAAATTGCTAATGGGCCCATTTTTCTTCCACAAATCATCATCCATGGCATGTGCACGACTACTTGGCCCAAAGGGAAGTATTTCTTCATTTTTTATTTATTTATTTGAATTTTTATTTATATTAATTCATTTAAATTAAATTAAATGCATAGAAAATACTTAACCTAAAGTTTTAAATCTTTTTGTGCATGTTTTATACTCAATAATTCGTGCCTAGCCAAATAAGGAAAGATTTGGAGTGAATTGATCATAATTGATACAAGAACACATGGAAAAGATTGAAAAAAGATCCTTAAAAATCAAATTTCCAAAAACCATGAAAGCATTGGATTTGTTCTATTTTTCTTGACCTAATGGACTCAATACAAAAGCCTAAACACAACCCTAATGTTAACACACACGCAGCTGCTCAAAAACCTGGAAATCAAACTTGAAATTTTTCTCTAAAAACTGAATTCTGAAAACTCACTTCCAGGGCGATTCAAGACATAATTTTTGTTCCATTGGCTTGCTGAAGGTCCATTGAACGTGTCCCAATCAAAAACACTCATCAAAACCTCAAGAATCATTGTACAGAAGCTAACCTTTCTCACTTTTTTTTCATTATCGTGTTTTGCATTCTATGCACTTTCATGACGTTTTGTTCATATGTTCGTGATCAGTGAAGTATTTGCAAGCTAACCATATGCTTTAATTATATTTTTATGCTGTGTACACGATTATGCCATGATTACTTTTTAGGGTTTACAGGATTTGAAATTGGGGGTTTTTGAATGAGGAAAAATTAGAACCCCTGAGTACCACCATTGGCATGAGCACGTCTGGACGAAGAAGAAGCCCCTATCGCGCCTAATTTATGGACCCCCTAGACCTAATCGTTATTTTTCCAAAACCGGCCTAGGAGAACGCATGCAAAACCGTTGCCTAACATATTTGTTTTTTTCAGGAAAATAATACAACGAAGAAGATGAATTCGTGGCGTGCATTGGTTGGCCCTTTTGAAATTCACGCGCAAAGACCCACTAACGCTTTTATTTCTTTTATATTATTTGTTTGTTATTATATATTAACATGTACAGATTAGCTCAGCTGGCAAGCGTTGTTGTTGTTAATCCTCATGACCTGGGTTCGAGCCCCAGGTCTTCAATATCCCAATATTATTTTTCAATAAAAGTTCACATGCGCTTCAAGACTGAGGACGTACCATACACTTCCAAATCCAGCATGTCACGCGTTCAGCTTCATCCATCACAAGGCTCAAAATTGAGGAACATGGTAGATCCAAGTCAATGCTTCAACATACTACCTGGAAAAAGTCCAAAAAGGCCAAGTTTAATGGGCCAGATTACTGAACTTGAACCTCCATGTTGGGGACTACCACCCCCCTAGGTTTGCATATTTTTCACTTTCTTTATATTTTTTTTTTATAATTCTATTATTATTTGTTTAAATTAATTATTATTTTCATAAATATAAAAAATACATATAAAAATCAGAAAAGATTAAAAATACAATAAATAATTTTAGTATTTTCTTAAACAAATTTGCATGTAATTGAATGTAGTTTTAAATTAGGTTTGCAATTTTAATTCTTTTAATAAAAAATATATAAAACATAGAATTAGGTTTAATTAATGTTTTTATTCCTTTTTAATTTTTCTTTTTTATAATAATATTATTTATTTTATTTATTTTTATAATTAAATTTGTATACAAAAATTAGGTTTAATTTAGGTTAAATTCTAATGTCTTCTTAAAAAATTAAAATAAAATAGAATTAGGGTTAGCGTTTAATTGCAATTAATTTTTTATATTAAATCCTAAAATACTAAAAAACACCAAAAAACAAATTTCTTGTTTTCTTTTTTTAATTAATTCATCGTTAATTCATTTTTTTGCAAAAGGGTCCAACGCCCTCGTTTCGTTTTAATTCTTATTAATTCGCATTTATTTTTTTATTTCTCTATAATATTATGTACCTCTCCCGAAGCCATGTAAATTACTTCTCGCACTTTTTAATTCTTTCTTTTCTTTTACTTCTTTATTTTCTGTCGAATCGGGTCCTGGTTCAATTTTGGCGATGTGGACCCACGCCGTTTGTAATAGCTTAGAACTTACTTTCCTTGCAACTTTTAACTTTTAAATCAAAGCATGAAAGAATGTATGGACAAAATAAAAACGAGCGTAGAACACCAATAAACATGACGAGATAAATGCAAATGAAAACGACACACAAATCGCACACACCACCCCTAGGGTACGCCTCACTGTTGCCTTGCCTCGAAAGGTGATCGTCGAGTAGAGGATGTCTTAGTAAGTCCTCATGATCCGGGAACCTGGCATGAGGGTAGCTTCTAAGGTGTCTTCCCATTGCTCTGGTGATCACCATGTCCCGAACCTCGAATTGACCCGAACACCTCCAACGGTGGTGCTACCTACCTCTCAATGGTGGGATGGCATTACTTTAAAGGACATTTACACAGACGAATTCCTTAGGGTAGGTAGACGACTCTAGATACTTGCTCTAATTTCAAAACAAATCAAAAATACTTTTCACACCGACACATTTTCAAAAAGCTTTCGAAAGCAATTTTTCAAACACTCTTGAGGACCGATACAAGAGTCGAACTGGAATTTTCAAAGAAACTTTTTAAAACCCACAGTTGAAAAGCAAACAAACCATTTTTGAAAACACAATGAGCAAGTATCTAAGAGCCCATGGATAACCATGGATAGAAAGGGTGCTAACACCTTCCCTTTCTATAATCTACCTCCCGAACCGAGAGCAATCTCTTTAAGGAATTTTTCTGTGCTTTTGTCCTTTCCATTTGGAGAAAATAAAAGACGGTGGCGACTCTTGCTTCCGCGACATTTCGCGAACCAGCGTTAAACAGTCAGTTCCAGATCCACCGATCACACAATGGTAATGTCAGAGCCTGTCTCTGGAAGTTTAAGAGTTTGCTTGCAGCGTTACAACATCAGAGTTTTCTTTAACTTTTCTTCTATCAGAGTTTTCTTCATTTTATGTTCATCAGAGTTTGCTTCAGCTTGCATTATCAGACATTGCTTTCAGCGTGCTTCTTTCAAATCTTTGCTTCAGCTAGCTTTATCAGAGGTTGCTTAAGATTACTTTTTATTAGAGTTTTCCTTGGAGTGCTTCCTTCAGAGTTTGCTTCAGATTTGCGTAGAATGATGTTTCTCTTTTGAGAATGCTTGAGTCAGAACATCATCAGAATTAGATAACATGCACACCAGAGTATAAAATATATTATACAAAATTTATTTCATTGTTATCATCAAAACTTTAAGATAATATTAGAACCAAACTTTGTTCTAACAATCTCCCCCTTTTTTATGATGACAAAACAATTCAGATTTTGATTTAAAAAATTTTGTACAAGAGTGAGAATCTCCCCCTGAGATTGATAATCTCCCCTTGAGATAAATATTTCTTTTTCTGAAATTAATAGTAAAAGAACTCAAATGCATAAGAGAAACTTCCTGAGATTGTTCTTCAGAGCTTTAGGACATTTTTATTTCAGAGTTTCTTTAAGAGCTCCTGATTTTTTCTTCAGAGTTTCTTTAGCAGATCTTTACCAGGTGATGTTTAGAGCTTAGTCTTTCAGAGTCTTGAGGTACCTGCATATCTCTTAAACAGGAAAAAAAAAACTTTGTATTTTGTTAGGAATGTTTGAGACTTAGTCCCATAACTGCTATCATGGATCAGATCAAAATCACATTTTCTCCCCCTTTTTGTCATAATCAAAAAGCAAAAAAATAAAAGAGATTCAAAATATTTATTTCATAGAAGATGTCAAAAGGCAGAAGTACAAAAAAATGGAAAAAAAATAAAACTAAGATTGACGAGAGACAAGAGAAAGAAGAAGATTCTTGATTTCTGTTGAGGATTCCTCTTGCTTCATCGTCGAAGTTATGATTTCTTTGTTGGTTTCATCTTGTTTGTCCAGACGTTCATGCATGGCTTCATTTTCCTTCTTCGGCTCATTTAGAGTGTCAATCACCAGTGAAGTTGGAGCAGATGTTGAAGCAGCTTCAGAAGATACAACCTTTGGAGAAAAACCAGCAGAGTCTAAGCCTACAACATTGGAGATAAGAGTTCCAAGATCAATCATAAGAGTTGGCACTTTCTCAGAGGCAGCTTGAGCATAAGGTTGGTGATACATAGTCATTGTCAAGGGATTTGGATCTGACTCATAGCCATATTCTGAAATTTCCATGTGATCAGCAAGTGGTAAAGGAGCGTTGGTAATCTGCAAAAGAGACTTCTTATCCCAGATATTTAGCACTTTTGTCTTAAAGGCATTCAGATATTGGGTGAAATTCTTAAGAACCTGAGAATAGCACAGATCTTGCATTTTAAAGGATTCATCATTGAATTTCCTTCTGAATGCTTCCCACAGAAAATCACATGCAGTTGGGTTCAGGTTACTAGCACTGTTTGCCTTCACCAGGTCTATCCAAGTCTGCATTTCTATTGCAAAATTCTGGAAATGTATATTAACATATAACTGAACATGTTTTGGGGTTGGTTTGGGAACAAACTTCTTGGTGGATTTAATTTGCAGATAAAGTAGAGATTCAAAATCAACTACAGTCCTAAGAAAGTCAGATGGTTCAGATGGTTCAAGAGGTTCTGATGAAGATGGACTGGAGGTAACTTCTGGAGCAGGTACATTCCTACCTTGAAGCCATGTTGGGTCAATGGGAATGCCACTTTCCTTGCAAGCTTCAATAAAGTGCAGAATGGTCTCAGGATGATCACTAGAGTTGAAGAGAGGAAAATCTGCAACAGGGATTCTCCTTCTGGTGACAGTTGCTGACACATATGAAGTAGGTTCCACCAGAAGTTTGTCAATCAGCTTCCTTTTGAGTAGGTTCTTCCCAGTCAGAGCTTTTCCACAAGTGGGCTCCAATTCTCCAAGAAAATTTGCGTCTTCTAGATGAGCTATTAGACTATTCTCTGTCAGAATATCTGAGATTAATCTTCCCAGAGGGATCCAATTTCTTTTTGACTTAGGATTTTTGACTCTTTTAGCTTCCCTGGTTTCCTTTACATGCGTCTAGAGATGGTTGAACAGAAGATAGGGCAGATCAATCTTCACATTTGTGCCAAGACAGAACAGGAGATATTGTTGCTCAGCATTGACGTAGTCAGGGGAATGGTTTCCTTCCTGTGATGAATGCAGCCATGAATTATTCTTGCCCAGATTTTGTATTTATTCTTCAAATCACTGACCTTGTTGGATGCTTTCCCAGTAGTGAAAATCTCAGCATAAACTTTAGACGTATCCATTTTTCCACTTGAGATTCCAGTAACACCGTTACCTTCAAAACCTAGTAGCCTCCTTGTGAGATTCTCAGTGATGGAAATCTCTTTGCCCATTATGAATGATAGAATGACCTTTGGTGAAGTGATGGCATGAATCCAGAATTCCTTGACAATATGAGGGAACAATGGTCCAACTAGACGATCAAAGAAAGTTTTCCACCCTTGGAACTCTACAGTCAGAAACAAATCAAACCCATTTTCTTTCATATTTTCAAAATCAACCATTAGTTCACTAACCACTTCCAAGCTATCAACAGGGATGAGTGTTGTTCTCTCAGGAGTGACATATTTCTCTGCATGTTGAGAGTTGCTTGAAGAAACGGGAATTCTTTCGGAAGGGGATGAAGATGAAGCCATTTAGAACGCTTAGGTTTAGGATTTTGAGAAAAAGAGAGAGAGTTTGCAAAAACGCAGAAGCGATTGAAAAATTGAGAGAGAGAGAGAGAGAGAGAGAGAGATTAAAAAGTAAAAAAGGAATTTCGCAAAGTATTTTAAAGTAATAAACAGTTAAAGAATTTAGAATGATTAAAAAAATAATAATAATTACAAGCAATTAATGATATTTAACATTTAAGGGATGCGTGAGATTTTGATCAAATTTGAACAGCTACCTAGGAACGGCGTCTCAATAGCAGTGAACGCATGTGTAACCTTTCAGAGTTGAAACACGCGTTCAACTTCTGAGGATAGCGTGTGACAGCTGTTTTAATGTAATGAACTTCTTAACCATTTTTGTAATGAAACGTTAGACACATTTCAGAATATTATAGATGGTTTCTGATGTAACTCCTCTTCTAACTTCTGAAGAGTAGTTAATCAGAACATTCATTTTAGAACATTCTGAAAACATATATAGAAGAAAAAAAATTTCATTCAGGACAAAATTCCTTACTGATGTTTTTCAGAATGAATTTAAATTTATCTTCAGAAAGAGGTTTAGTAAAAATATCAGCCCATTGATGGTCTGTGTCTATGAAGTTTAAACTTAAAATTCCTTTCTGAATGTAGTCCCTTATGAAATGATGTTTAATTTCTATATGTTTTGCCTTAGATTTTAAGATAGGATTTTTTGAAAGACAAATAGTAGAGGTATTATCACAAAAGATAGGAATCTTACTCTCATAGAGATGATAATCTTCCAGGTGGCTCTTCATCCAAATCATCTGAGTGCTACATCCAACAATAGATATATATTCTGCTTCAGTTGTTGATAGTGTAATAGTGGCTTGCTTCTTGTTGTACCATGAGATAATGTTATCACCCAGAAACTGGCAGCTTCCAAAGGTGCATTTCCGTTTTATTCTATCTCCAGCAAAGTCAGCATCACAATAACCTACTAGTTTAAACTCTTTGGATCTTTTGTAACACAGTCCAAGGTTAGTAGTACCTTTCAGATACCTCAGAATTCACTTAACAGCAGTTAAGTGAGATTCTCTAGGATCTGATTGGAATCTTGCACATAAACATACACCGAATAATATATCCGGTCCAGATGCAGTCAGATAGAGAAGAGATTTGATCATACCTCTGTAGAGTTTCTGATCTACTTTCTTACTTACCTCATGTTTTCCCAAAATGCATGTAGGATGCATTGGTGTCTTTGCTTCTTTACTTTCTGATAGCTGGAAATTATTCAGGAGTTTTTTAACATACTTTGTTTGATGTATGTAAGTACCTTCTAGAGTCTGATTTATTTGAATTCCCAAAAAGAATTTTAGTTCTCCCATCATGCTCATCTCAAATTCAGCCTGCATAGGCTCAACAAATTCTCTTCCAAGAGAGACATTAGAAGTTCCAAAAATAATATCATCTACATATATTTGACAAATTAAAATGTCATTTTTAAATTTTTTTCTGAATAAGGTAGTGTCCACTTTCCCACTGGTAAAATTATTTTCTAAAAGAAAGTTACTTAGACGTTCATACCAAGCTCTGGGAGCTTGTTTCAGACCATACAGAGACTTTTTCAGTTTAAAAACATGTTCTGGATATTTTGAGTCATCAAAACCCGGAGGTTGGTGGACATAAACATCTTCTTCTATGTACCCATTTAAAAATGCACTTTTAACGTCCATTTGATATAATGAGATGTTGTGTTGAACAGCAAAAGAAATTAATAATCTAATTGATTCTAATCTGGCGGCTGGGGAAAAAGTTTCGTTATAATCAATTCCTTCTTGTTGATTATAACCTTGTGCAACCAGTTGTGCCTTGTTTCTGACAACCTCTCCTTGCTCATTTAACTTGTTTCTCAATACCCATTTTATTCCTATGATATTGAATCCTTTAGGTTTTGGAACTAGATCCCACACATCATTTCCAGAAAATTGATTTAGTTCTTCTTGCATAGCTAGGATCCAATCATTGTCTTGGAGATCTTCCTCTATTAAGATTGGCTCAATCATAGAAACCAATCCAAACAGTGATTCTTCATTGTTTCTGAATGAGGGTCTTGTTCTGATGGGATCTTCTTTCTTTCCAATAATCACATTTTCTGGATGAGCTGATGTGATTTCGGGGAATCTATTCTGTGAGGTTTGTTCATAAATTCTTAGATTGTCCAGAGCATTTGCAATAGAAGGATCTTATGAGTTGTCCTTTACTTCTGACTCTTTAGAGTTTGTAAGATGATCTTCTGTACCTGCAGGATTTTCATTATGTTTTGGCTTTTGCTGGCCAAGCTTATCATCAAATCAGACTTTGATTGATTTTTCAACAATCAGAGTTTCTGTGTTGTATACCCTATAGCCTTTTGAGCGTTCAGAATATCCAAGCAGAAAACACTTTTGTGCCTTAGAATCAAACTTGTTCAGATTATCTTTAGTATTCAGAATATAGCAAGTACATCCAAAAGGATGAAAATATGAAATGTTGGGTTTTCTATTTTTCCACAATTCATAAGGAGTCTTTTCAAGAATAGGTCTTATATAGACTCTATTTTGAATATAACATGTTGTGTTCACTGCTTCTGCCCAGAAGTGTTTAACCATATTGGTTTCATTAATCATGGTTCTGGCCATTTCTTACAAAGTTCTATTCTTTCGCTCTACAACTCCATTTTGTTGGGGAGTTCTAGGACAAGATAAATCATGAGAAATGCCATTTTCTTTAAAAAACTTTTCAAAATAATGGTTTTCAAATTCTCCTCCATGATCACTTCTAACTTTTATGATTCTAAACTCTTTTTCATTTTGCACTTGGTTGCAGAAGTCGAAGAACACAGAATGTGACCCATCCTTGTGTTTTGAAAACTTAACCCATGTCCATCTGATGTAGTCATCAACAATGACCAATCCATACTTCTTTCCTTTGATGGGTGCAGTTTTAACTGGTCCAAACAGATCAATGTGAAGAAGTTCCAACAGCCTAGAGGAAGAAACAACCTTTTTTGACTTAAAAGAAGGTTTTGAAAATTTTCTTTTCTGACATGCTTCACACAGAGCTTTTGAGTTTAACTTCATACTGGGAAGTCCCTTGACCAGATTGAGTTTATTAATTTGAGATATTCTTCTCATGCTAACATGTCCCAATCTTCTGTGCCAGACCCATTTCTCATCGCTAACAGACATAAGGCATTTTACATTCTAAGTTATAAGGTCAGAAAGATAAATTTTATTGATGTTGTTCTTTCTCTTGCCAGTAAAAAGGAGTGTTCCATCTTTTTGACTAACATCTCTACAGGATTTTTGATTAAAGATTATGTCATAACCGTTGTCACTTAATTGACTTACGGATAGCAAGTTATGCGCTAATCCTTCTACCAACAGAACATTAGTTATAGAAGGAAGGTTACCGTTTCCAATGGTTCCATAACCAATAATCTTTCCTTTCTGATTTCCTCCAAATTTCACATCTCCTCCAGATTTAAGTTCCAGACTTTGGAACATAGACTTTCTTCCCGTCATATGTCGCGAGCATCCAGAGTCCAGGTACCATAACTGGTGTTTCAACTGTGCTGTTAAGGACATCTGCAACATATATTATTTTCTCCTTAGGTACTCATATCTTTTTGGGTCCTTTTTGGGTCCTTTTTGGTTAGAGTTTCTAAAGTTCTATTTGAACTTAGATTTAGCAAAAGAATTTTCAGAGTGAGATGTGTATTTGATATCATGTGTGTGCCCAAAACTAAATTGTTTATTGTTGTACCCCAAAATTTGCCCTCTCATTTTATCAACATTTCTCATCACAAGGCTCTTGGAACTCAAGATCAAGCTAGGGTTTGCTCTGCTCAAGACATCTCCTTGCACTAATGACCTAAACTAGGGTTTTAGTTTGCACAAGGATTTTTGGACCTTCAATGCTCAAATTGACTTTCATACTTCATATTGGACTCATAAGTTTGTCCATACCAAATTTCAAGCCTTGAATCAAATTTTTGCCCAGTCAATTGGATAGTTGACCTAAAAATCAGCTGTATTGGGGAAAAAGTCAATTGTGGCCAATTTACAGTCAAACCTCATGAATTTTGACCCACATCAACATTATGAACTCATATGAACCATTGGATCAAGTTTGGACCACAGCTTAGGTTCAACCATGGACTCAAGGACTCAATGACATCATCTTGACTTATTCAACAAGTTCAAAAGATCTCAAATGCATGGGATTGACAGATGAATTTTTCAGTCAACTGATCAAAATTTGACTGTACACTGAAAAGTCAAACTTTGACTTTTTGGTCAAAATCAAGTGCCAAGGGTCATTTTTCATCAAGATGTGTCAAATTATGAAACTTGTTCATCAAGAAACCCAAAATTGCAAATTAGGGTTTAACGTTGAAAATTTTCATAACTTAGAAATTTTCTAAGTTATGAAATTTTCTCAATTTTTCCTAACTTTGCCCCACATTTTCACCATGATGAAAATGGATTCAAATAAAACTTCCAACATTAAAGTTGTAGTCCTCCACAAAGTCTATAACTTTTATTCACAAAGTTTTCCCAAAAGAAGCTTGGATCTCAAGTTATGATTTTTGGAACAAGGGTCCCTACAACTTTTAACTTAGTGAAATTTTGCCCTAGTTTAGGCAGGATTTTGACCTATATTCTTGTCCATTTTTCACATAGTTCCACTTGGAATCTCAAGTTGCATTTCAAATATGGATTATATAGCATGTTGCAAGCTTTCTAAATTGTCCAAGAACTCCTCAAACACATTTTTGGTTAGGGAGAATCGAAGGCTTGAAGTTGGCAAAAACTCACTTTTCATCCATGGCATATTCATGTTCATACAAGTTGCATTTTCAAATCATCATGCCTTACACTAGTTTTCAGGCCTCTAAACCACTTCACACTCCATAATTAATTGCAAATCCATCAGTCTAAGCTTTTGTTTTGGCCATTTGGACATTATACACAAAACTAAGCCCTAAGTAGAAAAAGGCACATTTCCATTTTTGCCATAATGTGCTTTACGTCAAACCACTATCCCTTGAGCATTGGTCCATATCTAAGAAGGAAAATAAAATCCACAAGTTGCAGGGGCCAAGAGAAAAGTGTGCAAGCATATTTGATATCCTGTACAGGCCTGTAACTTCACTTCCACTTTCTTACTTCAAAAACAAGAAACTTGTCAAAAACTGAAGAACTTGAAAACCAGCCAATGTTAACTTACACAAACAGTTTGAACATCTTTCTCACACCCCTTTGAGCTAGAAACACGATTGCTTAAGCCTCTAAACACCCCATAGCCAGAAATCACATTCCTTTGGCAAAACAGGGCAGGTTCTGCAACTTGAGTTCCATAGCTCATTTGGCTCGTGCGTTTTGTCCCAAGTTGCTTCAAACACCTTCCATTCAATTCACCCAAGCTATCACATACCTCAAACACCAACCGTAACTCCATTTACAGTGTTCACCATTTTCATTTTGAGCTTGTGTAGGTTGAGTTTTATAGGATGATTCAAGGACATTCAAGGCAAGCTAGATATTGGAGAAGGTCAAGTGAAGTTCAAGAAAGCTACCAGACATCTCAAGCCTTGTTGAAAAGCACTACATTGCCCTACACGAATCCTACTGAAACATGTTTTTCTCCACTTTCTATCTCTCTATTTAGGAACATTTAGCCTTAGGTTTGTGAATAAAAAATGTAGTGTTCATTGCCATGAAGCTGTACATATGCTCAGTTTTCATTTATATTAAGTGTGCTAGGAGAATTTCATCCATGAACATGCTGAAAAAACTAGGTCAGATTTTAGGGCCAGAGAAATTCTCTCTGGTCTTTGAGAGTTAGGATTAGTTTTTTATATGGTTGGAATTGTCTTGAAATTCTCTACAAGTTTGATGTTGTGTGTTTTTGCAAAAGAGCTCGTATACAGCATCTGGTATTTTAACAGGGCACGCGCGCGTTTTCAAGTCTGAAGGTTGAAGATGAAGCTGGCTTGGGCTGGGCTTGGCCTGGCTTGCTTTTGACACCTCCCATTTTCATTTTTGCACCCCTTGGCCCAATTTCTTGTATTTTTATATTTTTTTCATTTTTGTTTTCATTTCTGATTTTGTTTATTTATTTCCAAATATAAAAAATGCTCAAAAAACATTTTCATATTTTTTTACATTTATTTGACATTTTATTTTAATTTTTCTAACATAAAAAACATTTTAAATATTTTTATATCATTTATTAAGACTTGAAAAATATATATAATTTATACTTTTTATTTTTGTTCTTTATTTTTATTCATACTAAAAATATTTTCCTAAATATATTTTATTTTTGTACATATTTTATTTTATATTGTACATATTTAATTTGATTAATATACATATATATACATATATACTTTTATTTTATTAAATACTTTAGAATAAAAATATAAAAATATTACATTTTCACTTTTATTATTATTCATACTAAAAAATACCTTTTTTAAGTATATTTTATTTTTGTACATATTAATATGTTTTATTGTATATAAATAATATAATATGTTTATTTTCTTAAAGAAATTAGGGTTTTACTCTTAAAACAAATAAAATTAATCCTTTTTATTTACTTCTTTATATTTTTTTACTTTTACATACATAGGTAAACAAAAACCTTTTTGCATAATACATATTATTTGATATTTATTTATTTTGTTTATTTAAATATTGTCCATTTAAATATTTACGCATTGTGATTCAATTTGGATGTAATAGTAAATTAGGGTTTATATTTCTTGTCAAATGCCCCCCATTCAAAGATTTTACCCCCATCCCCATAATCATGTTTTAATAGCTTAGAATTTTAATTCTCGCACTTTACGCTTTCAATTATGCCATGATTAGAGAATTAGGGTTTGTATGCAAAAATCCAAATCAATAAATAGTTTGACCTAATCAAATACAAAAATGCATGAAAATCAAACACAATGCACACTTGCACCCCTAGGGTTACAATCCACTTGTTGCCTTCAAAAATGGGTCATGTTATACATGTTGGGTACTTTGGCAAAACAAAAACAAAACAAAAAGATCATAGTCCCTCGATGACGCTATCTTGGTTGCCTAAACAAAAATGATCAAGGCCCTCAAAAAAACTTGCCAAAGATACTTGACACAATTGCTATCATGGTCTATACGATGACCCGCGCATGTCCCGTTTAACATCCTAACACAAGGTTGCTCACCAAATGCAATGGTGAAACAACACTGTCAAAAGGGTTAAAAACATTAGGAAAGATATCTGAGTAAAATAGGGTAGATAGCTCTTAGTTACTTGATCAAAAATCTTGCAAAAACATCCTTGCTATTTTCAAACACACTTCACAACACAATTTCAAAATATTATCCAAATCAAACTTTCAAACATTGAAATCTTTTCAAAAGACAAAAACACCTTTGTATACATTCAAACAAGAATCATTACAAAGGTTTCCACAACGATGGCCTCTTTTCAAAACATCTTTCAAAACCACACACAAAGCACCATTTCAAATAATTGGAAAAGCAAAGCAAGTGATCTAAAACTAAGAGCCCATGGATAACCATGGATGAAAAGGGTGCTTACACCTTCCCTTTTCATAATCTACTCCCTGAACCCAAGAGAACATATCAAAGGTCTTTCCTGTGCTTTTTGACCTTTCCTTAGGATAAAATAAAAAGTCGGTGGCGACTCTTGCTAAACCGAAACATTTGCGAATACAAACGCAAAACCTCAAGTCAGTTCTCCCACCGTATCACAGAACAGGCGACTCTGCTGAGGATTATCTTCAAAGTGGAGTGACCTTAGGGTTTATATCACCTTTGCATGCTTATCTTGATTGCTTTGATTGCTTTACATTTGGTTCTCTTGTTTGGTTATAAATCCTCCACCCGGATTTTTGGGAAAACATTCATAGGTAAATAGCAATACGTTGTGGAAACTGTGTAGGGTATACTGACATGGTTGAAGCAATAGCTATATTAGTGCGACATATTTGTGAGTACCGGTAGCCTTTGAGTCAATCAAAGAGAATACGGGGCCGCTGAGTGATGTCATTAAGCACTAATGAACTCTTAGAACCTTACTTGACCATCTTGGCCTTTTTTAGGGGTAGTGAGATGACCGGCTTTGGTACAGTCTGAAGTTGGTAGATACTCGATACTACACTCATTGAGGATTGTTTCCTTGGAATATTTTGGTCGCCAGTTAAGTGACTAAACTGAAACAATGAACACAGAAAATAATCCAGTAATATTGAGCTCCTTAGAACCCGGTTACTATTTATAGGACAGGTTGAGCCAACTAACTTCAAGAGGGTACTTACCTATGAAACCCCATGCAAGCTTGAAACAAGGATTTTGTGTGATTTGCTTGTACATATGCTTGTGCATACATCATGAACATCATAAAGCATCATATGCATCCACTAACCATTTCAAGGGTTTGGATCTTCATCTTTGTTCTTGTTTTGTAGGTCATGGAATCTCTTCGCAGGAAAACAAGTCAGGTCAACCTTGTGAGAATCCCTCCTCAACTCAAGGAGCTTACTTCCAAGATTCCAGAGAATTCTCTCTTCAGTGAAAGACATGGTAGACTTATCAACTTGGTCAACTCCAACATTGAAGAAGAAATGGTGAAAGTTCTCTTCCAGTTCTTTGACCCCCTACACCACTGTTTCACATTCCCTGATTATCAACTAGTACCTACTTTGGAGGAATTTTCTCAACTCCTGAGGATTCCTATTCTTCATCAACTACCTTACAACGGTATGGAAAGAGAACCAAAGCCTGAAGATGTTGCTCAAGCCTTACACTTGCAACCATCTGATATCAAAGGTCATTGGGAAACCAGAAGTGGTGTCAAGGGTTTCTTGGCAAAGTTCCTGTTTGAAAAGGCACAAGACTGCTGGAATTCTCTAGATCTACAAGCTTTTGAAGAGATTGTAGCACTCCTCATCTATGGGTTGGTCTTGTTCCCAAACCCTGATCAACTTATAGATGTGAATGCTGTCAAGATTTTCATATCTCGGAATCCTGTGCCTACATTGCTTGGGAACATCCTACACTCATTTCACATACGAACAATGAGGAAAAGATGTGTTCTCATGTGTTGTACTCCTCTTCTAGCAAGGTGGTTTATTTCTCACCTTCCCTAATCAGTTTTGAAGAATGAGCAGGGTTTAAGGTGGTCACAACGGTTGATGACTCTCACACATTCTGATGTTCATTGGTGTTCTCGGTCCAGAGAAAATGTCATCATCATTGATTGTTGTGGAGAGTTCCCTAATGTCCCACTACTTGGAATTAGGGGAGGCATTACCTACAACCCCTGTTTAGCTCTAAGGCAATTTGGATATGCCCGGAGAGATGGTCCTCATGATATGCTAATCCCTGACTTGGTTTTTGACTTCGACAACGATGCTCAAGGACTTCGACAAAGGTTTATCAGAGCTTGGGGGATGCTCAACAAAGTGGGTAGTAAGACACTGGGGCACAAGAATTCCATCCCCCTTGAGCCTTATCTCAAGTGGGTACGAACCCGCGCCCAGAGTCTTATGATGCCTTACCCTCACATTCTCCTCGTGATCAAAGAGCCTGTTATGGAAGGAGAGGTTCCATACACCCTCCTACGTCCTGACATGCCAACATCATTGGAAGAATTACAAAAGAGTTGGATACAACTCAAAGAAGAACGAAATACTTTTGAAGCCAGCTTCTATGCCAGTGAGAAGAAGGTTTTGGAACTTACCCGCCGACTTCATGAAGAGGAAACTCTCAACACTTACATCGCACCAAAGAGGATGCGCAATGTCTTTTTACATTAAGAATTTTTTAATATTTTGCCCATGGGGCATTTAGTACTAACAAATTTCTTCTTAATATGACGTGTGTTCTTTTTGTTTGCAACAAATTTGAATTTTCTGAATCCTTGAATGCATTACATGAATAACATATCATTCATCATATGCATAAATAGGTCTTCACACCAGGTTCCCTTATCTTTCTGTTGTTTATTTCAGCAAGATGGATTTAGATCAGACGGTTAAAGATCTGCAAGCACAGAATTCGCAATTCCAGCAACTCCTCATGACCTTAGCAAAGGGTCAAGAGGATCTTAAAGCACTGTTAGAGAAAGAGAAGGAACCAGAAAGGAAGAAGAAGAAAAGAATTGGTGTGGCAACTATGCGAAGAAGATTTGAGCATCAGGCTAGGAGAGTTCTGGAATTTCCCTCGACGTCTGACAAAGGGGTTGGTAAGGGAAAAGGAGTTGCAATGCCTTCTGAATCTGAAGCTGAAGAAGAAGAAGAGGAAGAGGACGAAGATTACTCCGAACAGCAATATCCCCCGGAGGATGATAAGTATAAAAATCTTGAGGATCGGTTGGCAGCCACGGAGTTGCAAAGGGTACCTGGTTTAGATTTCGAAGAACTAGGGTTGGTTGTTGGGATCGTCATTTTCCCCAAGTTCAAAGTACCTACATTTGCTAAGTATGACGGTTTGTCCTGTCCAAAGATGCATCTGAGGTCCTACATCAGAAAGATCCAACCTCACTCCTCTGATAAGGATCTTTGGGTCCACTTTTTTCAAGATAGTTTGTCAGGCACGCAATTGGACTGGTTCTATCAACTTGAGAGATCTGATGTTCATAACTGGGAAGATTTGGTTGCTGCTTTCTACCGATAATACCAATACAACGCAGATTTAGCGCCTACTCGTACTCAACTATAGAATATGGGTATGGCCTCTAATGAGGGATTTAAGGAGTATGCCCAGAAGTGGCGGGATTTGGCTGGAAGGGTGCAGCCACCATTGTCGGATAGAGAGCTGGTTGACATGTTTTTAGGGACCCTGTCTGGTCCGTTCTTCAATCACTTGATCGGGAGCTCATCTGCAGGGTTCACCAAATTAATTTTGACCGGTGAAAGGGTCGAGGTTGGCATTAAAAGTGGTAAAATTCAGAAGGATGCCTCCGCTTTCACTGCTATTAAGAAGACCTTCCCAGCCAAGAAGGAAGTTTCTGCTATTCATACCCAGAGAAACCAAGGTAGAGCAGAGCGCCGACCAACGGTGGGGTCTGTGATGATCCAAAACTCCTCAACCGATCAACCTTGCAGCAATCAACCAAGAGCTAATCAGCAAAGGGTATAAAGGCCACATCGGCAATTCACCCGAATCAATATGACGCCGGCTCAAGTCCTCCCTCATCTGTTAAAGTTGAACCTTACCAACTTGAAAGAAGCGCCGAAAAACCCTAATACCTCTTCTCCTTATTATCATTCCAATGCAAAATGTGCATACCACTCTGACAGTGTAGGGCATGATACCAACAACTGTTGGGCTCTTAAAAACAAGATCCAAGACTTGATAGAGGCCAAGGAAGTAGAGTTTGATGCTCCCGAAAAACCCAACGTGATATCCGCTCCTATGCCAAAACATGGTCATAATGTCCATGCCATTATGGAAGATCTTCATGTTACCACTATTGATGACCTTTTGACTCTGTTACCAGTGATTAAAGTGAATTTGATGAAAATCGGGATATTCCCAGGCTGTGGAAAAGACTGTTACTTTTGTTCAAACTTGCAAACTGACTGCCCACTGTTGAAATCAGGCATCCAACGCCTGATGGATACCCAAGAGATCCTTTTTCAAAAGACTCTTGTTGATACTATCACTCATGTCATTCCTGTTACCTTTGATACTCCAATCAATGACATTGCTATAATAACCATCTCCGACGATCTTTCCAAGACCTGCAAAAGGCCTGTTAAGATTACGCATGATCCTAAGTTTGTACCGTTGAAAATTACCATGCCGGAGCCTATCCCGTATAAATCTAACAAGACGATACCATGGAATTACGGAGGAGAAATCTTCTACCATGGTATCAAGCAGATCGAATCAGCACAAGAGAATTCTGATGATGAAACCCCTGATATAGGGAATATTGCGGGAACGAGCAAGATAACTCGCAGCGGAAGGATCTTCTCTCCGGAGATTGCTCCTCCAAGGGAAGTCTTCGGACCCTCAAAAGCTTTTGTGCCTGTCAAGCCATCTGTGCAAAGTCCCATAATTGAAGAATTTGATGCTCCCGAAGCTAGACCTTCTGATGTTACTACCAATAAGGGTAAGGGGATACAAGAAGCGCCTGTCAGGACGAAGGCTCAGACTGTGGTTATCCCCGAGACCACCCAAAAAGAGATGGAAGAAATATTAAATATAATCAAGAAGAGCGACTACGATGTCGTAGAGCAGCTAGGGCAAAACCCTTCAAAAATCTCCATGTTGGCTCTCTTACTCTGCTCTGAGGCTCATGCCAAAGCCTTAATCAAATTTCTGAAGACGGCACACGTGCCTCAAGAAACTTCTGCGGACCAGTTTCAAGAGTGTGTGGCTAGCCTTACAGCCGATAATGGTCTTGGTTTTTCTGATGTTGATTTGACCCCTAAGGGAAGAAAGCATAACGATGCGCTGCATGTCTCGGTAGAGTGCAGGGGGGCCACACTCGCTCATGTTCTGGTAGATACCGGTTCATCCTTAAATGTTCTACCAAAGAAGGTGTTGGACAGATTGGACTGCGAAGGTTTGACCCTAAAGCCCAGTAACATCATTGTTAGAGCCTTCGACGGTTCTAAGAGGATGGTTCACGGAGAAGTGGGCATTCCAATCAAAGTGGGTACAGAAATTTTCAACTCTATTTTTTATGTGATGGACATCCGTCCTTCATATTCATGCTTGTTGAGAAGGCCATGGATCCACAACGCTGGGGAAGTCACTTCTTCTCTACACCAAATGCTAAAGTATCCGGTTCAGGGTAAGATCATAACGGTTCATGGTGAGGAGGAGTATATGATAAGTCACCTTAACTCCTTCCGCTATGTGGAGTTAGACGGTGAATTCATAGAAACGCCTTTCCAACACTTTGAAGAGGTTTCTCCTGAAGTCGCAGTTACAAAGACAATGACCGATGTGCCTATCATTTCCAAGCCTGTGTCTAGGATGGCATCCCTTAAAGATGAAGAGGCTGTAATCAAATAAGGAAGGAGTACAATGTGGGGGCAACTGCCAGAGTTTCTTCACAAGACCGACAAGTTCGGACTAGGATTTACTACGGCTGGCCAGAAAGCTGTGCGTCGCTCCCGGGATGGAGGATCACCCTTAAAAATCACTCACCATGGAATTCATGCCTTAGAAGATGATGATGAAGAAGACAACGTTGAAGATTGGATCTTTCCAACTGTTGAAGGAGGATTAAGCAACTGGGAGGCGAAAGACTTCGTTCCCATCACTTTCATCAATTAGTAATTTATCTTTGAACAATTTCCTGTTTGGTCTGTAATAATTAAACAATTCGTACACTCTTTTTGCCTTGTGCCTTTCCCGGGGCATATAGGTCCATTTGTAAGGGCTTGATTTCTTCATTATCATATGCCATTTTTAATGAATCATTGGACGTTTTCATCTATAAACTGTTGTGTTCATTTTCTTTCCTTTTATATTTTGTTTTGTTTAAGGATGGCTATCCCTTACACACACCCACACTCATAAAATGCAGGTACCTATCCATTCTCGATTCCATGGGTGACTATTCTGCTTTGGCCTTCGGTAACTCTGAAGATTTGGTCAATCATGCCGAGTACGAAGGTGATGAAGACTGTGAAGTGCCTGGAGAGTTAGATAGACATTTGCAACAAGAGGAAAGGGCTATTCTGCCCCATGAAGAATTGCTAGAGACTATCAATTTGGGAACAGAGGAAGACAAGAAAGAGGTTAAAGTGGGTGCCAACCTGGAACCAAATGTCAAAGAGCATTTAATCCAGCTGTTGAATGAATATGTTGAGATCTTCGCCTGGTCCTATGAAGACATGTCGGGATTGGATACGGATATTGTGGTTCACCGTCTCCCTACAAGAGAAGATTGTCCACCAATCAAACAGAAAGTTTGTCGAATGAGGCCCGACATGTCCAAGAAGATCAAAGTTGAAGTGATGAAACAATTCAATGCTGGTTTTCTGGCTGTTACTTCCTATCCACAATGGGTCGCTAACATTGTGCCCGTGCCTAAGAAGGACGGCAAAGTCATAATGTGTGTGGACTACAGAGACCTAAATAGGGCTAGCCCTAAAGATGATTTTCCACTGCCACACATTGACATCTTGGTTGACAACACAGCTCAATACAAGGTATTTTCCTTCATGGATGGATTCTCGAGATACAACCAGATCAAAATGGCCCCCGAAGACATGGAGAAGACTACTTTTGTTACGCAGTGGGGTACCTTCTGCTATAAAGTGATGCCATTCGGACTGAAGAATGTCGGGGCAACCTATCAGCGAGCCATGGTAGCTTTGTTTCATGACATGATACATCATGAGATTGAAGTCTACGTAGACGACATGATAGCCCGTTCACAAACATAATAAGAACACCTCGACCATCTGCAAAAGCTGTTTGTCAGATTGAAGGAATATAAGCTCAGACTGAACCCTAGCAAGTGCACTTTCGGAGTCAGGTCCGGTAAACTTTTGGGATTCATCGTCAGTAACAAAGGCATTAAGGTTGATCCTGCTAAAGTCAAAGCTATACAAGAAATGCCTGCCCCCCGCACTGAAAAGGAGGTTAGAGGTTTCTTGGGACGCTTAAATTATATTGCAAGGTTCATCTCTCACCTAACATCTACCTGTAAACCAATCTTCAAGCTGTTGAAGAAAGATCAGGTGATTGAATGGAATAATGACTGTCAAGTTTCTTTTGATAAGATCAAGGAGTATTTGCTGGAACCTCCTATCTTGATGCCACCCGTCGAAGGAAGGACTTTAATCATGTATCTGACTGTTTTGGATAACTCAATGGGGTGCGTACTGGGCCAACATGACGAGTCTGGCCGAAAAGAGCATGCCATTTATTACCTTAGCAAAAAGTTTACCGATTGTGAGACTCACTACTCAGTGCTCAAGAAAACATTGCGCTTTGGTATGGGCTGCTCGCCGGCTAAGGCAGTATATGTTGACACATACCACTTTGCTGATTTCTAAAATGGATCTGATTAAGTACATCTTCGAGAAGCCTTCTTTATCCGGAAGAATCCTAGATGGCAGATGATCCTGACTGAATATGATATCCAGTACACAACTTAAAAAGCTATAAAGGGGAGTGTACTAGCTGACCATCTAGCTCATCAAGCCGTCGAAGATTTCCAATCTATGAGGTTCGACTTCCCCGATGAGGACATTATGACATTGGACAACATTGAAGGTAACGGACCGTATGACGGACCTGAACAAGGATCCCGATGGACCCTGTACTTTGATGGTGCTTCAAATGCACTTGGAAACAGTATCGGCGCGGTACTTATTTCTCCAAAAGGTTGCCATACGCCTTTCACAGCTAGACTCTACTTCAGTTGTACCAACAACATGGCCGAGTATGAAGCTTATATCTTTGGTCTCAAGGCTGCTACTGACTTGGGAATCAAATCTCTGATTGTATTTGGGGACTCAGCTTTGGTTATCAGTCAAATCAAAGGAGAGTGGGACACTAAACATCTTAATCTTATCCCATACAAAGAACATGTCTTGACATTGTTGCCTCATTTCGAGCAGATTACCTTTGAGCACTTCTCGCGAGAAGAAAATCAGCTAGCAGATGCTCTGGCTACAATGTCTTCCATGTTTAAACTCAACTGGGATAACGAGGTTCCCCAAATCACCATCGAACGAATGGACGAACCTGCGCACTGTCATGAGATTAATACCGAAGAAGTAGTGGAACAGCCTTGGTTTCATGAAATCAAAAGGTATCTCCAGACTCGAGAATACCCTGAAGGAGCTTCCGTCAATGACAAAAAGTTCTTAAGGAGATTTACTGCCAAGTTCTTCCTGAGCAATGGTATCTTATATAAGCGCAGCCATGATTGTGTTCTACTTCGTTGTGTGGACAAGGTTGAAGCCGAGTTGATCATGACTGAAATACATAGTGGCACATTTGGCACTCACTTAAGCAGACATACGATGGCTAAGAAGATTCTAAGGGCAGGCTACTACTGGTCTACCATGGAAGCTGACTGTCATCAATATTCCCGTACTTGTCACAAATGCCAAGTCTATGCTGACAAGGTACATATTCCTCCAGTTCCTCTTAATGTTCTGACAGCTCCTTGGCCATTCGCGATGTGGGGAATTGACATCATTGGAGAGATCAAGCCTACGGCATCCAATGGACATCGCTTCATCCTGGTGGCTATTGATTACTTTACCAAATAGGTCGAAGCAGCTTCCTTCGCCTCCGTTACAAAGAATGTGGTTGCCCGCTTCATCAAGCAGAATCTCATATGCCGATATGGTATCCTCGACAGGATCATCACGGACAACGGTACAAATTTGAACAACACTGTGATCATCGCTTTGTGCGAGCAGTTCAAGATTCAACATCACAATTCATCTCCCTATCGGCCAAAGATGAACGGTGTTGTTGAAGCCGCGAACAAAAATATCAAGAAGATCATTCAAAAGATGACAGTCACCTACAAGGACTGGCATGAGATGTTACCGTTTGCTCTGCACGGATATCGTACCACGGCGCGTACTTCAACTGGGGCAACCCCCCTTTTCTTTGGTATATGGCATGGAGGTTGTTTTACCTATGGAAGTCCAGATTCCTTCCTTAAGGATTGTGAAGGATGTGGGTTTAAGTGAAGACGATTGGATTCAGACCCGGCTTGATCAACTTAATTTGATTGACGAGAAGCGACTTACTGCTGTTTGTCATGGTCAGACGTATCAAAAACGGATGATCAAGGCTTTCAACAAGAAAGTCAGGCGTCAGGTATATCAAGTCGGAGATCTTGTAATCAAGCGGATCATCTTGCCGCAAAGTGATCCCAGGGGCAAGTGGACTCCTACTTACGAAGGACCATTTATGATCAAGAACATCTTTTTTGGTGGGGCAATGATTCTGACTACCATGGACAGCGACAACCTGCCGCACCCTGCGAACGCATACATAGTCAAAAGATACTACGCATAAACGACCCGACAAGTTGAAAACCCGAGAGGGAGACTTGAGCAAAAATGGGCATCCCGGTGAATCGAAAACCCGAAAGGGCGGTTCAGGCCAAAATTAGGGATAAGTAAAAAAAATATGTACACCCGGCAAGTTGAAAACCCAAAAGGGCGACTTGGGCAAAAAAGGGTTTCCCGGTGGACTGAAAACCCGAAAGGGCGGTCCAGGCAAAAGTTAGGGAATTAAAGCGTATGACTATGTCTCGTCGGATCACTTTAAGAACAATCTCTTCACGGACAAGCTCCAAGCTTCTGATCAATCCAATCATCTACGAACGAAGCAACGAATGGACAAGATACTCAGAGTTGTGAAGGCTATAGCAGAATGGGAACCCCATGGAATTGTTACACATAGCCATCTTTCTTTGTATAAATATTTTCTCAATTTTTTACGACAACATTCTCTTACTAGGATGACTGTCTCCTTTGTACAAAGATACTTACAAAAGTTAATACAAAAATACTTCAAAGTGCAGAAATTTGCTTGCCTTTCCTTTCTTTTTTTACACTGATGTTTTATTTGAAAACGTCCAATGGTTTGTTAAATAGGCATATGCATTTGAATATAATCATTGCTTACAAATAAAACGAAATAAGAAAGGATAATTACTGATAGGTCGAAAGTATAGGAAAATGTCTTTAGGCTATTCCAGAAGAAATCCCCTACAGTATGTCATTCAGATCCTCAACGGAGCTAAAACCTTGAAGTACATATCCCCAGTGGAGTTAAATTTCATGATCCCCAGCGGAGCCAGAATACTCTAAACTTTCATCACCAGTAGAGTTCTCCATAAAACAAGGATTCCCCAGTAGATTGGCATACAACCCAAGCTCCTGATTTCCCCGGCAGAATAAGCACTCTCCCCTATAGAGTTATTTCCCGACGAAATGAATATTCTAGTTCCCGTTTCTCCATTTGAAGCCTCCCAGGTTTTAATTCCCCAGTAGAGGTCGTCGGATTTTTCCTTATTTTCCCAGGAAAGTCATGAAGGATTCTCACATCCCCACAGAAGTTGTCATAGTTTTGATAATCCCCGCAGGTTGCCAAGGATTTTTCAATCCCCAACAGTAATCAGCAAGGTTTTCTCATCTTCAACAATCAAAGATTTTTGGAATCCCCAGCATCGGTCAAGGATTTACTTTCCTCGGCAGCAGTCAAAGATTTCATTATCTCCAGCTATCAAGGATTTATTTTCCTCAGCAAGACGGATAATCAGCTTACATGCACATCCATTACATTCATATATCATAAACATTGATGGAACACATTTTATTGCATCATACATATCATGCAACATAACTTTGTGCTTTAGCTAACATTCTACCCTTTTCAGGATAAGATTAAAAAGCTATCGTTAACAACTATTCAGAGATTTCAGATACAGTATGGATACACCCCCAGACACGAAGGTCATTCTATTACTCATTCAGAATTTCAAGTCAAGATACAGTATGGATACACCCCAGACGTGGCGGTCATTCTATTACTCATTCAGACTTCAGCAATCAGATACAGAATAGATACGCTCCAAACACGGGAGCCATTCTATTTCTCATTCAGATTCAGCTATCAAACTCAAGTTCAGATACACTCCAGACACGGAAGTCATTTTGTCACTTGTCCGGATCCCAGTTATAGTACGGATATACTCCAGACACGGAATTCATTCTGCTACTCATAGAGATCTCAACTTCAGATACAGTCCAGATACGCTTCAGACACGATTGCCATTCTGTCACTCATTCGGAATTTATCCCCAGCACATAGATGCTCCATACACAGATGTTTCTCTGTTACCCATTCAGAATACAGATACACTCCATACACGACAGTCGTTCTAATATTCATTCAAGAATCAAATACAGTTACAGCTCAGATATGCTCTAGACACGGACGTCATTCCCTTGCTCATACGAACCCAGTCTCCAGATACAACTCAGATACGTTCTAAATACGGATACCATTCTGATGTTCATTCTACTGATTTTCAACAAACAAGTTTTGGATGGCATCTCTAAGCCCATATACAGCAAGATTCTACCATTTCCAAATGGCATCCTTAAGCCCATTCCCTCGGCTACATTTTGACAAGTGCAAATTTACGGGCACTCTAGTGTCCAATCCTCTTTTACCTTCGAGTCACGAAAGGCAAACTTACCAATCTAACTCTTCAGGTTCAAGAAGATTGAACAGGGGCAACTTTTGTACCCCAAAATTTGCCCTCTTATTTTATCAACATTTCTCATCACAAGGCTCTTGGAACTCAAGATCAAGCTAGGGTTTGCTCTTCTCAAGACATCTTCTTGCACTGATGACCTAAACTAGGGTTTGAGTTTGCACAAGGATTTTTGGACCTTCAATGCTCAAATTGACTTTCATACTTCATATTGGACTCATAAGTTTGTCCATACCAAATTTCAAGCCTTGAATCAAATTTTTGCCCAATCAATTGGACAGTTGACCTAGAAATCAATTGTATTGGGGAAAAAGTCAATTGTGGCCAATTTACAGTCAAACCTCATGAATTTTGACCCATATCAACATTATGAACTCATATGAACCATTGGATAAAGTTTGGACCACAACTCCACAAGAAATTTGATCAGATCACCAAAAGGGCAAAATGGTCATTTTAAGGGTTTTGACTGTACAAAGGCAATTTCTGACTTTTTGACCTAGCCAATGGCAATTTAGGTTCAACCATGGACTCAAGGACTCAATTACATCATCTTGACTTATTCAACAAGTTCAAAAGATCTCAAATGCATGGGATTGACAGATGAATTTTTCAGTCAACTGATCAAAATTTGACTATACACTGAAAAGTCAAACTTTGACTTTTTGGTCAAAATCAAGTGCCAAGGGTCATTTTTCATCAAGATATGTCAAATTATGAAACTTGTTCATCAAGAAACCCAAAATTGCAAATTAGGGTTTAAAGTTGAAAAATTTCATAACTTAGAAATTTTCTAAGTTATGAAATTTTCTCAATTTTTCCTAACTTTGCCCCACATTTTCACCATGATGAAAATGGATTATAACAAAACTTCCAACATGAAAGTTGTAGTCCTCCACAAAGTCTACAACTTTTATTCACAAAGTTTTCCCAAAAGAAGCTTGGATCTCAAGTTATGATTTTTGGAACAAGGGTCCCTAAAACGTTTAACTTAGTGAAATTTTGCCCTAGTTTAGGCAGGATTTTGACCTATCTTCTTGGCCATTTTTCACATAGTTACAATTGTAATCTCAAGTTTCATTTTACAGATGTATTATAGAGCATGTTTCAAGCTTTCCAAATTATCTAAGAACTCCTCAAACACATTTGTGGTTAAGGAAAATCGAAGGCTTGAAGTTGGCAAAAACTCACTTTTCATCCATGGCATATTCATGTTCATACAAGTTGCATTTTCAAATCAGCATGCCTTACACTAGTTTGAAGGCCTATAAACCACTTCACACTCCATAATTAAATGCAAATCCATCAGTCTAAGCTTTTGTTTTGGCCATTAGGACATCGTACACAAAACTAAGCCTTAAGTAGAAAAAGGCACATTTCCATTTTTGCCATAATGTGCTTTATGTCAAACCATTATCCCTTGAGCGTTGGTCCATATCTCAGAAGGCAAATCAAATCCACAAGTTATAGGGGCCAAGAGAAAAGTGTGCAAGCATATTTGATAGCATGTACAGGCCTGTAACTTCACTTCCACTTTCTTACTTCAAAAACAAGAAACTTGTCAAAAACTGAAGAACTTGAAAACCAGCCAATGTTAACTTACACAAACAGTTTGAACATCTTTCTCACACCCCTTTGAGCTAGAAACACGATTGCTTGAGCCTCTAAACACCCCATAGCCAGAAATCACATTCCTTTGGCAAAATAGGGCAGGTTCTGCAACTTGAGTTTCATAGTTCATTTGGCTCGTGCATTTTATCCCAAGATGCTTCAAACACCTTCCATTCAATTCACCCAAGCTATCCCATACCTCAAACACCAACTGTAACTCCATTTATAGTGTTCACCATTTTCATTTTGAGCTTGTGCAGGTTGAGTTCTATAGGCTGATTCAAGGACATTCAAGGCAAGCTAGCTATTGGAGAAGGTCAAGTGAAGTTCAAGCAAGCTACCAGACATCTCAAGCCTTGTTGAAAAGCACTACATTGCCCTACACGCATCCTACTGAAACAGGTTTTTCTCCACTTTCTATCTCTCTATTTAGGAATATTTAGCCTTAGGTTTGTGAATAAAAAATGTAGTGTTCATTGCCATTAAGCTGTACATATGCTCAGTTTTCATTTATGTTAAGTGTGCTAGGAGAATTTCATCCATGAACATGCTGAAAAAACTAGGTCAGATTTTAGGTCCATAGAAATTCTCTCTGGTCTTTGAGAGTTAGGATTAGTTTTTTATATGGTTGGAATCGTCTTGAAATTCTCTACAAGTTTGATGTTGTGTGTTTTTGCAAAAGAGCTCGTATACCGGATCTGGTATTTGAACAGGGCACGCGCGCATTTTCAAGTCTGAAGGTTGAAGATGAAGCTGGCTTGGGCTGGGCTTGGCCTGGATTGCTTTTGACACCTCCCATTTTCATTTTGCACCCCCTGGCCCAATTTCTTGTATTTTTATATTTTTGCATTTTTGTTTTCATTTCTGATTTTGTTTATTTATTTCCAAAAATAAAAAATGCTCAAAAAATATTTTCATATTTTTTTACATTTATTTGGCATTTTATTTTAATTTTTCTAACATAAAAAACATTTTAAATACTTTTATATTATTTATTAAGACTTGAAAATATATATAATTTATACTTTTTATTTTTGTTCTTTATTTTTATTCATACTAAAAATATTTTCCTAAATATATTTTATTTTTGTACATATTTTATTTTATATTGTACATATTTAATTTGATTAATATACATATATATACATATATACTTTTATTTTATTAAATACTTTAGAATAAAAATATAAAAATATTACATTTTCACTTTTATTATTATTCATACTAAAAAATACCTTTTTTTAAGTATATTTTATTTTTGTACATATTAATATATTTTATTGTATATAAATAATATAATATGTTTATTTTCTTAAAGAAATTAGGGTTTTACCCTTAAAACAAATAAAATTAATCCTTTTTATTTACTTCTTTATATTTTTTTTACTTTTACATACATAGGTAAACAAAAATCTTTTTGCATAATACATATTATTTGATATTTATTTATTTTGTTTATTTAAATATTGTCCATTTAAATATTTATGCATTGTGATTCAATTTGGATGTAATAGTAAATTAGGGTTTATATTTCTTGTCAAATGCCCCCCCCCCCCCCCCCCCATTCAAAGATTGTATCCCCATCCCCATAATCATGTTGTAATAGCTTAGAATTTTAATTTTCGCACTTTACGCTTTCAATTATGCCATGATTAGAGAATTAGGGTTTGTATGTAAAAATCCAAATCAACAAATAGTTTGACCTAATCAAAGACAAAAATGCATGAAAATAAAACACAATGCATACTTGCACCCCTAGGGTTACAATCCACTTGTTGCCTTCAAAAATGGGCCATGTTATGCATGTTGGGTACTTTGGCAAAACAAAAACAAAACAAAAAGATCATAGTCCCTCGATGACGCTATCTTGGTTGCCTAAACAAAAATGATCAAGGCCCTCAAAAAGGGTTAAAAACATTAGGAAAGATATTTGAGTAAAATAGGGTAGATAGCTCTTAGTTAATTGATCAAAAAGCTTGCAAAAACATCCTTGTTATTTTTAAACACACTTCACAACACAATTTCAAAATATTATCCAAATCAAACTTTCAAACATTGAAATCTTTTCAAAAGACAAAAACACCTTTGTATACATTCAAACAAGAATCATTACAAAGGTTGCCACAACGATGGACTCTTTTCAAAACATCTTTCAAAACCACACACAAAGCACCATTTCAAACAATTCGAAAAGCAAAGCAAGTGATCTAAAACTAAGAGCCCATGGATAACCATGGATGAAAAGGGTGTTGGCACCTTCCCTTTTCATAATCTACTCCCCGAACCCAAGAAAACATCTCAAAGGTCTTTCCTGTGCTTTTTGACCTTTCCTTAGGATAAAATAAAAAGTCGGTGGCGACTCTTACTAAACTGAAATATTTGCGAATACAAACGCAAAACCTCAAGTCAGTTCTCCCACCATATCACATTTATGTAGTGGTTTATATGTGATAACCATTTCCTCAACAGGTTTAGGTTTATATGTTTATTTCCCTTTGGGAGTTTAATATCCAATTCCTCTTCTGTTATTTCCACTAACACCATAGATCATTGAAGCCATTTTGCTTCTATCTATGCTTTTAGCAAGAAGTGTTTGAAAATTAGAGTCATATTCTTTAAGAATATCTCTTGAACTTGAAGCAGAATCTGAAATAGAAATCTTTTGAACTTTTTGAACTTCCTCTTTGAGTTTAATAATGTTTTCTTTAAGTTCTGGGTTTTTTGTTTCAAGTTTCTCAAAATCAGATGCAAGATTCTTTTTTTGAGTTTCTTGTATTTGATTTTGAGTTGGCTGTAGTTTTCAAGAAGTTCTGATAAGCTTTCTGCAAGTTCGGATCTAGAGAATTCAGAGAATACCTCTTTCGGTTCTGAATCAGAGTATGATTCATCGTAATCTGTTGTGGTAGCCATAAATGCTAGGTTAGCATGCTCATCTTCTGAGTCAGATTCAGCTTCAGAAGATTCTGAATCATCCCAGGTGGCCATCATGCCTTTCTTTCTTCTAAACCTTTTATTTGGTATTTCTCTTTGTAGCTTAGGACAATCACTTTTGTAGTGTTATGGTTCTTTACATTCATAGCAGACTATATCTCTCCTGCTTGACTTCTTATGTCCAGAAGATTCTGGTTTATCTTCTGACCTCTTGTAGTTTATGAACTTCTTTTGTCTGTGCTTCCACATTTGGTTGATCCTTCTGGAGAGTAGAGATAACTCATCTTCTTCTGATGTAGATTCTTTAGAGTTTCCTTCTTCTGCCTGAAAAGCGTTAGTTTCACATTTTTTAATAGATTTAAGGGCGACAGACTTACCTTTCTTCTGAGGCTCATGTTCATCAAGTTCTATCTCGTGACTTCTTAATGCACTGATAAGTTCTTCAAGGGATACATCATTCAAATCTTTTGACACTTTAAATGCAGTAACCATAGGTGCCCATCTTCTGGGTAAACTTCTGATAATTTTCTTAACATGGTCTACCTTGGTGTATCCTTTGTTCAGAACTCTCAGGCCAGCGGTCAGAGTTTAGAATCTTGAGAACATAGCTCCAATGGACTCATTTTCTTCCATTTTGAAGGCTTCATACATCTGGATGAGATCAAGAGCTTTTGTCTCTTTTACTTGAGCATTGCCTTCATGAGTCATTTTGAGAGACTCAAATATGTCATGTGATGTATCACTGTTGGTGATTTTCTCATATTATGTTTTGGAGATAGCGTTCAGAAAGATATTTCTGGCTCTGGTGATTTTTGAAATCTAATTTTTGTTGTTTATCCATGTTCTTTCTGTCAATCTTGTTTCCATCTTTGTCTTCTGGATGTGTGTATCTAGAACCATATCCCATAAATCAGCATCATGACCTAGAAAGAAACTTTCTAGTCTATCCTTCAAGTATTCAAAATCTTCTCCATCAAACACAGGAGTTCTGGTGTTGTTGTTGTTGTTTTGTTCAGTTGCCATAGTGTTTTCCTTCTGGATCTTTTTCTGACACTGTTAGGTGTTTGCACCCAAAACTAGAGCTCTGATACCAATTGAAGGGTGAGAAAACACTTAGAAGGGGGGGTTGAATACGTTTTTCCGTTTTCTCGCGCAATAATAACAGAAGGACACGGGTATTTTTATCCTGGTTCATTTGAAACTCAAACTACTCCAGTCTACCCGCCAAGGTGATTTCGCCTCTCTCAACGAGGACTTAATCCACTACAATCAAACTGATTACTGAAGGGTGAGAAAAACACTTAGAAGGGGGGGAATAAGTTTCTCTTTTTCTTTTTCTCAAAGGCTCAACAATAATGGAAAGACACAGTTATTTTTATCCTGGTTCATTTGAACTCAAACTACTCCACTCCACCCGCCAAGGTGATTTCGCCTTTCTCAACAAGGACTTAATTCACTATAATCAAATTGATTACAATCACACAACCAAACTGTTGTGACTAACAATACAATGCACAAGTAAACTTACAAGTGACTAACACCACTAAGACTCAAACTAGTCCTAGCCTTCTTGAGAAATCTGACCAAACTTGGTCTCTCAAGGAACAAATACAAGAATTAAATCTTTAGAGATAGTGAAACAAATTGCTTCTTAGAAAGCTATATCACAAACTGTGATTTTTCACTAAGATTAGTTTTGCACAAAGTGTTTGTAAAATAAACTGTGAGTAGCAGAATATTTTCACGTAGTTAGGTTATTGGATTGCAATAAATGATCTTCTATATATAACATGAAGAAAACAACTGTTGTTGCCTTCAAAAGTGGAGAGCAATTAATGTTTGCGTGTTTGCTTGCAGTATTTCTTTTTCCAATGAACTAGCGTAGACACTTGAGTGCATGTAGCCGTCTTTACATTAAATGAACAAACGGCACTTGTCAGAGCATGTTTCCTGAAACTAGACAAGACTTGTTAGCTTCTTTATTCTTTCAGAACTAGCTTCACGTCTTGCTTCAGAGTATGCTTGCAAATCTTCTTATCAGCGCTTGCTTTGTAGAAAACTTTTGAACATGGTTTACATGGAAACTTGCTAAGCTTTATAAGATGCATAAAATAGTTTCTTATCAGAGTCAGCAGCAGAACTTGTGCTAAAACAAATAGTTCTTTCATCAAAGAACTTCTTCATTTATTTTCATCTCAGCACGTCAAAATGATTTTCATCTAGGAAAATACTTCAATCAGAACATTATCTGAAACAAATAAATATGCTTATCAGAGTATCAATTAAATAAAATATATTTTATTGTTATCATCAAAACTCTGAGATATGATCAGAACCAATATTGTTCTAACAATCTCCCCCTTTTTAATGATGACAAAAATATTCAGGTTTAGAAATAAAATTTAACAAGAGATAAGAATCTCCCCCTTAAATAAATATTTCTATAAGAAAAACTTCCTAAGAATTTTCATCAGAGCTTTGAGATTTTTCTTCTAGGATTTCTTCAGTGAGTCTTTTGAAGATAATGTTCAGTTGAATTAAACTTCCAGAGTTTAGTGATACCTACAAAATTATTTTAAACATAGAAAGAAATCTTTGTATTTTGTTAGAATGTTTGAGACTTAGTCCCAGAACTGTTAATCAGATATTAGATCAAAATACTCATTTTCTCCCCCTTTTTGTCATAATCAAAAAGTATATAAAAAAATCATTGAAGAGCGTAAAGGTTTTTAAAATAAAAAATTCAGAGGTACAAAACAAGAAACAGAATGACACTAAGGTTTTTTTATAAACAAGAGCCATAAGAAGATTCTTGATCTCAGATGCAGACTCCTCTTGTTTCATCATCCAGTTTCTGATATCTTTATTAGTCTCATCTTGTTTGTCCAAGCGCTCGTGAATAGCTTCATTTTCCTTCTTAAGCTTATTCAGAGTCTCCATAACCAGTGAAGTAGGAGCAGAGGATGAAGAAGCTTTAGCAGATACAGCCTTTGGAGTAGAAACCGTTGAGTCAGAACGAACAAATGTTGAAAGAAGAGTGCCCAGATCAACCATCAGAGTTGGCACAGGTTCAGGTGCAGCTTTAGCAGAAGGTTGATTAAACAGAACAATTTCCAGAGGATTTGAATCTTTAGAGGCATCTTCAGACTCATCTTCTAAAATATCCATTTGATCAGCAGGAGCATTAGCAATCATCAGAGTGGACTTCTTGTCCCAAATATCAGCAGCTTCTGACTGGAAGGCATGTAGATGTTTGGATAAGTTCTCAAGCACCTGAGAATGACATAAGTCTTGCAACTTCAGTGAATCAGTATCTAAGGTTCTTCTGAACATTTCCCACAGAAGATTTATTGCTGCTGGGTTCACATTTTTGGTGCAGTCTTCCTTCAGCAGGTCCAATCAAGCTTGAACTTATAACTTCTAGACTATCCACTAGAATGAGAGTGGTTCTCTCAGGAATGATGTACTGTTCAGATTGGGTGTTTCCAGAATGAGTAGTGGAGGAAGCCATTTGAGCACTTAGGTTGAGAGAAGAAAACGGGTTGCAGAGAAAAATACACAGAGACGGTTGAATTTTGAAAGAGAAGGTAAAAAGTGAGAAAGGGGTTTTACAAAAGTATTTATATGAAAACTTTTGAGAAAAAGGTTTTAAAAATAAAACTGTAAAAAAATTTTAAGAAAATAATTAATTAAAAAGAATCTAATCATTACTAGCATTTAATGATATTGAAAATTGAGGGGAAAGCGTGAGATTGGAGCAAATCATAACAGTTACCTAGGAACGGCGTTAATAACTTTGCATGCGTGACCTTTCAGAAACACACCATGTGTTAATCTCCTGAAGGTTGCATGGGATAGTTGTTTGATATAATGAACTGCTGAACTATACTTGTAATGAAACGTTAGAGCATTTCAGAACTTTATATATAGCTTCTGATGTAACTTCTCTTCTAACTTATGAAGAGTTGTTAATCAGAACATTCATGTCAGAATATTCTAAAGGCAAACACAGAAGATAAATACAATTTTATTCAGGACATAATTCCATACAAATATTTTTCAAAATGAATTTAAATCTATCTTCTGAAAGGGGTTTGGTAAAAATATCAGCCCATTGATGGTTTGTTTTTACAAAATTTAAATTTAAAATTCCTTTCTGAATGTAGTCCCTTATAAAATGATATTTAATTTCTATGTGTTTAGCTTTCGAATGTAAAATGGGATTTTTAGAAAGACAAATTGCATAGGTATTGTCACAGAAGATAGGAGTCTTACTTTCATAAAGATTAAAATCTTCTAGCTGACTTTTCATCCAGATCATCTGAGAACTACATCCAGCAGCAGATATATACTCAGCTTCTGTTGTTGAAAGTGCAATTGTTGCTTGATTCTTGCTGTACCACGAGATAAGATTGTCACCCAGAAACTGGAAGCTTCCAGAGGTGCTCTTTCTTTCAATTCTATCTCCAGCGAAGTCAGCATCACAATAACCTACTAGTCTGAAATCTTTTGATCTTCTGTAACACAGACCCAGATTAGTAGTACCTTTCAGATGCCTCGGAATTCTATTAACAGTAGTTAAGTGAGATTCTCTAGGATCTGATTGGAATCTAGCACATAAACATACACTGAATAATATATCAGGTCTAGATGTAGTCAGATAGAGAAGGGATTCAATCATACCTCTGTAGAGCTTCTGATCTACCTTCATACTTACCTCATCTTTTCCCAGAATGCATGTTGGATGCATTGGTGTCTTAGCATCTTTGCTTTCTGACATCTGAAATTTCTTCAGAAGTTCATTAACATACTTCGTCTGATGTATGTAAGTACCTTCTGGAGTCTGGTTAATTTGTATTCCCAGAAAGAACTTCAATTCTCCCATCATGCTCATCTCAAATTCTGCATGCATGGTTTCAGAAAATTATTTTCCAAGGGAGATATTAGAGGTTCCAAAAATAATATCATCAACATAAATTTGACAAATTAAAATGTCATTTTTAAATGTCTTTCTGAATAAAGTTGTGTCCACTTTCCCTCTGGTAAAATCTTTTTCTAAAAGAAAAATACTTAAACGTTCATATCAAGCTCTGGGAGCTTGTTTTAAACCATATAAAGACTTTTTTTAATTTAAAAACATGTTCTGGATACTTTGAGTCATTAAAGCCAGGAGTTGATGGACATAAACTTCTTCTTCTATATAGCCATTTAAAAATGCACTTTTAACATCCATTTGATATAATGAAATGTTATTTTGAACAACAAAAGAAATTAATAATCTAATAGATTCTAACCTGACGACTGGGGCAAAGGTTTCATTATAATCAATTCCTTCTTGTTGACTATAACCTTGTGCAACCAGTCGTGCTTTGTTTCTAACCACCTCTCCTTGCTCATTTAGTTTGTTTCTGAAAACCCATTTAGTTCCTATAATGTTGAATCCTTTAGGTCTTGGAACTAGATCCCATACATCATTTCTGGAAAATTGATTGAGTTTATCTTGCATTGCTAGGATCCAATCATTGTCTTCCAGAGCTTCATCAATAGAGGTTGGTTCAATCAGAGATACCAATCCAAACAATGATTCTTCATTGATTCTGAGAGAGGATCTTGTTCTGATGGGATATTCTTTCCTTCCAATAATCACGTCTTCTTTATGAGTTGAAGAGATTCTGGGAAACCTTTTCTGAGTGGGTTGTTCAGAGATTCTGAGATTATCCAGATCATTGTCAAGAGGAGGATCTTCTGAGTCTTCCTTTGCTTCTGAGTCTTCCTTTGCTTTTTAGTCTTCCTTTGCTTCTTACTTTTCAGAGTTTGAGAGATGATCTTCTGTACCTACAGAAATATCAATTTACTTTGGATGTTGCTGGCCAAGCTTGTCATCAAACCTGACTTTGATTGATTCTTCAACAATCAGAGTTTCTGTGTTGTATACTCTATAGCCTTTTGAGCATTCAGAATATCCAAGTAGAAAACACTTTTGTGCTTTAGAATCAAACTTGTTCAAATTATCTTTAGTGTTCAGAATAAAACAAGTACATCCAAAAGGATGGAAATATGAAATAGTTCTAATGGCCTAGAGGAAGAAACAACATTTTTGATTTAAAAGAAGGTTTTGAAAATTTTCCTTTTTAACATGCTTCGTACAGAGCTTTTGATGCTGTATTTCCATTCCCATTTCCAATAGATTCAGAGCCAGTAGCTTTTGTTTCTGATTGCCTCTGAAATCTGGGAATCCTTTAAATTCCAGGTTTTGGAACATATGCTTTCTTTCCTCCATGTGTAGAGAGCATCCAGAGTCTAGGTGTTAATACTGGAGTTTCAACCTTGTTGTTAAAAATATCTGCAACATAGATGATTTTGTCTTTTGGTACCCGTATCTTTTTGGGTCCTCTTGAGTTAGAGTATTTAAATTTCTGTTTGAACTTTGGATTAGCATAAGAGTTTCCAGAGTGATATGTATATTTAATATCATGTGTGTGCCTAGTGGTGAAGTGAGAACAGAGAGGAGTGCGTTTGATAACCAGATCCTTAACTTTCTTAGGCTGGGATACTTTGTCTTTGTATCTTATACATATTCTGTTGTTCCTGCTAACTCCATAGATCATTGAAGCTATTTTGCTTCTATCTATGTTTTTAGCTAGAAACGTCTGAAAGCTTTGATCATATTCCTTTATGATCTTATTAGCATTACTGGGATCCTCTAAGATTATTTCCTTCTGAGAGTTTTGTAAGTTATTTTCTAGTTTTGAAATCTTTTCTTTTAACTCAGAGTTTTCTGATCTCAGACTCTCAGTTTCTTCAGAGTCAGAAGCAAGATCCTTTTTCAGGTTCCCAAATTTGACTCGAAGCTGCTGATATCTTTCCAGAATTTCACTCAGACTTTCTCCTAGTTCAGCTTTAGTAAAATTAACAGTGAAATCAGGGAATACCTCTTCAGCGTCTGATTCTGACCCTGGTTCTGATTCAGAAGATTCGGAGACATCTAATAAGTTCTCCATTTGAGCTATATTGGCTTGTTCATCTTCTGATTATGTTCCATCTTCAGAAGATTCAGAGTCATCTCTTGTTCTTCTGGAGTTTCTGAAATTCTTTTGCATGTGCTTCCGCAGCTGATTGATTCTTCTAGATAGAAAGAACAGTTCGTCTTCTTCTGACGAGGATTCTCCAGAGTTTTCTGCTTTTGCTTCTGTCTTCAAAAAATTTGTTTCATATTTGTTAGATTTCAGAGCGAGAGACTTACATTGCTTCTGAGGCTCATCATCTTCTAACTCTATCTCATGGCTTATGAGGGAGCTGACAAGTTCTTCTAGAGATATTATGTTCAGATCTTTTTCCAGTTTGAGAGCCGTGACCATTGGTCTCCACTGTTTTGGTAAACTTATGATAATCTTCTTTACATGATCAGCAGTTGAGTACCCTTTGTCCAGCTCCTTTAGCCCTGCCATCAGAGTTTGGAATCTAGAGAACATTGTTTCAATGGTTTCGTCTTCTTCCATTCTGAAGGCTTCATACTTCTGAATGAGCGTAAGGGCCTTGGTTTCTTTTACTTGCATGTTGCCTTCATGCGTCATTCTCAGAGAATCAAACAAGTTCTTAGTTGTTTCTCTGTTTGTGATTTTCTCATACTCTGAATATGAGATGGCACTTAAGAGAATCGTTTTGGCCTTGTGATGATTTCTGAAGTCTTGCTTTTGATGATCTATCATCCTTTTTCTGTCAATCTTCTGACCGCTTTCATCAATAGGATGTATGTATCCATCAGTTACCACATCCCAGAGGTCAGCGTCATAGGCTAGGAAGAAACTTCTGATCATATCCTTCCAGTAGTCAAAATTTTCACCGTCAAATATTGGAAGGATGGTGTAGTTATTGTTGTTTTGTTAAGTTTCCATTGGGTTTTCCTTCTGGATCTTTTCCTGACACGGTTAAGTGTTGCGCTCAGAGTCAAGCTCTGATACCAATTGAAGGGTGAGAAAACACTTACAAGGGGGGGGGGGGGGAGGGGGTTGAATAAGTTTCTCTTTTTCTTTTTCTTAAAGGCTCAACAATAATGGAAAGACACAGTTATTTTTATCCTGGTTCATTTGAACTCAAACTACTCCAGTCCACCCTCCAAGGTGATTTCGCCTTTCTCAACAAGGACTTAATTCACTATAATCAAACTGATTACAATCACACAACCAAACTGTTGTGACTAACAATATAATGCACAAGTAAACTTACAAGTGACTAACACCACTAAGACTCAAACTATTCCTAGCCTTCTTGAGAAATCTGACCAAACTTGGTCTCTCAAGGAATAAATACAAGAATTAAATCTTTACAGATAGTGAAACAAATTGCTTCTTAGAAAGCTATATCACAAACTGTGATTTTTCACTAAGATTAGTTTTGCACAAAGTATTTGTAAAATAATTTGTGAGCAGCAGAATATTTTCACGTAGTTAGGTTGTTGGCTTGCAATAAATGATCTTCTATATATAGCATGAAGAAAACGACTGTAGCTGCCTTCAAAAGTGGAGAGCAATTAATGTTTGCGTGTTTACTTGCAGTATTGCTTTTTCCAATGAACTAGCGTAGACACTTGAGTGCATGTAGTCGTCTTTGCATTAAATGAGCAAACGGAACTTGTCAGAGCATGTTTCCTGAAACTTGACAAGACTTGTTAGCTTCTTTATTCTTTCAGAACTAGCTTCACGTCTTGCTTCAGAGTATGCTTGCAAATCTTCTTATCAGCGCTTGCTTTGTAGAAAATTGCTGAACATGGTTTACATGGAAACTTTCTAAGCTTTAGAAGATGCATAAAATAGTTTCTTATCAGAGTCAGCATCAGAACTTGCGCTAAAACAAATAGTTCTTTCATCAAATAACTTCTTCATTTATTTTCAGCTCATCACGTTAAAATGATTTTCATCTAGGAAAATACTCCATTCAGAACATTATCTGAAACAAATAAATATGCTTATCAGAGTATCAATTATATAAAATATATTTTATTGTTATCATCAAAACTCTGAGATATGATCAGAAACAATCTTGTTCTAACAATTACAAATGCACAACCAAACTATTGTGACTAACAATACAATTCACAAGCCAACTGCAAGTGACTAACACCTCTAAGACGCAACTAGTCCTAGCCCTCTTGAGAAATCTGACCCAACTGGTCTCTCAAGGAACAATTACAAAGATTATCTCTTAACAGTAGTGAATCAGAATGTTTCTAATAAGCTATATCACAAACTGTAATTTATCACTAAGATTTTAGCCCAGTACTTAAGAATTACCCACTATATACAATGACTTTACAAGAATGAAAATAGTGAGCTTCAATATATTTTGCGTGAATCAGTAACCTTGATTTGAAACAAATGGTCTTCTATATATAGCTTTTAATTTGGACCGTTACTGCCTTGAAGAAAGAGCATGCATTAACGATGCGTGTTATCTTGATCTTTATGTTTCCAATGCTCTCGTGCATAGTACCACTTGAGTGTGTTAGCTGTCTTAGCATTAAATTATCAACGGTACTGTCAGAGCTTGTCTTTGGAAGTTTAAGAGTTTGCTTGTAGCGTTGCAACATCAGAGTTTGCTTTAACTTTTCTTCTATCATAGTTTTCTTCATTTTATGTTCATCAGAGTTTGCTTCAGCTTGCATTATCAGATATTGCTTTTAGCGTGCTTCTTTCAAATATTTGCTTCAGCTAGCTTTATCAGAGGTTTCTTAAGATTACTTTTTATCAGAGTTTTCCTTGGAGTGCTTCCTTCAGAGTTTGCTTCAGATTTGCGTAGAATGATGTTTCTCTTTTGATAATGCTTGAGTCAGAACATCATCTGAATTAGAGAACATGCACATCAGAGTATAAAATATATTATACAAAATTTATTTCATTGTTATCATCAAAACTCTAAGATATGATTAGAACCAAACTTTGTTCTAACAGAGGGCGACACAACCGACTTCATCGTGAATTTGGTGTTTATTTTCTCCATGTTGATAGTTGTGGTTGAGGACGACACAATTGACTTTATCATGAATATGGTGTTCTTCATGTTGATGGATGTGGTTGAGGACGACGCAACTGACACCATCAGGAAATTTTGGGTTCCTTAGCTTCAAATCTAGCATATTTCATCTAATTATCGAGTCTTGGTTAAGGGATGACACAACCAACATCGTCTCTCCAAGTTCCAAATAACTGGTTTCAAGCTTGTATTATCTATCCTCTAGGTTGTAATAGATATACGAAAAAGATTAGGCTCACTGCGTTAGTCTCTAAGCAGCAATGTATTATCAAGCTTTATGTTATTAATCCCCTAGGTTACGATGAATTTACAAAATCTACGTCACAAACTTACTAAATTCGTCTCCTAGCATTAGTAAGTCAGCCTTTCAAACTTGTATCACTTACCTCCTAGGTTACAGTAAATATGCAAAATTCTACAATCTCTTTTATATACCGATTAGTCATCTGCATCGTCATATCTAAAGTCAAATCAACTTTGAATCAGACTTGGGTAAGATGATACATTATCATCTATGCATATCCTTCATACTTGTGAGAATGTTGTATAACGTATCCTTGCAATCTTTCGGACAAATTCTGGGGTCTTCCTATATTTAATAAACTTTCGATCAAACCGTGTGAGTCCTGCATATT